>CM021100.1:151526352-151902702 GCA_007115665.2 Sequoiadendron giganteum | reverse complement strand
AGAGGGAGGGAGGGAGTGGGAGAGAGGGGGTTGGAGAGAGAGATATCTAAAAGAGGGAGAGGTTGTGGGATTGAGAGACCTGAGAGAGAGGGAGAGAGGGTGGGAGTGGGAGAGAGGGGATTGGAGTGAGAGGGACTTATCTAGGTAGGGTTGGAGGGATAGAGAGAGAGAGGGAGTGGGAGAGAGATAGAGGGAGTTAATGAGAGAGAGAGAGAGATATGGAGAGAGAGGGAGAGATTAGGGTTTAGGGTTTAAGGATATAGGGTTGAGGGATTAGGGATTAGGGATTAGGGTTTAAGGCATAGTTTCTAGGGTTGATGGTTTAGGGATAGGATTTAGGGTTAAGTGAGAGACCTAGATGTCTAAGGAGGGATGGATGGCTAAGGATAGAGAGAGAGAGAGAGAGAGAGAGAGAGAGAGAGAAAACCTTTATAAAATCAATATTTTCATAATGTGAGCACATTTTGAAGAAGTTGATATATAGTCAGTTTTTTAGTGTGAGTGCATTTTGGCTTGCTCTAAAAAGGGTAAAAAATTCAACACACTTGTGATCCAGGCCCACATGCTCTATTATTCTCTTGGTTATGTGTGTGTTCTAACAAAAAAAATCTTTTTGATGTTGTTGAGAAGTGAACATGCAAATTTTTCACATTCTACCACCTTTGCATGAAATTTCCACCACCTTTTTTATGATTTTCCAACTTGAGAAGGAGGAAATAACAAATTTTTCACATTGAATTTGATATATATCAATTCAAGACTCAATTTTCGTAGTGTTGCAATGTTAATTGTGATTGAATTATAGGAATTTAACATTATACATTGGTTATTTGTATTGTTACTAGTAATTATTTTTGAGTGATATACAATTGAATAATGAAAAGGAAGCAAGCTTGTGAAAAACTAAAATTGTTGAGTTTGATTCAAGAAGAAACAAGACTACATAGTTTGGTAGTTCCTCCATTTGAATCTCCATTTTTTAGGTATGTCAAGTCTTTACACATTTTCTTTACATTTTTCTTAATTCTATTATGTTTCTTTATCATACATGCTTAATACAATGCTTTGATTTTGTTATTATACATATTTTATGTTCATCAAATTGTTTGTTTCTCATTATACCCTTAGCCCCTCTTGGCACATTTTAAACTACACAATTCTTTATAGTTGCCAATTACATTTTAAACCACATCTCTTTGAGGCATTTTGTTAAACAATTGACCTACCTTGTGTATGCTTCCACATTTTGTATACACATTTATGAGAGTAGTTATAACTATGCAATATAATACACCATTTCTCATTGATTTTTTATGTATGTGCATACCCCTTTCCAAAGCTTCTATTTTGGTATAGACATGGGAGATGTTGGAAAATGCTTTAGAATTTGGTTTTACACCTACAAATTGCATTTACTTGAAATTTTCTAAAGCCTTTTCAACAAAACCATTTTGTTCATATCCTACAATCATTGTAGTCCATGAGGACATATCTCTTTAAGGAATTTTTTCAAATAGTTCATGTGCCTTGTCTATACATGTCTACCAAAGAATTTTATCAAACCTGTTACACAAGACAATGAGTCATTTGGAAAAAATCCTCAAAGAAAATGTGGTCTCATGGTGATGGAATGTCATTCCATCACCATGAGACCACATTTATTTGAGGCATTTTTTCAAACAACTCACTTCCTTGTCTATGCTACCACATTTTCCATACACGTCTACCAAAGAATTTTATCAAACATGTTAGACAATACAATGAGTTGTTTGAAAAAATGCCTCAAAGAAATGTGGTCTCATGGTGATGGACATCACCATGAGACAACATTTCTTTGAGGAATTTTTAAAAATAGCTCATTCCCTTGTCTATGCTACCAAATTTTCCATACATTTCCCATTTTTGGCATATCCTACAATTATTGTAGTCCACGAGAACATATCTCATTGAGGCATTTTGTCAAATTGTTCATGTGCCTTGTCTATGCATCCACATTTTGCATGTGTCTACTAAGGAAATTTCAACCATAGCACTCATGAAAATACCCCCTTTTATGTTTTTATAGATTTCATACCCCATTCCAAGGTCCCCATTACAAGGTAGTGAGCTCACTACCTTGTTAGCTAGTGATCTCACCATAAGACCCCATTCCTATGAGGCCATTTTTCAAATAGCCCACTACCTTGTCAATTCTACTGCATTGACAAGTTAGTGAGCTCACTCACTACCTTGTATATGCTACCACACGTTTCATGCATGTCTAACAAAACATTTTTTCAAAAAATTCACATGCCTTGTCCATGCTTCCATTTTGTGCATATCTTGTAATCATGGCATTCCACGAGACCACATTTCTTTTAGGCATTCCATCAAAAAATTCATGTGAGATTTATCTATGGTATAAATACTTTAAAAAATTATCTTTGTCTACTAAGGAAATTGCAACCATAAAAATCATGAAAATCTCGCCTTTTCTGTTTTGATAGATGTCACAAGGTCCCCATTACAAGGTGGTGAGCTCACTACCTTGTCAATGTGGTCGCATTGGCAAGGTAGTGGGTTGTTTGAAAAAATGCCTCATAGAAATGGGGTCTCATGGTGATGGTAGCATTGACAAGGTAGTTGAAACAATCCCTCATAGAAATGGGGTCTCACGGTGATTTACATCACCGTGAGACCCCATTTCTATTAGGCATTTTTTCAAACAGCTCAATCACTATGAGACCCCATTTCTATGAGGATTTTTTTTCAAATAGCCCACTACCTTGTCTATGCTACCACATTTTGCATACATTTCTACCAAAAACATTTGTCAAACAATTCACATGCCTTGTCCATGCTTCCATTTTATGTCTATCTTGAAATCATGGCATTCCACGAAACCAAATTTCTTTAAGGCATTGCATCAAAAAATCCATCTAAGCTTTATCTAAGTTAGAGATACTTCCAAAAAAATTAGCTTTGTATACTAAGGCAATTGCAACCATAACACATGCAAATCCCCCACTTTTATGTTTTGATAGATGTCATACCCCATTCCAAGGTCCCCATTACAAGGTAGTGAGCTCACTACCTTGACAATGTTGCATTGCCAAGCTAGTGAAATCACTCATGTTTTGATAGATGTCATACCCCATTCCAAGGTCCCCATTACAAGGTAGTGAGCTCACTACCTTGTCAATGTCGCATTGCCAAGCTAGTGAGATCACTCACTACCTCATATATGCTATCACATTTTGCAAACATGTCTACCAAAACATTTTGTCAAACAATTCACATACCTTGTCCATGCTTCCATTTTGTGCCTATCTTGTAATCATGGCATTCCATGAGACCACATTTCTTTAATGAATTTCATCAAAAAAATCATGTGAGCTTTTTCTATGCTATAAATACTTCAAAAAAATAGCTTTGTCACTAAGGAAATTGAAACCATAACACTCATGAAAATCCCCCCCTTTTATATTTTGATAGACATCATTACCCAATTCCAAGGTCCCCATTACAAGGTAGTGGGTTGTTTGAAAAAATGCCTCATAGAAATGGGGTTTCAAGGTGATTGAGACCCCATTTCTATGAAGCATTTGTTCAAACACCCCACTACCTTGTCAATTCTACTACATTGACAAGCTAGTGAGCTCGCTCACTACCTTGTCTATGCTACCACATTTTGCATACATGTCTACCAAAACATTTTTTCAAACAATTCACATGCCTTTTCCATGCTTCCACATTTCCCATACATTACTACCAAGGGGATTGCAATTATAGCATTTGATAAAATCCCTCTTTCTTTCAATATTTTGATTGATGCCCATACCTTGTTTCAAAGTTAGGATGTTAACAAAAGTTGTGAAATTTGGATTTATAGTCATGCCAATTGTATTTTCTTGAAAGTTTGTAATATCTTTTAGAAATCCATTGCAGCAATATTGCAATCATTGTATTTTATGAGACCACATTTCTTTAAGGAAATCCATCAAAAAATTCATGTGAGCTTTGTCTATGCTATAAATACTTCAATAAAAATTAGCTTTCCATTTTCCTTGTGTTCTTATTGCACTTATTTATTCATCATGGTTGAGTGACATTTACTCTTCTACAAGATGATTTTAAGTATTTTTTATGAAGGGTTGAATGACATATATTTCATTTATTTGTATGGATTCATTTTTTAGGAAATAATATTTGTCTCTTTGTCATGCTATAGATAAAATAATCCGTCATTCCAAGGAAACAATCAAGGATTAAACTAGCACAGGAAGACATAGAAGCTAAGAATACAAATAAAGCATCATGGATGAGGGAACATCGTGATAAGAATAAATTGGAAATGATATGTGAAGACATGCCAATTGAAGAGGAAAGTTCCTCAACCATCAAGAGGAGATATGGAATTGGTGACACAAAGGGAATGAATGTGAAACCTTCATGCTAAGAGAGATTTTAATATCATAGTTGGAGACACACCCTCTACCATGAGTGAATATGGAGGGACACCATCTACCACATCTCAAATTGAGAGTACATCATCACTCACATTTGAGGAAGAAGGTATGCCATCATTCCCATCACAACTTCAAGGTACATCATCTATTCCATCCTCAATTGAATTTGTTGATCATCAAATCTTGCACCTCTCTAATAGTCTTATGGGAAATTCAGCGAGTGGGGGAAAAATATGTGCCTCACTGAATACCTCTTGGATTTTTATAGAAATCCGACTCTTCTTTGAGTTTTGGAAAAGGGGTAGAAAGAAATTTAAACATAAAACATGAAAGTGGCGATGCGCCAATACTTTTACAACATTTCAAAACCTCAAGTTCTTTTTTATGAATGATATGATAGACACAGAATGCCACTACCCTTCATTATTGGGAATAGAATGAGCAGTAGAGGCTAGATACAAGCATAGTATAGACATTCAATCTACCCATAGGAAGTGTTAGTTAAGATCCAACCAAACATGGAAGTTTCAAGAGTTAACAGGAAACATTCAAAAGCTACATAAACTCTTCCTCTTAATATAGCATAGCATGAAGAAATAATAACCCTTAAAGAAGATAGAGAATTCCAATGACATAATCCAACTTCTACAAATTATAACTTTATCATGCAAACATACAACATGGAAATCAAATAATCAAACTATTCGGATTAAGCTAGACACAATGTTCTATTATGGACGAAGATATTAAGAAGGAAACATTGACAGAGGCCATATCATGCACAGTTTCAAGTATTTCTCCCAAATAAATCATACTTCAAATATCAGATGAACTTTAAAATAGAGGTTGGATTCCAAAATCAACAATAGTTTCAATTGAAAAATAGATATAGCATTCCAAAGTGAAGCAGTGTTTTGTAAACTTTAATAAAAATACTTCCTATAACTATGAAAAACTAAAGAATTTTTTTTCCAAAATGAAAACTTCAGGAACCTCTTCTTCATGTTGCCACCTCCAATTTATAGTTGTCAAGGAGAGAGAACAACTGACTCCATTCAGAAGTAATGACTACCATATGTATGCACCTAATAGCTTAGAATCCAATCCTAGATCTTTAATTAGGTCGCAGAAATATTTCTCGTCAACTCTCAACTTTCACATTAATATCCTTTAGATATTTAACAGGATTGCCCTCCATAAACGCTCGGATCCTAGAAAACAGCCTAGAAAAAGTCTTGTCGACCGATCAAGTGGCTTTGGCGGCACCAACTCACATCCTTTTCCTGAAGAAAAAAGTAAAGAACGCTCTAAAAACCCCGAAGGAAAATTCTCTAAAGGACATATTCCCTACAACGAAGAGATGACATGTCAAGCAGGTGAACATTCTCAAATTTGTGAAGAACGTTTTTGAGAAATCTTCCGCCAGACTAACACGTGGTCCAACTTCCATCCAAGAGGAAAGCGATAAAAAAAAATGCATGAAGCCACCACATGGCGCATTGCACGCCCTTCAGAAGCCAACTCCTTTTCACGCACAAATTCTCTTGAAGCCAAAAGTAAAAGTCAAAAATCAAAAAGACTAAGGAAAAATTTTGCTTCACAATTTGTGTGACTCACAAGGGACCTTTTCTTGTGGAGGTGTGAACCTAGACTTCTGGTTATTCCTGGAGTTTGAGGAAGGTGGAGTGGATCATTTCCCAATTCGTATCATCCAGTCGAACAAGATTACAAAAGACCTTGTATGCTTGGTCTAGCTCAAAGACTTCTTTAAAGGAAACAAATCCCCACCTTGTTGAAATAGCTCCCAAGTGATAATAGAGATGAGAGAGTGCAAGAATCTCATGCTTAACATATTCAGTAGTGGGTGTTGTGCTTGATTTTAGAATTTTTGTAGTAGTCTGAACATTAGTTTTGATTTCATCTATAATCTGCTCAACTGATAGCACATCTCCATTCGTTGAAAAGAAAGGAGGTAATTTGAAGCTATGCAAGAAATCAAAATCCTTTTTGATTTTGTCAACCCTTTTGTTCAGCACTACCTAGCATTCCTTGCTCTTTGTTGCTACCTTGTGACAATGGGGAATTCACTTTCTTTGCTAAAGGCAGCCCTTCGATTTGGAATTCATACATTTCTCAAAGCCTCATCGATTGCCACATATAACTTAGAAATTAGACTTTGGGATTCTACTACTAGAGGGGTATATTCTTGTAGAATTTCATCGTTCAGCAGGCCAACCCTTTCATTTATCTCTCGAGCATCCTTCAAAAATTGTAGGGTTAGTTTTAGGAAGGCAAGTGCAATTATGATTCGCTCCCAGTAGGCAAATACCAACCTTCTTTATGCAAGAAGAGTCAGATCTTTGTGAAGCTGTTAGTTCTTCATGCAACTAAGCCTCTTTTGCTTTCACACTCTCCTCCATTTGGTTCCTCTCCTTGAGAGAACTTTCCAGTTTGGAACCTAATTTTTTGATCTCCTAATCATGAGCATGCAGAGTAGAATCGACTTCTTTCTTGTCATTTCTCATCTTTTTCTACTTCTACCTAGGCCCTCTCCAAATCGTTAGAGACCTAAGATCGGACACCATCCAGCTTTCTCTTTATGCTTTCCTAGATAGGTTGTTACTCTGCATTTGATTGGCACTTAGCTATGAGTTCACCTTTCAATCTGTCAATCTTAGCAGATAGTTGAATCCATTCATCATGAGTCTCCACAAGAGATCTTGTTGCTTTCTCTTGGTAGTCTTATATCTGCATTATGCGGGTCATTTTGGCATCTCGGGCCCTAATTTTTTACTATAGTTGATTCATTATTTCCTTTAGATTCTCCAACTCTACCTCATGCTTCCTTAATTTATGATCCAGCCTCTCATAATTTGTATATACTACCTTCTAAGTGGTCTTGGCTAAATCCACCTTGTCGCGAGGGAAAATTTCATTCAAATCCAGACCCATAGCCCTGATGTCATAATCCTCCATCTGCATTTGTCCTTTGGGTCAGGATATGACTGGCTTCATGGTAGTGATCTACAAAGAATTCCGCTCTTCATTGAAACAAGTTTGAATTTTCTTAGCGGCTGGCTATTTAGCATTCTTCAAAATCCTTTTTCATTCCTGGCTTGTTTGGCTCACTTAGTCACTTCAAAATTTTCTTGAAGAGTCTGTGGGGTATCAATGCTCTATGTTGCAAAAGAAGCACCAAGGGGAAAACTAAAAAGAGTGACAGAAGGGGATACTTTCGACGTATGAGCATGTGGGGAGGCGAATGGGAGAGTAATCATAGAAATCGGCGGGATACCAAATTTAGATTGGGCCCAAAAAGGACCAGTTGGAGTAAAAAGAGAATTAGGTGGAATGGGTGATTTTTGTCCAAATGTAGATGGACCTAGGGTAACAGGAAACATTGATGGTTTGGATTTCTCGATAGGGGCCCTAGATACGGTGATCAAAGAGTCAACAATGGCCAAATTAGATACAACTCACTCGACGCACGGGGCTACATCATAGGGTGTATTAAAAATAGCAGGAGACTCATTCAGAACCAAAAGCTGAGGTTCCATGGGTGGAGTATTTTCTTCATTAGATGGAGGAAAAGGATTAACCAGAGATGCAGAGATAGGAAGAAGAGGGGCAGCGAGACTTACCTGAATCATGACCATCTGAACATTTTGTGAGCAGACTCTGCTTCTTCTTCATGTTTGATTGCTACATCGGGTATGTCCAGGTCTTGGACTCACCTTATCATTGTTTTACTTTGAACTGATGTATCCTGATCCTTTAGCAGATGATCCCACTAAAGCTTGGCCCTCTTGTGGAATGTCAAGTTTTCTTTCCCTTACTTCAGACACTAGCAAAGGATGCAACTTTTGAGTCCTTTTTCTTAGAGATTCTCCCTCTATTGGACTCTTTTGTTCAAGAGGTATGGTGTGTAAATTATTCCTCTATTATCTCATAGTCGATATCAGGGTTGTTGTCATCAGATTCAGCCTCTCAGCCATAAATTTCCTCAAACTGTTCATCATATGGGTAAAACTCCCTGACCAACTTATGTGGGCATACCATCTCTTGTCAAAGCCTCTAGAAATCTATCATCTTCCTTTCTAACTACCCCTTCTACTTCATTTGATTGTTGAGGGTTTTATTTATCAGAAGGTTCTTCTGATAGTGCACCTGCATTGTATAAAAACTCAACCACCTAAGTCATTTGGTTGGTATGATGTATAATTTTTTCTTTTCTTGAGTCATATTTTTCCTAGACTTCACATACTCCCAACTCTCATGTTTCAAAGTGAAAATATTCATTGGATTGTAGTCCCATGTTTCACAGATAAGGACTAAGCCTAGGGCTACCAATAGATTTGTAAGCTCCCTTTGTCACTTTCTCTTCTCTAATATCACCCTATTGTTGGCAATACAAAGGGGAAGCAAATATAACTTTGTCTTGTTCCTTCCCCTACCATAGGCATTGTCAGCAAGACTGGCCTGACGGCATGCCTCCAATGCGAAAACCCTATCCATCATAAATCTATGGACTCGAAAAGGATCTCCGAAAAAACCATGAAACCTAATGAATGTGAAATCCTCTCTGAATAAATAATCCACCGGAGTTCATAAACTTTGATCCATTTTTCAACCTCAAGAGAAAAATGACCCATCTAACGTGGAAATAGCTCTTGAAGCACCTATCTAATAAAATGATTCACAAACTAGTAAAAATTACATGTTTTCAACAACACATAGGTCCATACAAAAACTAGTTGACATAAACCATTTTCATCGAGCCTGGAAACCCACAAATGTCTCCAAAAACCCAAAATTTTGATGCAAAATTATGTGGGCCAAGAAGGAAGAATACCTGAATTTGTACTCGATATGATAATTCTTCAGTTGCTCCAAAATGTTCATGGCTACTACATCATCAAAGTCATAATACCTATGCCCTCTCTCTCATTTGAGAATTAGATCCAAGCCCATTCGGAAGGCATCGACCTCCTCATCATTATCCAGGCCGAAAAACCAAGCCAGCATCGAGAAAAGATCTAGTGTGTTGCTTTTGAACTTTTTAAGCACTAGAGGAAAAATAAATCGACCTCTCGATGGCCTTTCTTTTGTCTCACCCACATAGAAACCTTCTCTATGGTTTGCTTCTTCCCAGTAAATCTCCATATCTTCCTCACTAAATGACTCAGTGCCCCAGTTAGGAGGGATACACAACATATCCCATATAGCCACAGCAGAAATCATGACCTTCATCCTATTGCATGCAATGGTTCCAATTTCTCTATCAAACATTTTGGCACATGCATCTACTAGCTCTGGGCACGGGTGTACAGTGGGAAACATAAACTATGGAAAACCACATTTCCATAGCCGAGAGGCAAAACCCTCAAATGCACCATAATCTTTCATTCTTTGAAATGCTCCCTCCCTAAGACCCTTAAGGTTTTTTTCTAATTTTGGATCAAAAACGTTATCGATAGTGTCCTGCACCGCCTCTCTAGGAACACCTCTATCTACTAGCACCTTTCTAAAAAATCAAACGATTGATCTTCAGGAACTAGAGCATTGGCAAATGAGTTTCACCCAAAGATATTGACGAAACTAAGCTTTTTCAATGAAGAATCGGCTCCTCTACTAGTCATTGATGGCTCTTCCATTTCTGCTTCAAAATTTGTAGAGATTTTTTCAACTAAAATGACCACTTTCCTTTTCCTACTTTAGAAAAATCTACTTTTTTGTGTAGTTAATTCCCTTAGCATGTATATGCAGTTAAGGCTATGTCATTACTGTTGGTCCATTAGATTCTACCAATGAGGTGACGTGTGTGGGTTGGAGATCTATATCCCTCAAGAATACCAAAAACTCTGCAAGAATGGAATTAGTACATTCCCTTCGCCGCCTTTCTTCACAAATAAGCTTGTTGTCTTGGGGAGAGTTCCTTTAGTTATGTCAATCATGCTTAGGTGAAATAAAGTACCCTTGAAAAGATGTGCCCATTAATTTGTCAGGTATTAGCATATTAATCCATGCCTCTTCACATACATGAACTAGCTAATGGTGATGATGGAAAAGGACACATGTCGATGAAAAAATTCTGTGAGCATTTACTCCCAATGCCCAAATTTAATTTTTGGACCTTTTGTCAAATCCTCTGTATGATCTATTCTTTGTCTTTCAGTTGCTTTGATATTTTCCCATTACCATCCGGCCAATAAAATTTTCACCATTTAGGTTTGTCAGAACCTCTTTTCTATAAATAGTCATGCCACCTTAAGGCAATATTCATTCAAAAATAAGCCTTTTAAGTTTAGCCATCCTTTTTCTCTATTTCCATATTGTCCTTCGCTCTATTGCTTTAGCCATGTCTATCAGCCTAGGCACTCCTATTTGTTTACTTCCATGAAGGCCGCAATATGCCTTCACTGGGGACATCACTATTGATAGAATCAAGCGTTTAGTGAAGAGGTGTGACTAGCTTGGGGTCATTTCATTCCATAGGGTCATCGGTATGGACTTTATCGAGGACGAGAACTAGATGAGGAGAAATTGCAACGTTGTGTCTTGCTTCATGGCCTCCCTCTTGGACCTGAATATCGCCAAACCCCAGATAGTGGATTTGTTCTACCGAATTTTTGATGCCTCTCTATTGGAAGGCCTCAGCAAGATTATGCAAGTTGTCATCCTAGGTGTTGGAATTCCAAGTGTAATGGACCTTTGCAGGCACATTGATCATGGGGTGGGCGTGCCCTAGCTACCCTTTCTGAGCAACTTCTGCACCATCGACCTTGAAAGTCACCATGCTCTGCCTCTTCCTATGGCCAGCTACTTCCTACAGGAGTATGGCATGGAATTTGTTCCTGGGCTAGATGTCAAGAAATATTTCAAGTTTTTGGCATACAATCGTGAAGACTAGAGTCGAGATCCGTGCATTGTGTGTTGTTTTTTCCCTGTTAATGAAGAAGAAGAAGAAGAAAAGAATGAACATGGGAAACACACCCACATAACTATGGTTGGAGGCCTAACCTTTTTGATCTTATTGTAACATGCATCCATTTTTCTCTTTTTGCTCAAAGACTCTTTTTGGGTTTTGCTCGAGAGAGCTTCAAGTTAAAATTTGAGCCTCGCGTTGTATTACACTTGTAAATTTTGATGAATATATAATATAATACAGTATTTTCTTACTTCTTTTGTGTTCCTCATTTTCCCTTATGGCTTATTCTAAAACTAAAACGTATTCAAAAAATTTACATATGGTACATAACTGTAATATTTTTTTTAAAGAATAACATACTTTAATGTAACAATTTTAGATAAATATCGTTCATCGATATCTCTAAAGTTTTTCCCTCCATGTCTTCTAGCTCATACACATTTTTTTTCTTGCATGCGCTAATTCAGAAGGGCCCCTTCGACAACACTTCGAATTGGGTGTGTTGCCCTAGTTTTGCAGTGTGCTCATCATATTTTAGCACTAAGCTTCCTTCCTAAAAATCTGGGTCGGAAGTCTTCTTGTCAAACCATAGTTTGATCATATGTTGGCGACCAATCATGGCTTCAAATTCCTTCTCTCTCTCTTCCTCAAGCTTGATTAGTTCTTCTATTCGTACCTCCATTTTGCCCCAATCCTCTAATTTTAGGGCTTTCAGTAATTGTAAAGCGGGGAGTTCCATGGAAATAGATAAAACTACCTCTTTTCCATACACTAATTCATAGGGAGATTCCTTTAGGATCTTCTTTGGTGTGATTTGATTTGGCCACATAGCAACCTGTAGATTCTTGTTCCATTCTCTTTGTCATTTAGACCCAATGTGCTTGATTAATCTAATTAGGTTTTTATTTGTTGACTTCACTAACCCATTTCTATGTGGGTAATATTTTGATGAAGTCTTGAGGTAGATCCCATTTTTAATAGAAAAATCCGACATTCGTGAACCTACAAACGCCTGAGCATTGTCAGATATAACTGTTTTTGGTGAACCAAACCTAGTCACCAACTCTTCGAGGAAATTGATAATCTCGCCCTTTGTAGTATTTTTTAGGGTGATAGCCTTTGTCCACCTTGTGAAGTAATCAGTCATTGTGAGGATCCATTTGTGACCAGCACTAGATATGGGATTTATCATCTCGATAAAATCCAATCCCCATTAAGAAAAAGGCTCTTCAGTTACAATGGGACTTAAGGGAAAAGCAGAATTTTTTTCTTGCCAACAAAAAATTGACACTAAGTACATTTTTACACCAAATGGTGCACTTCAAAAAACATTGAAGGCCAATAGTATCCCGCTCACATGATTTTCAAGGTGGTAGTTTTAGCGGAGAAATTTCCACCCTCAGGACTACTATGGAATTTTGTAAGAACCCTTTCTTCCTGGTGCTTATCTAAACATCAGAGCAAGACACCATCATAGTTTCTTTTAAATAAAGTCTCTTCAATTAATACATACCTAGTGCCTTGAATTTAGTATTATCTCCTTTTTTGGAATGGGAGATTGAACGGGTAGTGCCCCTTTTTTCATATTTTGCATCTGATCTGCCACCTAGGAGTCATCAGACTCAAACTGATTTGAGTAGACTTGATCAATATCCTTGTTAGCTTCAAAACTCAACTCTTGTGCAAGGTAGTTGCAAAGGCCTCTTCCCTAAACTATCTTAGTCAATTTTATGTCCACATTGTATTCTAGGATCTTGGTGATCCAATTGGCTCTCTTCTCGGTTATTTCTCCTTCGATAATATATTCCCTTACACTTGAGGGAGGGAGGGAGTGGGAGAGAGGGGGTTGGAGAGAGAGATATCTAAAAGAGGGAGAGGTTGTGGGATTGAGAGACCTGAGAGAGAGGGAGAGAGGGTGGGAGTGGGAGAGAGGGGATTGGAGTGAGAGGGACTTATCTAGGTAGGGTTGGAGGGATAGAGAGAGAGAGGGAGTGGGAGAGAGATAGAGGGAGTTAATGAGAGAGAGAGAGAGATATGGAGAGAGAGGGAGAGATTAGGGTTTAGGGTTTAAGGATATAGGGTTGAGGGATTAGGGATTAGGGATTAGGGTTTAAGGCATAGTTTCTAGGGTTGATGGTTTAGGGATAGGATTTAGGGTTAAGTGAGAGACCTAGATGTCTAAGGAGGGATGGATGGCTAAGGATAGAGAGAGAGAGAGAGAGAGAGAGAGAGAGAGAGAAAACCTTTATAAAATCAATATTTTCATAATGTGAGCACATTTTGAAGAAGTTGATATATAGTCAGTTTTTTAGTGTGAGTGCATTTTGGCTTGCTCTAAAAAGGGTAAAAAATTCAACACACTTGTGATCCAGGCCCACATGCTCTATTATTCTCTTGGTTATGTGTGTGTTCTAACAAAAAAAATCTTTTTGATGTTGTTGAGAAGTGAACATGCAAATTTTTCACATTCTACCACCTTTGCATGAAATTTCCACCACCTTTTTTATGATTTTCCAACTTGAGAAGGAGGAAATAACAAATTTTTCACATTGAATTTGATATATATCAATTCAAGACTCAATTTTCGTAGTGTTGCAATGTTAATTGTGATTGAATTATAGGAATTTAACATTATACATTGGTTATTTGTATTGTTACTAGTAATTATTTTTGAGTGATATACAATTGAATAATGAAAAGGAAGCAAGCTTGTGAAAAACTAAAATTGTTGAGTTTGATTCAAGAAGAAACAAGACTACATAGTTTGGTAGTTCCTCCATTTGAATCTCCATTTTTTAGGTATGTCAAGTCTTTACACATTTTCTTTACATTTTTCTTAATTCTATTATGTTTCTTTATCATACATGCTTAATACAATGCTTTGATTTTGTTATTATACATATTTTATGTTCATCAAATTGTTTGTTTCTCATTATACCCTTAGCCCCTCTTGGCACATTTTAAACTACACAATTCTTTATAGTTGCCAATTACATTTTAAACCACATCTCTTTGAGGCATTTTGTTAAACAATTGACCTACCTTGTGTATGCTTCCACATTTTGTATACACATTTATGAGAGTAGTTATAACTATGCAATATAATACACCATTTCTCATTGATTTTTTATGTATGTGCATACCCCTTTCCAAAGCTTCTATTTTGGTATAGACATGGGAGATGTTGGAAAATGCTTTAGAATTTGGTTTTACACCTACAAATTGCATTTACTTGAAATTTTCTAAAGCCTTTTCAACAAAACCATTTTGTTCATATCCTACAATCATTGTAGTCCATGAGGACATATCTCTTTAAGGAATTTTTTCAAATAGTTCATGTGCCTTGTCTATACATGTCTACCAAAGAATTTTATCAAACCTGTTACACAAGACAATGAGTCATTTGGAAAAAATCCTCAAAGAAAATGTGGTCTCATGGTGATGGAATGTCATTCCATCACCATGAGACAACATTTCTTTGAGGCATTTACGACATCTTTAAGGAATGTCTTCTCAATTGTCCTGAAACACTAATTCGAGGTTTAACATAATCTTTTAAATATTTTGAAAAGATTGCTCTTAAATAAGGGGTTGCTGAAGAAGATATGGTAATGGATTTGCACATTTTCCTTGATAAATAAATGTTTTTCTCATGTCACCATCTTTAAGCAAGTTGATGTATGAGAAAAGGTGGTAGCATTTTTAATTCTAGGTTTTTCTCAAGATGGTGCTTCTTGGTGAGGTCGTGGAACGGGAAAATGAGCTTGTGCCAATCATTCAGTCGGATTTAATTCGGCCCAGGAGGAGCATCTCAACATCATTTATGAGTTGCATTCATTAGAATGGAAGGAGAAAACCAGCTACGTCAAATATCACAGAGTAATTTTTGTCTTAGATAAAGAAGAGGAATGGGCCGAATTTAATAATTTGGCTATGCAAATGCAATTGGAGTTGTTTAGAGCCCTGACTCCTCCAGTGTTTTAGTGATATGACTTCTTTATGTGACCGATAGTGGAAATGGTTTTCTTTTGAAGAAGATAAATCTCTTATTTTGCATGCATGGAATCTTTTTGTAATTATGGGTAATGACCAAAGTTTTGGGTTGTAACGGAATTGTTCCCAATTCTTGGTGACTGTTTCGATATTGATCATTTTCAATGACCGTTATGAACAGTTACTTTTGAATATAAAAAAAGTTAGATGAAAATTAATAGGAGGATAGAGAAAGAGGGGAATAAGCTTAGTTTCTTGAAACTCAGTTTGGTTGTGTAGGGGTATTGATTTTGTGAACTCATATTTTTAGCATTGAAAGAGATAAAGGAAATATTTCTAAGTCTTTGAATTTATAAATGTTTTTCTTTGATAACATGAACTTTGTTCCATAGTAATTACTTTTCAATGTTCTCCTGTTGTATTGGACTTTGTATGTATTTAATTTTGAAACTTTGAATTCGTCTTAAATCATTTGTTGAAAGGATTTGTTGTTCTCTCCTTCTCTAGGTATTATTTGTGGTTATGGAATAAGAAAACCTTGGGTTATTGTTCTATGATCCTTCCTGTTAAATCATTCTTCCACACTTACTTTCATAGTTATGGGTAGGTGGTGGTTACCTTTCCTGCTTTCTAGTTAAAATCTTACACCATGTTTTATTCATTGCATATCTTCTGAAGGTAGTTGCACCTTGTAAAATAAGCAAAGAGCACTCACGACCATCGTCACAAGTGACTCAACTGTTGGCCAAGTTGTCATTTGCGTGGGCTAGAGAGTATTAATTGAAGTGACAAATCTATCAACCAACAAACCGGATTGAAGCCATCTGATTTGCAATGTTGTTTTGAGATCGAGGAATGACTCGCGCATTAAAATCTTCAAAACCTTTGATCAAATCCAATATTTGATGTCTATATGACTTCATTCTCGTATTTTTAGTAGTTGCTTGCTTGTGGACCTAGCTCAAAATCAACTTGGAATCTTTGAACACCTGTAACCTCTTTACACCCATTCATCGACGAGAAATAAATCATGGATCAAGGCTTCATATTTTGAATCATTATTAGAGCACAAAAACTGAAATTGATAAGCCTTGAGGGTCTTTGATCCTGTTGGGGACAGTAATTGAACTCCTGCTCTGGAACTTCCTTTACATTTAGTGCCATCAAAGTATAGGGTCCACAGACAATTATCCATCAGATCATCACATTCTTCTCAATCCTTCATTACTTTTGGATAGATCAGGTCATCATCGAAGATCATGTACATGCCCAATCTTGTGGCATGGAAATTGTCAAATGGGTCAAAGTCGATGAACTGGTTGAGGAGAACCTCTTCTTCGGGAGTCCGCTCACTTGTGTCTTCTTTGAAGGGAAAAATAGGGATGGATCTAATGACCCAATAGTGCGGAATGCATTCCCTTAACACTAATACAACAAAGGAGAATAGCAAAAAATAGGTTCTAATAGCTTCTTAAAACTACTGAGATGAATACATGTAGCATAAAAGAGATAACAAAATTAAGCATCCATAGATTGACACAGTATTTACGTGGGAAAACCTTTTCAGGTAAAAACACCCACCACACCAAGCAAAGACAATTTGTATTACAGCAATAAAAGATTACATACAAATTCTTCAATCTTTACTCTCTGATCAGCTCACAACAACACTCTGATTATTTTCACTGTTACAATACTTTTCTCTCCAAGTATACAATGAATGAATCTCACATTCAGACTTACATCGACTTACCTTTTAAACCGTCACCTTTTGGTTTACATAAAATATTGTATTCGACTGACAGAGTCATACATCCAATTCAATGTCTCAACCAATCACAGACATCAGGTTCATGCATTGATCACCCAAACACGCAATCGATCCAATCTACATATCTCTTTTGCATCGAGCCACCCAAGTATTCAATTCCTTTCCATAATCGAGTTCCTGTCACCAATCAAACAAGTCATGCAATAACTGCATTTACTACATTAGAATTTAGCCAATCAAACTATTGTCAACCTTCCACATGTCCATCTTCCATTCGTTGGTTGCTCTGACATTTAATCTACCTCGGTCAAGCTCGGTTGACCGAGCTCCAAGCTCACCCGAGCTCTAACTGTGCCACTGCCGAGTTTGTTCAACCCAACCGCGGTATAGCGGTGAGCTCATCCAAGCTCACCCTACCACTTCACCGAGCTCTACCTTAACCTTCTTGTGCTACTGCTACGACCGACTTCCCTTACCATGGTATGGCGGTAAACAGTCTGGGGGACCGCTAGCGGTCAAACCGCACTACCGTGGAGATCGCTAGGCCACCCCGCGGTAGGGCGGTAACCGCCAACCAGATCGTTGGTGGTCTTACCGCAGCCACCATAGTGGAGTGGTAACCACCAAGTCCACCACTAGTGGTTTCATTATAGACACCGCGGTGAGAGGAACCACCGCTTGCAGTATGGCAGTAACTGTCGAGCTTACCGCAGACACTGCAGTGAGAGGGACCACCGCCAGTGGTATGGCGGTAGTCATCGAGCCAGGCCACTGGCGGCCTTACCTCGCCACCATGGTGAGAGAACTCACCATGCGTAGTAAGGCGATAACCGCTAGAGTAGGCTGCAGGTAGCCTTACCGTGCCACCATGGTGACTGAACTCACCGCACGTGGTAAGGTAGTAACTGCGAGGCTTGTCATCGTGGTACCGCTAGGGGCAGACCAGACTACCGCAATAAAGCGGTAAGGGCTGAGAATGAACATTTTTCTTCAAGTCTGAATAAAGTAGAGGCACAAAATGGAAATTGAGACATGATTTCCCAACAAGCTCCCACTTGGTGAAGATTTCCAACTTCCTCTAGACTTAGAAAAATCATTAACGATCATAGGCCCCAAGGCCCATAGATTTTGCACACCATCTAAACTTGTTTGTGCTCACTGGCTTTATCAAAGCATCTGCAACATTCTTCAAAGTGTCAACCTTTTCAAGACAAACTCTTCCATCTTCCACCATGTCTCTCACAAAGTGATATTGCACATCAATGTGCTTCATCCTGGCATGGAAGGTTGGATTCTTTGCCAAACAAATGGCACTCTGACTGTCACAGCAAATTGTAATATGTCTTGCATTAAAACCAATGTCTGAACACAAACGCCTCAACCAAACTGCTTCCTTGCGGGTGTGAGTTGTTGTCATGTACTCTTCCTTTGTCATGGATAAAGCAACTACAGCTTGTTGCTTGCTCATCCAACTAATTGCTCCACCATTAAGCATGAACGTATATCCACTGGTAAATCTTTTCTTGTCAATGTCCCCTATCCAATCAGAATCAACATATCCCTGAATGCTGAGAGTCCTATGTGATGCAACCAAACTTCCATGGTAACACAGAGCATAATCTAAAGTCCCTTTCGAATACCTGAACACTCTCTTCAGAACATCCCAATGTGATCTTTTGGATTTTCCATAAAATGGCTTAGAACTCCCACTGCTTGGGAAATGTCTAGTCTTGTAAAGACCATTGCATACATTAAACTACCAACAACACTTGCATAAGGCACACTAGTCATGTCCTCCATCTCAGTAGCATATTTTGGACAGTCTTCAACAGATAGTTTCATTCCCTGCATGACTAGAACAACTAACTGCTTGCAGTCATTCGTACCAAATCTCTCTAGAACGGTGTTCGCATACTTACTCTAACTTACCCAAAGCTTTTTGCTTGTTTTGTCTCTAGTTATATCCATTCCTAGAATATACCTAGCTGCACCAAGATCTTTCATTTTGAACTTTAAAAACAATTGAGATTTAAGATCAGAAATCATAGTATTTCTATTTCCTATGAACAACATATCATCCACATACAGTGTAATAATAAGCACACAATCATTTTTCAGATTTATGATAAACACAATGATTAGATTTTTATCTTACAAATCCCATAGACAACACAAATGTGTCAAATTTCTGGTACCACATTCTAGGATACTACTTCAAACCATACAGAGATTTATTTAACTTATAGACCATATTTTGTTTACCTTTCACAACAAAATGCTCAGGCTAGGACATATAAATTTCTTCTTCCAACTCACCATGGAGAAACGTTGTCCTCAAATCCATCTGCTCAATTTCAAATTAATACACAACTGCCAATGACAACAAAAATCTGATGGATGTCAGCTTTGCTACAGGGGAAAAAATCTCTCCATAATTAATTCCCTCAATCTAGGAAAAACCCTTTGCAACCAGTCGTACCTTATACTTCTCAACACTGCCATAAAGACCTGTCTTCTTTTTGAATATCCACTTATAGCCAATAGCCTTTCACCCTTTTGGCAATGGTACCAAATCCCAGGTTTCATTCTTCTTCGATGAATCCATCTCTTCATTCATGGCTTCCAGCCAAGAATTCGAATCAGACATGTTGATTGCTTCTTTTACAGTCCTAGGCTCGTCAGTGCTAGTAATTAAGGCATAAGCACAGTTTGAATCTAACAATGAGAAACCATACCTCTCAGGTTGTAATTTTTCTCATGTAGACCTTCTTATAGGCTGAGGTTGTGGTTCTTCATCATCAGAACTTCCAAAGCTTCTTGAGCTCTCCTTAGTCTCAGGTACACCATGCAGCTCTTCCCTTTCTAGAGTTTGGGGAATCTCAACTACATCCTTTTTCTTGTCACTCTGATCTATCTCAAGTTGTTGATCACTTACTGAAGGTTTCAGCTCATGAAATATCACGCTTTTGTTGTACAGAACCTTCTCAATAATAGGGTTCCAAAGCTTGTATCCCTTCACACCAACGCCATAGCCGATGAGAATACACTTGACAACCTTGTCATCCAATTTTGATATTTTCTCATTTGGCACATAAACATATGCCTCATAGCCAAAGATATGAACATGCCTCAAAGAGGGCTTCTTACCAGACCATGCTTCCAAAGGCATCTTATCAACAAGAGCAGAGCAAGGAGATTGGTTTACCAAATAACATGTTGTAGCCACAACCTCAACCCACAACTTCTACTCCAGACTATCACTACTCAACATACTCTTTGCCTTTTCCATCAGCATCCTATTCAACCTTTCAACAACTCCATTCTGTTGTGGAGTGTAAGGCATTGTATTATGCCTTTTAATTCCATGATTTTTGCAATACCTTTCAAAATCTGCAGAACAAAACTCACTGCCATTGTCTGTCCTCAAACATTTAATTTTCCTTCCAGTCTGATTCTCTACCAAAGATTTGAATTCTTTAAACCGACTGAACACTTCTGATTTTCTTTTAAGAAAGTATACAAATGCCCTTCTCGAATAGTCATTAATAAAAGAAACATAATATCTAGACTTCAATAATGAAGGAACATTAACTAGACCAAACACATCAAAATGAACATAATCTAGTATACCAGAAGATTTATGAGGACTGGAGTAAAATGAAACACAGTGCTCTTTTCCATAGATACAATGTTCACAAAAATCAAACTCAAGGTTACAATCATCAAGACCTTCTACAAGATTTTTATTCTTCAAGGTTTTTAAACCTTTCTCACCTATGTGACCTAATCTATGATGCCACAACATAGTCTTCTTTACTGGGAGTTTTACCTCCAAAGAATTTGCAGACAAAGAAGTGTCTTCATCTTTCTCTATAGGAGCATATTTGCTTGACTTTGCAGAGGCACTGTTACATTGAATAGGACGTGCATCCATCTTATATAGAGTGCCAGTACAAACTCCCTTAGCCAACACCATTGCACCTCTACCCATTTTGCATCCTTTACTAGAGAAAGAAACTTCTACACCGGCATCATTTAACTTACTGACAGAAAGAATATTTTGAGCCAGACTTGGTATATGCAGTACGCCACCAATACCTTTGACTCTCCCATCAGGAAACTGAATTCTGACTCTTCCTCTAGCAACTATCTCTAGCATTGAATTACTTTCCAAGTACACCTTTCCACCATCATACTTCTCATATTTAGAGAATTATTCTCTATTGGACATCATATGAAAGGATGCATCTGAGTCAACCAACCAGACATCATCTGATGCCTGAGTCATCAAGGCTGCTGCAATGAAGGCATCTGCATCACTTTGAGAAGATTCATTGTCTGAAGCATTCTTCTTCTTCTCCTTACAATCTTTCCAGATATGACCAGGTTGCCAACAGTTTCAGCATCTCACCTTAAAATTTGTACCAGGAGACTTTGATCTCCTTGCAGATTTGGATTTTGACTTCTTTTCTTTCTTCTTTCCTTTCTCCTTTGGTCTACCTTGAACAGCAAGAGCCTATTTGGCCATCTCAGAAGACTTCCTTTGCATTTCTTCAGATAGAAGTGAAGCAACTATGTCATCCATCTTGAATGCAGTGGTTGTGCTTCCAATAGCCATCACTAGATGATCCCAAATATCGAGTAATGAACACAATAGGAGCATGCAACGATCCTCCTCCTCAGTCTTTACACCTACAGATGCCTATTGAGTAACACTCATATTAAATGAGTTCAGATGGTCTGCAACAAATGCACCTTCTTCCATTTTCAAGCAGTACAACTTCTTCCTTGGGAATAACTAATTTACCAGAGACTTTCCCTGATAAATATCACCAAGATTCTTCCATAATGAAGTTGCAAACATCTCCTCATGGACATTCAGGAGTATAGAATCAGCCAAACTTAGTCTTATCATACCTCTTGCTTTTCTATCAGCAAGGTCCCAATCCCCTTGTGTCATACCTTGTGGCATAGTTCCACACACTGCTATCTAGTGGTCTCTATCCACCAGCAAGTCTTCCATTTTGAGTTTTCATAACTCAAAGTTGTTATCATTAAACTTTTCAATATATACTCTACCTGATGTACTTGCCATCTCAAATAGAAACAACTTTTAACAATACAAGACTCCCACTGAAACAGTATTAGCACAAAAAACTGACCTTTTCCAATAAGGATAAGACAACTGGCCAGGCTTTGATACCACTTGAAGGGGAAAACAGGGATGGATCTAATGACCCAATAGTGCAGAATACATTCCCTTAACACTAATACAATAAAGGAGAATAGCAAAAAATAGGTTCTAATAGCTTCTTAAAACTAGTGAGATGAATACATGCAGCATAAAAGAGATAAAAAAATTAAGCATCCATAGATTGACACAATATTTATGTGGGAAAACCTTTTCAGGTAAAAAACCCACCACACCAAGCAAAGACAATTTGTATTATAGCAATAAAAGAGTAAATACAAATTCTTCAGTCTTTACTCTCTTATCATCTCATAGTAGCACTCTGATTATTTTCACTATTACAATACTTTTCTCTCCAATTATACAATGAATGAATCTCACGTTCAGACTTACATCGACTTTCCTTTTAAACCATCACCTTTTGGTTTACATAAAATATTTATTCAACTGACAGAGTCATACATCACATTCAATGTCTCAACCAATCATAGACATCAGGTTCATGCACTGATCACCCAAACATGCAATCGATCTAATTTGCAGATCTCTTTTGCATCGAGCCACCCAAGCATTCAATTCCTTGCCATAATCGGGTTCCTTTCACCAGCTGAACAAGTCATGCAATAACAGCATTTACTACATGGTCCTTTAGCCAATCAAACTATTGTCGACATGCCACATGTTCATCTACCATTCGTTGGTCACTCTGACATTTCATCCAGCTCGGTCAAGCTCGATTGATCAAGCTCCAAGCTCACCCGAGCTCTAACCGCACCACCATTGAGTTCGTCCAACCCAACCACGGTATAGCAGTGAGCTCATCCGAGCTCACCCTACCACTTCACCGAGCTCTACCTTAACCTTCCCGTGCTACTGCTATGACCGACTTCCCTTACCGTGGTATGGTGGTAAATAGTCTGGGGGACCGTTGGTAGTCAAATCGTAGAGGCCGATAGGCCACCCTGTGGTATGGAAGTAACCGTCAGTCGAACCGTTGGCGGTCTTACCACAGCCACCACGGTAAGCAAGCTCACTGCCCACGATGGAGCAGTAACTGCCAAGCCCACTACTGGTGGTCTCACCGCGGTGAGAGGAACCACCACCTATGATATGGTGGTAACTATCAAGCTCACTGTGGACACCATGGTGAGAGGAACCACTGCTTGCAGTATGGTGATAACCACTGAGCCAAGCCACTAGTAGCCTTACCACACCATCGCAGTGAGAGAACTCACCATGTGCGATAAGGCAGTAACCGCCAGAGTAGGCCACAGGCAGCCTTACCGTGCCACCACAGTGAGTGAACTCATTGTGTGTGGTAAGGTGATAACTGCCAGGCCTGTCACCACGGTACCGCCAGGGGCAAACCAGACCGCCACAGTAAAGCGATAAGGGTTGAGAATGAACATTTTTTGCCAAGTCCGAATAAAGTAGAGGCACAAACTAGAAATTGAGACATGATTTCCTAACATTCTCCATCTTCTAGCATCTCCATGCAATATCCCTCTTGTCTTGAGAAGGAGGTATGTGCTACTTCAAAATAGAGGACTGCATTGTCCACTATATGTTAGGGGTGTAAATATTCTAAGAGGATCTTCATCTTCGCCCCATGCTTGGTTCTTAATATTAGATGGGACCAGTCCAGTGCTAGGTATCCACCCAGATTTGTAGTTAAATCTTGGGAAAAACACATCTCGAAGACCAGGGGAATATCTATCACCACTACTTCTTGTGAGATTGTCTGGCTTCGGCATGAAAAGAGGGTCAAAGATAGATCTTTTATCTGACCAACTGTTAGAATCTTCTTTCTGTCCAACTACATGATTCCTTTCTCAAGGGGTTCATACTTAAGCATTAAGGCATCAGCTAGTTGCTTGGGCATGACCATTGTACTAGCTCTTGAATTAATCATATTGTTGTACAAAAGTTTATCTCCCATAATTAATGTTAAAAAGAAGGGTGTGGGCTTCAATTTGCTTACCTCTTTCTCTTTTGCATCTCCTGCGTCATTTGTAGAAGTCGTAGCTTTCAAAGCTTGAGGATCTGACATGGGTCCTTTATCTTTACTTTGATCGTATGGGAAAACTGCGCTTGTTTGTGGTCTTTTCTCATCATTTTTCAATGCTTCTCAAAGCAATGTCTTTTGCTTAAGAATATATATAACATCCCATAGGGACACATTGGCAAGTTCCTTCTTTAGCTGCTCCACCACGTTAAGCATTTCGACTGGTGGGACCCTTGGCCTAAATGGTGGAATCTCTCTTGGATTTGGAGGAAAACAGTCCATCGTGAATGGGTTTGGCACCTTATCTGATAGTTTGTCGAGCAATAATGGAATTCGTTGTTGCTAATTCGATTGAATAGTCGATTGCGAGAACTGTTTTTCCTGTGACAATGGTTGGTGCAGCTGAGGATGAGGTGGATCTTGTGGCATGTATTCTCCCATGAGCCTTCTCTTGGATCTAGTGTTGTAGTTTGAAAGTACCTATGGAGTACTGGTCGTTGAAGCTTCATTCGTGAATACTGCATCTTCTTCCTCCATCAAATAAAAAATTGCTTGATCAAGTGTGATATCCAACTCTTCCTCTATAGACATCCCTTTCATTTGTGCCCTTAAGCAAGCATTCTCCATTTTAGAGGATTCACATCCTTTCACATTCAGAAGCATGCCTTTATTTCTTTGCTCTGCTATCTTTTTTTACATATTTCTCTTCGGGAAATTTTGAGGCATATGGATATCATTGCAAGGAAAGCACCATGCATTTTCATCTTCCACTAGGTTGTTCTAGCCTAGGATCAACTCTTTTCTTTGGTTGTCCTTAACCTTTTATAATGGCATGGTGACCGGAACTATCTAGTTGGTAGACACCGCTTGTTGACCTCCTTGATTTGAGGGTCCTTGGTATGTGCTCAACTAATAGAATGGCCTCCCTCCTTGATCTGAGGGTCCTTGATATGTGCTCAACTAATAGAATGGCCTCCCTCCTTGATAGGTCTGAGTAGACTGCTTCAAAGGGTTCGCTTGTTACTACTTAATGAGAACTAACTCATTAGTAAAATAACACATTAGACTCTTCATATCGTTGATGTTTGCTGCTACAAAGGAAAAACCTGGCGTGGTTGGTTGTGCGCTGGGGTATACATACATGGATTGGGGTGGACCCAAAACCATCACTTGTGTTGTGCAAGTACTCAAAGCAGCTTCCTCTTGAGGTGCGCCTAATGTTTTTGCAAAAATAGGCATCGAAGGTCATGGAGGAAGCTTCTTGGCATCTATCAAGCTATTCTTTGTGTGTACCACCAAATTGTATGCATCGGGTAAGATATCCCCTCTCATGGAAGTTATCATCACCATAGTTTTTGAATTGATATCTTTCAGGTAGAACATGAACGCCATCGCAACTTGAGCTCAGGCAGTCGTTGGGATTCTTTACTAGGTTTTGTGAAACCTGGTGGTGAAGTCACTCGTGGCCTCTTATGGAGCTTTCTTGATGGTGATCAATTGATGCAGTAATGAAGAATGATCTCCTTTCTCTGAAAATCATCCGAACAAATTTTCTCTGAGTTCATCCCACGAGCTGATAGAACCCAAAGTCAAATATTGATACCAATCTTGAGCCTTCCCTTTGAAAGAGGCCACCAAAAATCTAATAGAAATTTTTTCCTCCACTATATTGTGTACCCTACATACCTCTGCTACGTCTTGGAGGTGTTCAGAAGGGGTTTCAAATTCCTCTTCAAAGAATTTCATAATATCCTTGAGGGCGTTAGTGGGTATGGTGGGTCAGACATCTGGGGGAGTAGGTGGTTGTAGCGTACTACCACTATCCCAAGTTATGAATTTTTTGGGAGTAGGAGGGGGTACATGAGCCATGGAGAAAATATTCCTATGAATTGGGTAAACTAGTACTCTTATTTGGAAACTTTGACCTCTAGGTGGAGTAGATAAGGCTCTAGACTCTAGGCTCTTACTCCTTGCTCTACGGCTTCTTACATGTGATACAGAACGTGTAATTCTTCTTCTCCTAGGTACCAAAGAGGGTAATTGGGAGTACTAGAAATGGCCCTTTGAATATGCTCTTGTTTGGACTCTAGGAATGAAACTTCTAGTTTCTTTCATTGGCCTGATTTAAGAGATATTTCAGACTTCTAATCAGGCATTTGAAAAACCTATCCCATCGAGCGTGCCAAAAAAATAACTGTTAATCATCAATGCTTGCACCTCTCTGACAATCTTATGGGAAATTCAGCGAGTGGGGGAACAATATGTGCCTCACTGAATACCTCCAATATTTTTATAGAAATTTGGTTCTTCTTTGAGTTTAGGAAAAGAGGTAGAAAGAAATGTAAACATAAAACATGAAAGTGGTGATGCACCAACACTTTTACAACATTTCAAAACCTCAAGTTCTTTTCTATGAATGGTTTCATAGACAGAGAACGCCACAACCCTTCATTGTCGGGAAGAGAACTAGCAACAATGGCTAGATATAAGCATAGTGTAGTCATTCAATCTACCTACAGGAAGTGTTCGTTAAGATCCGACCAAACATAGAAGTTTCAAGAGTTAATAGGAAACATTTAAAAGCTACATAAACCCTTCCTCTTAATATAGCATAGCATAAAGAAATAATAACCCTTAAAGAAGACAAAGAATTTCAATGACATAATCCAACTTCTACATATTATAACTTTATCATGCAAACATACAGCATGGAAATCAAATAATAAAACTATTCAGATTAAGCTAGACACAGTGTTCTATTATGGATGAAGATATTAAGAAGGAAACATTGACAGAGGCCATATCATGCATGGTTTCAATTATTTCTCCCAAATGACTCATACTTCAAATATCAAATGAACTTTAAAACAAAGGTTAGATTCCAATCTGATAATAGTTTGAGTTAAAATATATATATAACTGTATCGTGTGAATTTGCAAAATGTCTAAACAAGAAATAAAACAACACATACAATCAATGAAATGTATTATATTAGATAATTCAAATCACAAATCTAATTGAATTGAAACACAACAAATTCCCTAAATTCATCCCATTGTTCTCTATCCTCAAGGATTCATTAAATCATAATGGCTCTCAGATTGTGTATGCACTATGACTGTTAGAATGACAACTTGAAGAACGAGATGTTAGAAATGCACTAAATCTATTCCTACATGATGATTGATAAATTATATGATGTAATGCTATAATAAAGGTGTTGGTGTATGAATATTCTATGTTAGTGGTGTAATGAAACTATAGAAATCAAAATGTTTCTAATTGTGAAGCCATGATTCTAAACTAAATATGCTTCTACTGGCTAATTTCTAAATACTCTAATGGAATTTCTACAAAGTAAGTTTGTTCAAAGTTGGGATGCATTTTTTGTAGAATGAGGTTGTATTTATAGATTTTCCAAGGCATATTATGATGTGGCAGCAACCAAT
The DNA here is from genome assembly GCA_007115665.2 of Sequoiadendron giganteum. Taxonomy (NCBI): domain Eukaryota; kingdom Viridiplantae; phylum Streptophyta; class Pinopsida; order Cupressales; family Cupressaceae; genus Sequoiadendron; species Sequoiadendron giganteum. The sequence goes on along the minus strand of CM021100.1, from coordinate 151,874,916 downwards.
GGTTTGTATTTAATCTAGATAGATGAAGGGTGGAGGATGAAGAAGTTGGAGATAAATAAGGAGAGTGTTCCCTTGCATGAAAATAATCTACCAAGTGTAGAGGAGAAGAAATGAAATAGAAGAGCCAAGTGGCTCAAATTTGTTTCAGCATTTGTTGATGATAAATACCCAAATTAAATATTTGGAATATTCAATTTGTTTTGACACATGATGAGGTAGAAGGGGAAAAGGTTCTAGACATGTGATTAAATTTAAATTAGGATTTAAATTTAATGAAAGAAAAGATAATTGAATAAAACAAACTATTCAAATTTGTTTATTTAATTAAGATCAAAAGAATGTGATTTAAGATAGAAGAATTAGAAAATGTGAACTATATAAGTATATTTAGAACTTATTTATAACTAGTCGAATTAGAAAGGGGGGGTTATTAATTAAATAAATAAAACTATTCAAATTTGTTTATTTAATTAAAATTAGAGGAATGTGATTTAAGATAGAAGAATTAGAAAATGTGAACTATTTAAATAAATTTAGACTTTATTTATAAGTTGAGGAATTAGAAGGTTTATTAATTAAATAACTCGTATTTAATTAATTAGATCATCTAGACCGATTTTAGGTGTATGCATTTTGCCCCTCTTTCAAGTGATTTTCTTACACATTGCTTCAAAGAAAAATTTGTTAATAGTGCTAACAAAAAAAATTGATGCCCTAGATACTACTTTTTGAGTGATGATGGATATATGCCCCCTCGGGAGATAAATCAATGAATTTTTCAATTTTTTGAATTTTTGATGATTTTTATGATTTGATGATGATTTTCAAAGTTTCGGGATATTTCAACGATTTATCTCACGATAAAGAAGATTGAGCCTGCCAAGATTGATTAATTGATGCCCCTGTGTTGCCTTCTTGTGTTTGATGTTTGATAATCACTTCAGTCAATTGTTTGATGATGTTTGATGATGATTTTCCTCATGATAGGCGAGGATCAGTGATAGGATGATGATGATGATTGACCTCATGATAGATAAGGGTCACGAGATTTGATCAAAATCTCATTAGAGCTGATTAGGTTGATTAATTGATAGGTTGAGAAGATTTTTTATTTGTGATATGTTATGATTACAGGAGGTTTTAGAGTTCCTCAGTCTCGGGAGTGCAACCCGAAGACCTAGGACATGATTCTGCAGCTAGTGTAGGCTGATTCAGATTTGATTGGGAATGTGGTTTGACTTCTCTGATGGATATGCCCCAGTATAGGATCAACAGGGGAATTTTGACTAGCTAAGAGATTGATTGATGTATTGAGACTTTATGTATATATTTATTTAGTCGAGACATTTATGATTACTTTCCATGTTATTGATGTATCTCTCTACATATTTTGGGATATCATTGTACACTTGACATTATTATTTTGAAATTTTATGAGATGCAACGGATTCTTATTGATCTATGTTATCTATGCGCTTGTGTGATGAATGCTTATGATGGATGCATTTGCTTTCTATGTGATGTTATGTGATGTTTTAATATGATGATGCTATGGATATGTATGGGTGCAATGGTAAAATGGTAATGCATATATTATGATTCTATATGCTTTATGGATGATGTTTTTATGCTATATGAGATGGATTTTATTATGTAAATGATATGTGATGCAATTTATTTTTATATTTTCTAATGCAAATATATGATGTAATGCATGGATGGATGGATGATATGATTATGTTTTCTAATGAATGCATGATGTAATAATGATTATGCAACTATATGAATGATTTGTTTTTGTTAATGTCAAATGCACTCAACCTATTAATGAGAAATAACATCATTTTGAAATCTTACCCACCTTGGAACAATCTATAAATGCAGATGCAAAACTAATATGGATGCAATCTAACTTAACCATGAGAATCTAAATATGCAACGTTGTCATCTTAACAGTCGATTTGTCATGCTTTTATCATCATTGAGCCTTTTGAATTGTTGAAAGTGAGTACAAACATCGATGGTATAATTAGACCATGATGACCTGAGTACTACTTCCATGATTTTTGATATTGCAAGTTAACACAAGCATCTAGGTATAATTGAACCGAGGTGACCTGAGCATTTCTTACGTAAACAGACAAGAGTTAATCATTTTCCTATGAAAATTCAGAATGTCATCAATGATACTTTGTAGAGAATGTCCCATGAAAATATACACAGTAGTAATGATCAACTCAAAGACAACAGACAAAGAAAAATCATACTCCTTCCTAGCTTCTCTAGTTCTGGACATCCTTGAGTTGCTCTAAAGAGATGATAACAAAAATCAAGATACAATAGTTGAAAATTCATGCCAAAGTGATAAAACCATGATTCAGAAGAACATCACCCATTTAGATTTGTTTTGATTGATTTTTTCATTTGTTGGTTTGGATGGTTGATTCGAATGGTTTATTTTCAAATGGTTTGATTGATGTTCAATGTTGAGTTTTGTTGTGATTAGTGTGTTCGCTATGTTTTCCATACTTATGTTTATCTGTTTGGTTTAAGCTCAAATTTTATTGCCCCCAATGAGTTCAGGATTTTTCCCCCAAGCTAGGGTGAAACACGACCGCGATGCCAAGATATGTACATGAGGTTCTTTCGATGATAGGAAGAATGATGGAAAAAGCGAACGGCCAACACATGCTCAAATAGATGGAAAACCTAATCTATCACAAATAGCGCCTGTTGCCAAGTTTTCACTACTTGTTTTTATTGCACTTTTTTAGATTTTATAATTTTTTTTGTCATTACCAAGATGCTTGTTTGCCAGGTTTTCATCAAGGTAAAAAACATTTCTTGATTTTTTACTTTTTTTGTATTTTCATTCATTTTTTATTTTTTTTGTATTTTTCTCTTTTTCTTGATTTTTTTTTGTTGTCACCAAGATGCTTGTTTTCTAGGTTTTCATCAGGGTGATCATTTCTTCAAGACATTTTCTCTTTTTTTTTTTAATTTTTTTAGGACTTTTTACCGTTCTCTCTAAAGCTAGATGTAGAATTGATAAACACCAGATCCATAAACCGGCTTGATGATGCCCCACTCCTGTGTGGATGACCATGTTGGATGAAAGGACCCAATCGGAATGAGGAGTATGAGTGGAAAGTATGAAGGGTGATATATGTGACAAATGAAAGAGGCTATGGTAGGATCCTTAATGTGCACACTATGTGGGTCATCAAGCTTTAGCCGAAAAGAAGCTTGTGAAACCAATGGGTCAAAGTACATGAAGGGGTCGTCATCAAAGACGCATTGAAAGAAATCACCAATGAATGTGTAATGATATGACGGGTAAGTGAAAATGGATGGATGGAATGGCATATATGGTATGAGTAAGAGTGACATGGATGGAGACCTTAGATCAACAAGTTCTTTCTTTGGTTTTCTTCCTTGATAGATTCCCTTAGTAATTTTTGAGGGAGAGACATGTTTGGAGATCAAATTTTGCTTGCCTTTATTTTTTTATTTAATTTTTTATTTGTCCAATAGGTTTTTATTTTGGCTAGGGCAATTTTCTTGATCTTCTTTTTTTTTGGTTTGTCTAATGGCTTTTTATTTTGTCTAAGGGACTTTTCTTGATCTTCTTTTGTTTTTTATTTGTCCAATATCTTTTTATTTGGCTAAGGGACTTTTCTTGATCTTTCTTTCTTTGCAAGCTTTCTTTTGATTCTAGATCTCCATTTGAAAAAGGAACTTTTACCTTTGATTCTTGAATTACCTCCTTTATATTTTCTTTGGGTGATACTTGTTGATCCATGTCTACAAGATGGATGGATGTGGGTGAGATGGATGAAATAGGCGAAGTGAAAGGAATGTTTGGTGGACGGATGGGAGTGGTGATGTCATCAATGAAATATTTGAAACTATCCTTTTTGGTATTATTAACATCAAAGGAAGCTTGCACATCCTTAATGACTTGGCAAGATGGTTTAGTAGAGGCAACAATAGGAGATTCATACCCTATCCCAAGGTAGGTGGGATGGAAGGATGATGGTTGGATATCTTCAGTGGGATCATGATCAAAGAGTGGGTTATCGTAGATGTCTTGATCAAATAGGGGGTATCAATGATATGAAAAGCCTAAGTGGAAGCAGATATGGAAAAGTTAGGTGTACCATTAGGATGCCAAAAGGTTTCAATCCAAGGACGTGTTAGGACTCAAAAACATACGTTTAAACCATGAGAGGTTGTCAAGCTCTCACAACATTTTTGGCTAATGTACAAGGCCAAATAGTGAATTTGAACCTTCTACTCTTTAGACTCTACTAAACCTAGGCAGGTAAACCTATATACATGAAGCAGATTTGAACTGTGTGTTTCCTCTAAACAATCTATCCACAATGGCAATTTGGAAGTGGACATATAAAAACTTATTTGGTATGAATTGTATATATATAATTCAATATGTTCAATTAATAGATGTGGAATTCTGAAAAAATTATTTAATGAAACTAAGTGAATAAAAATGGGTGATACCAATGACCTATTGGGTATATGGAGTCCAATGAAGACAGAAAATGTGACTCGTAATGGCAATAACTCAAATTGTTTGGCACACTAATATGAGTTTATAACTTGTATAAACATGCAAATAAATAGTTGACAAACTCTACTTGAGACGGATTGACAACTCTAATTATACAATTCTTCTTATCAATCCAATTAACACTTCTAAATTACTGAGATTGACTATAAGGATTTAATCTTTAATGGAAAGAACCAATTAATCATATCACACGAATACAACAAATGTGCATCGATAAACTGCATATATACTTGATATACTAGTTTAAACAATAAAGAAGCATTAAAATGGAGACAACCAAATAATTGAATAATTCTGGCAAACAGTTGATACCAAAATTAGGCAGCAAAATCAGACATCTTCATTGAATTCTTCAAAATTCATACATTCATCATGGTCTCTAATCTGTAAAACATTCTGAAAAAAAAAACTTTATTTGTCTAACTGACCCCTATTTATTATCTATCTCCTCTTTTTATATCTTTCATCAAAATTCATGTGCCCTTTGGTCTTGGTCTCCTCGTATTCTCACTAGAGGCAAAAATTTGTGTCACTTCAGAACAAAACACAACCAAAAAATAAACAAGAATTACCATTGCATCAACAACGGCTTCCTTACCACGTTACTGTTCCTTTCTTTCTCCTCTGCTATGGTGGCATAGTGTGTTTTTTCGTCTCTACACTTCTACCACTTTACCGTGAGCTATATTTTTGCTCCCAGTGGTACCATGGTGGCATTTTATTTATGCCTTTGTATACCGCCCTACCGCGGGCTATCTTTTGCCTCCTCATGGTACTGGGGTGTACTCCTTCGCCTTTGCATCACTTATCGCTTTACCACAGGTTGTGCTTCTTCCTCCGATGGTAATGCAATGACCTTTTAATGTTTCTCTTCTATATACCACGGGCTAACATTTCTCTCCATGCGGTATGGTGGTATCACCTATCACCATCTTAGCTTCCTTCACCGCTCTACCGTGGGCTCTTTTTGACCCTCTGTGGTATGGCAGTATGTACCTTTGTCAATGCTTTGTTCCTTCTACCATTATACCATGGTCTCCTTGTTGTCCCTTTGCGGTATGGTGGTGGCCTTTCACTTCACCACTAAACCGCAGGCTCTATTTAGACTCCTTGTGGTGCAGCAGTAAGGGTATAATGTGACTACTCTCAACCGTGAGACCGCGAGCCCTCTTGCAAGGGGTTGTGGTAAGGAGGTAAATGGTGCTAGCTATGAAGGGTGGATGTTAAAGCATTGTTATGGCAATAAAATTCTTTTATTGGCTTTGTGGATGGCAAAAGATGACTTTTTATGAAAAAGATAGCAAAATTTGGGTTCCAATGGAAACAGGCCCCTAGGATTTTCATGAAAATTTTGGTTCTAACAGCGGCTCCTATTGAGGATGAGTGATTTTCCAATCACTGTAAGAAACCAGAATATCACTGGGAGAGCAAACCAAGACACCAAAGGATATGAAAAATGAAGGAGGTGGAAAATGGAGGATGGAAAATAGAGTATGGAAAATGGAGGATGGAAATGACCCTACACTACTGTACATGGAAAGAAAACTTTGTTTTCAATAAGGGAATTTTGGGATTGTCCATGTACTGGAAAGTCCCGGCCCCTTTTGAATTCCTAAACTACTGTGCACGGAAAAAGAATGTTTAAAGAGGTTTCTTAAGAATTGTCCATGCACTGGCAATCCTTAATCCTTTGTTACTCCTTAAGAGAAGAAATGCTTTAGGAACTACCCATGTATAGGCAACTCTTGCTCCTCTCCAGACATATTCTGCAAATAATAAGATTCCTCCCCTCCTTTTCAAATGATCACAAAAGGTCTTAAGCATAAAGCTTCAAATTTTCTATGCTTTCCATTATCCTGACATCGAGCATTCCACATCAATACTAGATCATTTTCCTCAAATTTTTATCTTTGGCCTTTTTATCAAAAAGGTATTTCATCTGAGATTAAAGCTTCACATTTTTCTTCTGGGCCATTCTCCTTATTTCATCAAGTTTTGCAAGTTGCTCCATTCTTTCCTCCATTGGTTTAGAATTATCCAAATCCTCTTGCAGAATAAAATTATAAATTGGTAAAAGGTTCTATAGTGGCATCCTAGCTTGTATTCCATATACCAGTTCAAACAGAGACTTTCCAATTGCCTTTTTTACTGTAATTCTATCTGCCCACACAGCCATTCTCAATTTTGAATCCCATGCCTTTTTTATTTATATCTAACATCCTCATTATTATCTTTAAAAGACTTTTATTACTTGATTATGCCTGACCATTTTCTTGTGGGTGATAAGGGGTAGCATAGGAAATAGTAATGCCATATGTATTGCAGAAGTCTCTGAATTCATCAAACCTAAAATACATCCCATTATATGTGATCAATCTTACCGGTGTGCCAAATCTAGTTATAAGGTGTTCCATTAGAAATTTCACCACCACCTTGCTCGTTGCTTGTTTAGTTGGGATTGCATCCACTCACTTAGTAAAATAATTTGTAGCTACAAGTATCCATTTATATCCTCCACTTGACCTTTCTTGTATTTCTCCAATGAGGTCAATTCCCCATTGGTGGAAAGGGGCTTCTACCTACAAAGCTCTAAGTGGTAAGGCTCCTTGATACTTCAACTTCCCTGAGAACCTCTAGCAAGCCTCACATTTCCTTACATGTGCAAAAGATTCATTAAACACTTTAGGCCAATAATAGCCAGCTTTGAGAACCTTATGTGTAGTGGTTTGGTAGAATAATGACCTCCACACACCCCTTCATGCATCTCCCTCAAGACATGTTCTTCTTGTGATTCATCTAGACACAATAGTAGCATTGCATCCATATTCTTCCAAAATAGATCCCCTTCTATAAAAACATACTTAGATGTTTGCAGCTTCAAATTTCTCTTTTGATTATCATTCAACCCCTCAAGGCATTTCATGTGCCTGAGATAATACATTATATTTGTTTACCAAGAAGTATGTTCAATACTTGCAACTGCATTCTCCTCACCTTCTATATTGTAGATTTGATTTGCTTCAATATTTGTTTATGCCATTAGCCTAGCCAAACCTTGTCCTCTTAACAACTTGGTAATCTAAATTTCCATATCGAACTCTTGGATTTTATTAATCCATCTATATCTTTTCCCTGTCACCTTTGTCTATATCAAGATATCTTTCACAACTGCACGTGGGACATAGGCAATTACCTTAGCTCGAACAAGATAAGGTCTAAAATATTTTGTTCCTTTGAACAATGGAAAGGCTTATTTTTCCATAATGTCATATTTCAATTTTTACCCCTGCAAAGATTTGTTGAAAAAAGGTACAGGTTTCTCATGACCTTCAGCATTCTTTTGTAGCATAACAGTTGCTATAGTGTGAAATGAAGCAAAAGAAAATATCTGAAAAGGTTTAGTAAAATCAAGGGACTTTAGGATGGGAGCTTCTTTGATAGCTCTTTTTATAGATATAAAGGCTTTCATGGCTTCAGTAGTCCAATCTAGCTTCTCTCCTTTTTTCAGCATCTTGGATACAGGTTTAACAATCTCGGCAAAATTTGATACAAATATCCTAACAAAGTTAATTTGACCAAAAAATGATTGGATTGCCTTGACAGTTTTAGGAATGGGGATTTTATCTATAGCTTCTACTCTCTCAAGGTCTAATACAATATGTCCCAAAATTTTACCCTCTGTAATAGAAAAATGACATTTTTTAGGATTAAGACTAATACCATATTCCAAAGCCTTGATGAATATCTTCTCCAAGTGCCCCACATGATCTTTTCATTTTTGGAATAAGCAGTAATATCGTCTTGGTACACCACCATTATAGCATTAATCAAATATGCAAATGCCACATCCATGGCCCTTTGAAAAGTAGCCCCTACATTCATGAGACTGAATGGCATTCTAACATAAACATATGTCCCCCATGGTGTAGTAAATGTTATCTTGTATTGCTCAAACTCTTTGACTTTAACTTGGTTATATCCAGAAAACCCATCCATCATTGATAGTAGCTCACACCCTGTTACTTTGTGCAATATTGCCTCCATATTTGGGAGAGGATAATTATCTTTAAGGGAAGCAACATTCAGATTTATGAAATCTACACATAATCTAATATCTCCTTTTTTCTTTCTTTTTGGAACCAAGTTTGAGACCCATGTTGAATTTCTAATGGGTTTAATAATACCTCCATCTCTGAGCTTTGTTAATTCCTCATGCATCTTAGGTTCCAAAGTTGGGTTAATAGGCCTCTACCTTTGTCTGGATGGATTTGTATCTAGTTTAACTGGAATCTCAAGCTGGAAAAGATCTTCTTTGTATGTCTTGAGATCCTCATAAGACCAAGCAAACACATGTTTTTATTTTCTCAATAATGCAATCAATATTCCCCTCATGGTTGGACTTATCTTCTTTCCAATGTAGACCCTTTTTGGTGATAACTCAGTTCCTAGATTTATTTCTTCAATATCTTCTCTCTTGACCAGTGTCTACCTCATGAGAGAGTGATCATTCCCATCATACACTCTTTCTAATGCCACAACCCCTTTGGGGAGCTTGTTGGTTTTAAGCTGCAAGACTTCCTTCCCAAATACAGTATGTTTCCCATCCACTTCTTCCATAAAAGCATTGAAGTCAATCTCCTAATCCTCGTACTGATCTATACAATGAAGAAACTTTAAAAGGTCGGTATCATCATTGAAAACCTACCAACTATATATGTTGTCAGGGATAGTAGGTCTTGTTTTGAATTCAACTTGAGATATTCTAGCAAGGTGATATCATCTCTTTTCAAGGCTACATTAGCTAGAAATTTTTCTATCAAATTTTATGATCGATCTATCCAATCAATTAAGAAAACATCAAATAATTCAACTATCTCCCACACAACATTTCTATATTGTTTCAATATCTTATTCTTCATAGCATATCTTGATCTGATTTGTGAGACAACCAGCTCAGAATCTCCCAAGACAGTTAAAAATTTGATTGTGTGCTTGATAGCCATATTTAAACCAATCAACAAGGCCTCATATTCTGCCACATTTTTTGTACACTCAAAGGTTAGCAAAAATGAATATTTTAATGTTACACCTTCAAGTGATATAAATACTACTCCAACTCCATTGCCTTCTTGGTTGCATACTCCATCAAAATACATTTTCCACACACCCTGTTGATCTTTAGAAACATGCTTATCAATTGGGTCGGTATTTGCTAATTCAGGCTTAGAGGTTTCACTATGAAGCTCCCTAAATCCACATCATAGAAAAAATTGAGTTGTTCTTGATGAACATACACGACAATCTGATTCATCCTTGGTTCTCTATACAAGCTTACTTCTTCATCATTAACTAGTATTATGGCATATGATAAATCAAACTGTACATTGCCTCCAACTGTTGCAGTCCATTGTCTTGACAAAAGCATTCCAAATTTAGGAGGTGTGTCAATCATAGTTATATCAATATTATAAGTCACCTGTGGGTAAGTATCCAATTTCACTTCCACATCTTTCATAATTCCCACAACTGGGACAGGTCTACTATCCACAGCATAACATTATCCACCCTCAACATCTACCCACATACCAAGTTGTTTCATCACCCCTACTAGCATAATGTTCATAGAAGCACCTGAATCTATCATACAATTTCTTACCAGCTTGCCATTTATAAGTAGGGTAGTAAAGAATGGATCAATTTGTGGTGGATTCACCAATGCATCACTTAAACAAACCTCTAGAACTTTTATATTTTCCTTCCTATTACTAATTTCAGGAATCTCCTTATTTTCAAGGTTTGTATTTTTATTACCCCCACTAGATATTAATTGAATAGCACTTTCCCTATACTCTTTAATCTTCATCATTTCAAGTAATGGGACGGACATCTTTACCTGGGACAAAGCTTGCATGAAATCAAAAGAGGCACCTTCTATTTTGATCATCTTCTTTTTCTCTATTGACTCTCCTTTGTTCTCCTCTTTCTCCTTTTTGTTTGTCTGATCTGACTTTTGTTTGTCCTTGGGAAATTCTTTGTTTCTTCCTTATGGACATACTTTTGTTTTTTTTATCAAACTGCTTATCATCTGTCCTTTTTGAAGCTTCCTGGAGCATTTTCTTATCCTTCAAAAATATTCCTCTTAGAACACTTTCATTCTCATTTATTGTTCTATTTCTCAACTAATATCTTCTTTTGGCCTACTCAACTACTGCAACAGTTAACCTTTTAGTTTATTCCTCAATCGGTCTTCTCATATTGCACTTATTTGTCTGATATGATGTACTAGGAGGAAATTTTTCATTATCACTTTCTCCATGATCAGAAAAAACTTCTTGTTCTTCCATATGGACATTTTATTTTTGGTGATCAACATCATACTCATAACCTCCTTCTTCTGAAGATGAGTATCCCTGCTCAACGGAGTGAAGAGTGTGGGAAGTTAAATAGATGTTATGATCCTCTTCATTATGGTCTTTTGGTATGTATTTTCCTAGTATTGACTGAGCTACAATACAATGATCTTGGGAATGTGGCAAGTCACAAATTGAGCACCAAGGACTGTTATCTACCATAAACACCCCTCTTTTCTTTAAAGGATCGGGTGTCTCTTTATTCCTTGGCCTATCCATCACTGGCTTTCCATAATTCCAATTTGTATTATATGGCATGTCATGCAGCCTTGGCCTTTCATTTTTGTATGAATTTTCTTGCCTATTTGGAGGAGTATATTGGGGAACCCTAGGATTATCCCTCTTGCCAATCATTCCCACCAATTTCCTATTATTTTTAATAGTTAGTGCTATCTTTTGAGCTTCAGCTAAATTCCTGGGACACCTATTCCTAAGATCATATCCTATCTTAGGATCAAAATATTTTAAATAGATACTCAATGCAGTAGGATCAGCTAATTTGGATCTAGGAGGTATCTTATTATGTAATTTAGACAACCTTTGGTTGAAGTCATAAGCTGACTCATTCTAATGCTTTTGGATAGTTACCAATTCATGTAGGGAAAACTCTGGTGCACATTGATTCCCATACTACTCAAGGAACTGTTCATAAAACTCCTAAATAGAGTCAATAGAAGTTGTTGGAAAACTATTAAACCAATCTCTAGCATCTTCAATCAATGACATCATAAACAATCTCATTTGCACATCCTCATATTGCATATCCAAGTCTTGAATAAATGCATTAAAGCTCCTTAAATTTTCTTCAATTGTGACTACACTACTTCTTGTGAATTTTGGGACAAGGCTTCTCCAACTGTTATCCATGGGATAAGGATCTATGTGAAATCCAACCGAATCAAATTTTTTGATCATGGTTGTGTATGGTGGAGGAGGTGGATTTTGAGGATGCTAGTACTGGTACAATGGATTATTGTGAGGTAATGGGACATATTGCTAGCCTTGTGGAAGCACGTGTTGTTGACCATGTGGAGGCATGTATTGTTGGTGAGGGGGTAGTTGAGAATTTTGATGTTGTGGTGGAGCATTTGGGGATCTATATTGATTCCCTAATTGATGTTTTTGTGCTCTTGGGTATTTGAAGGTCCTACATTATTATTCCCTTGCCTATGAGGTGGCACATGTTTAGGTAAGTTAGCCATTTGAGCATTGATCTAAGCTTTATGTAACTTCAATTCTTGAATCTCTTTTATCGCTTGGAGCCTCTGCTCATACTCTATTCTTGTTATTTCCACTTCTTGTCTTTCATGTTCCAATCATTCATTTATCTCATCTCGAGCCATGTGTTCATATTTCTCTTCTAAGGCTACTTCATAGCCAAGTCCATCCTAATTCTCTTCAAGTAACACCATTTTCTAATCATATTCATGTTGTCTCCTTTCCCTTTCAGCCTCAAGTCCAGTCATGAACTCCTCAACTTTCTTGGGGTCTGATTGATAAAAGGGATTCCTCTTTTCCTCAAGAGTGTGAGGTTCTCTAGATGGGTTGTTTCTAATTTCCAGTGTACCATAGGAATTATATGTCTCCAGGTGTGCTTTTGATGTTTTATCTTTATTTGTTGGGCCCATGTCATCAGACAATATCTTGCCCTTATCATTCTTATGATTCCGTTTACTTTTGTCATTATTAGGATCCTCCTTATACAAAGATCTTCTGCCATGCATGTTGTAAGTAATTTTGATAGTCTGAACTCTAGGATGGTTCCTTTCTGATGTATATTTGACTTTATCAATTTCAATGCACTTGTTCATTCAGAGTTGCCCCTCACTTTCCAAAAGTGAGAAAAATTTGTATTTCGTTGTTCCCAACGGAGTCTCCTACAAGGTACTGACTCTATGATGAAGACCTGAGTTTAATTTGACGTCCCTAGTAGAGTGGCCAAACTGTTAGCACTCAAAAATGTAGGTTTAAACCATGAGAGGTTGCCAAGATCTCACAACGTTTTTGGCTAACGTACAAGGCCAAATAGTGAATTTGAACCTTCTACTCTTTAGGCTTTGTTAAACCTAGGCAAGTAAACCTATATACATGAAGCAAATTTGAACTGTGTGTTTCCTCTAAACAATCTATCCACAATGGCAATTTGGAAGTGGACAGATAAAAACTTATTTGGTATGAATTGTATATATATAATTCAATATGTTCAGTTAAGAGATGTGGAACTCTGAAAAAATGATTTAATGAAACTAAGTGAATAAAAATGGGTGATACTAGTGCCCTACTGGGTATATGGAGTCCAATGAAGACTTAGAAAATGTGACCCATAATGGAAATAACTCAAACTGTTTGGCACACTAATATGAGTTTATAACTTGTATAAACATGCAAATAAATAGCTGACAAACTCTACTTGAGACGGATTGACAACTCTAATTTATACGGTTCTTCTTATGGATCCAATTAACACTTTTAAATTATTGAGATTGACTATAAGGATTTAATCTTTATTGGAAATAACCAATTAATCATATCACACGAATACAGCAAATGTGCATCGACAAACTGTATATATACTTGATATACCACTTTAAATAAAAGAGAAGCATTAAAATGGAGACAACCAAATAATCGAATAATTTTGAAAAATAGTTGATACCAAAATTAGGCAGCAAAATCAAATATCTTCATTGACTTCTTCAAAATTCATACATGCACCATGGTCTCTACTCTGTAAAACATTCAGAAAAAAAACTTTATCTGTCTAACCGACCCCTATTTATTATCTATCTCCTCCTTTTATATCTTTTAGAAATATTCATGCGCCCTTTGATCTTGGTCTCCTCGTATTCTCACGAGAGGCAAAAATTCACGTCACTTCAAAACAAAACACAATCTAAATATAACAAGAATAACCGTCGCATCAACAACGGCTTCCTTACTGCATTACCGCACCTTTATTTCTCCTATGTTGTGGTGGCACAGTGTGTTTTGTCATCTCTGCACTTCTACCATTTTGTCATGAGCTATATTTCTTCTCCCAGCAGTACCATAGTGCCATTTTATGTTACGCCTATGTATACCACCCTATCGTGGGTTATCTTTCACCTCCTCGCGATACCGCGGTGTACTCCTTCACCTTTGCATCACTTACCGCTTTACCACAAGCTCTACTTCTTCCTCTTGCAGTAGCGCAGTAGCCTTTTAATGTCTCTCTTCTATATACCGCTCTATCGCGGGCTAACATTTCTCTCCATGCTATGGTGGTATCCCCTATCACCGTCTCAACTTCCTTCACCGCTCTACTGTGGGTTGCTTGTTGACCCTCTGTGATATGGTGGCATGTACCTTTTTCAATGCTCCATTCCTTCTACCGCAGTCTCCTTGTTATCCCTTTGTGGTATGGCAATGGCCTTTCACTTCACCACTAAACCGCGGGCTCTGTTTAGACTCCTTGCGGTGCAGCGATAAGGGTATAATCTGACTGCTCTCAACTGTGACACCGCAAGCCATCCTACAAGGGGTTGCGGTAAGGAGGTAAATAGTGCAGGCTATGAAGGGTGGATGTTAAAGCAGTGGTATGATGGTAAAATTCTTTTTTTGGCTTTGTGGATGGCAAAAGATGACTTTTTTATGAAAAAGATAGCACAATTTGGGTTCCAATGGAAACAGGCCCCTAGGATTTTCATGAAAATTTCGGTTCTAACAACACGGTCATCTTTTTGCATACCTTTTATAGGTTTTTTGACATCATTGTTGGAAGTCTGACCCTTCTCGATGACAAGAGAAGTTTCCTATACTAGCAAATTATCCAAACAGTATTCTCCACATCCCAGATCATGGATTTGGACCTTGGGGTTTGATATTGTAGTGAATGAAGTGGATTCTTTTAAGGATTTAGGATCAACACATGTTTGAGAAGGAGGTACATCACAATCACTAGGGATGGTGATTTCAACTTTAGGGCTTAGATTATGGAAATACATGAAAGGATTACGATCTCCATGTATCATGATTTCAACTCCATCGTGGGGGAATTTCAAGCATTGATGGTATGTAGAGAATATTACTTACATTGGATGAATCCAAGGTCTTCCAAGGAGGATATTATAGGTCAAGGGGAGATCAAGGACTTGGAAAACCACATCCTTCACCATAGGGCCAACTTTGATTGGTAGAGTAACTGATCCTTTAGATGAGTGTTCCTCTGTAGCATATGCCTTCATGGTAATATTTTTACTGAAATCTATTGCATTGTCTGAATATCCCAATGCATGGATAAGCTTTAAAGTGCAAATATTCAGACTAGCTCCTCCATCTATTAGAACACATTTGACCAGACATTTATGGATTAGAATTTCAATGTGAAGTGGAGCATTGTGTGGATGGGTAAGTGATGTATCATCATTTTCATAAAATGATAGGAAATGAGGTACAATCAAACATCCCACCATGGCTTGGGATTGACAAACTTCCAAATCCGTTGGTACTGGTAGGTTGTCTTCTTTAACATTGGTTTTGATGGCATTACTTCGATTATCAATAGTAGAAATGTTAAGGATGGTGGTGTCATAGACATAGTTCAAATTCTTCCCTTTGTTGTTTGCAGAAGAAGATTCCTCTTTTTCATAGTTTGGTAGAGGATTCTTGAATGCTCCATGATCATTATTCATTTGAGGTCCTTCTACCAATATTTTCTTCTTATCAATCAAGTCTTGTACCAAATGTTCTAGTTGCATACTGTCATTTGTTTTATGCCCTTTGTTTTGATGATAATCACAGTAATGTGCATCATTCCACCATGATGGTTTAACTTGTGGGTTATAATCTTGTGCTTCCGATAATGTGATAAGGTTGGCTGCAAGAAGTTCTTTCAATGTTGATTCAAGAGACTATCCCAAAGCCATGAATTTTCTATGGTTTGATGAGGTTCGATATGGTGTGAAAGTTGGTTTAGTTTTAGTACTGTTTTGGTTGTTGTTTTGATTGGTATTTTGATTAGTGTTTTGATTATTGTTTTGATTGGTCTTGGTGGTAGTTGTTGTCAAGTTAAATATTGGTTTTGTGTTGTTTGTATTAGTTGCAGCATCGTTGTTACCAGTATTTTTATTTCTTTTCCATAATTTAGGTTTATCATTGTTGGTATAATGATTGGAGGAGTTTTCTGAGTTGTTTCCTTCATTGTAGATTTTTTAAACTCCTCTCTTGACCAAGGCTTCTTCAATTTTAATTCCATTTTCAATCATTTTTCAAAGGTGGGTGGGCATTGCAATTCAAGTCTATAGCTCATCTCATCATTTAGATTATCAATGAAGATTTCCATCTTTTCCTTTCCGGTATGGGATGAGCATACCTAGCAAACAATCTTCTCCATCTTTGTAAAAATATGAGAAATGATTCACCCTTTTTCTATTTGGTGTTGCAAAGGTCTTTCATGGTTATCTCATGTTGGATGTTGTAGGAGTATTGAGTGGTGAACTTATTGACCAACTCTTCAAAATACCTTATTCCTAGTGGTAATTTAGAGAACCATTCCATACATTATCCACCCAAACTTCGTGGAAACAATCTCATCAAATAAGTCTCTTCATGTGCAAACTCTAAGCTCATAGTTCAAAATTCTCTCACATGATCTATAGGATCAATTTTACCATTGTATTTATCATATTTTGGAAACTCACAATACTTAGGAAAGGGTATCATGTTCATCGTTTGATCAAAAGGATATTGGAAAATGTCTTGCAGCAAGTATCTTTTTGTGGTTCCTCTTTGCATTTCAAGAAGTTGTTGTTGCAGATTTTTCATTTGATTAGTTAAGGCAACCACTGGATCTATGTTTGGTGGATCAGTTTCAGTTCTCTTAGGAGCCCCTTTCAATTGATAAACATCAAAGTCATTTGGAAGTTTGATACCTTGATTAGCTAGCATTAGGAAGTATTTTTCACCATCTTTTTCTAAAACTTTCACCATGAATTTGTGGAACTTAGGATCTTGTTGAGCAGTTTGGATGTCTTCCTTAATTATTTGCTCACCTTCAGGTTGGTGGAATCTATGAAATGGATTTTCTTCACCTTCAGCCATGATTTTTTGAATTTCAATTTCCTTTTCCTTAATTTTTTGCTTTTTTGATCTTGTTAAAACGAGCATACAAGTGTTATAATTTTCACTAAGCTTGGATCTTTGTTTGGAAGAGTTCCAAGGATAATAACTAAGTCAAATAGAATGACAAATTATATCGATGAGACTAAGTTAATTCTGATTATATAGCTTTGTTTCATGATGGAGGATGATAAATCTTGACGATGAAACTTAGCTTAACAATTAGATGTGTTTGATGGTTTAGACACTTTAAGATGGTAGATCATAGTTTATTTAAGAGAATTTCACTTGTAAAAACCAATTTCATCAAGTTTAAGACATTGTTGTGACTAAGGAATGGTTCTATTTTGAAAAGGATCCTGAAATATGAGTTTTATTTTTGGATAGACAGTGAATTTTGCTCTCTGGTTTTGGATTAACTGGATGCGCTAAAAGATGGTCTGGATGCACCAAACTATCCCCTACATGTGCCATAAAATAGACTCAGTGCACTAAAAGATGAACTAGATGCTCCAAAAAATTCCCTAGATGCTCTAAACGATGAACCGGATGCTCCTAAAAATGCCCTAAATGCTCCAAAAAATGAGCTATATGTGCCAAAGCAATACAGTGATGCGCTAGACTGCCCCTAAATGTGATTTCAACTTAATTCTCTTTTGGTGGATGTGCTAAATGAATGAGTAAATCTACTGGAAGGTGGAATAGATGTGCCAGAGAATGCCCTAGATGCGCTAAAACATGGACTAAATGTGCTAGAAAATGACTCAAATGCACTAGAATATAAGCTCAATACGCTGAAACAAGGAATACATGCTCTAATTTGGAAAATGTTCACTGTTTTGACATTTATTCTGGTTATTTTTCTTTTTATTAGTGAAATGGATGTTTCTAGGGAGTAATTTTATGATCAATGATTGTTTGTTTGGTTTTCTTGTCTATGAATTTTGTGAATTAAGTGTTCTTAAATGGATGATTTATTGAATTATGACTTCAAACAAAGCAGCAAGTTGTAAAATAGTTGTTTCCAGCCTAGGAACTAAAACATTATGTGTTCAAGAATCTGGTTTGATTCCTTGGATTTCTACAGGTATAGCACAAGAGAAAACAAATCAAACACTTTTCTAATGTCAAGGGTCACTCATAATATCACAACCTACATCTTAAAACTATGTCAGCTCACACAGTCGTGTCACCCCTAGAGGGCACCCATGTTTTTTCCTTTCTTGGGTCTTAACCAAAGTCAAATCCTCCACTTTTGGCCAATAATCCTTGATAGTTATATGGTAAGTATTTTGGGGGGAGATTCTTCCCTCCCCTTGCATTGTGGATATTAAGAATGTTTAGAGACTGACTCAGCTAGCTTCTACACTTAAGGTTTGTAGTAATGGTTTTCGTTCAGTGTGGAAAATGATAAACTCCCTTGGGAGACCTCCCAACCTTTAGAACAAAGGCTTTTGGGATGGTTATTTTGCACACTACCATTGAATTGTGGGTTTCCCTAAATTCACTTTTGATTATAGTGGGTCAAAAAACTTGGATTTAGTTGTTCCCACTTAGGTCATTCTCATAGGGTGAGTACTTTTTCCCACTACGATAGGCCTTCTAAACATGTTAACAAAGCATAAAAGAGTGAGTCTGGCATTCTGGTCACCCAGTGAAGGGGAGAGCATAGGCCTATCACTTTACAAACATAGTAGACAAGGGGTTCATTAACCTTCTAATTAACTAAGTTCCTAACTTAATCAAAAGAAGACAATAAAACAACTCCAGCCCCTATAAAAACCATCAGTAGTTTCAGATATTTATCTTTGACGAGTGTATTAAGCACCTACAACACAAAAAATATTGATCAGTTCTTGAAATTTTGATTTTTTGCAAAGAAAACCAGAAGCGCTAAAACAGAGACCATATGCGCTAAAAGATAGATTGGATGCTCTAAAAGATAGACTAGATTTTCTAAAAGATAGATTGGATGCTCTAAAATAGGGCTTGGATGCACTGGAAGTCATAATCTATGTGCTGAAAGAAGCCACGAGTGCGCTACATAGAAGTTCACGTCCAACCTATTCACAAAAACTTTCCAAAAATTGTTTAAAACGGGGCTAGGCCCCATGGTGGGCACCAAAATATATCGTGTGAATTTTCAAAATGTGTAAATAAGTAATAAAACAACACACACAATCAATGAAACTTATTATAATAGATAATTCAAATCACAAATCTAATTGAATTGAAACACAAAAAATTCCCTAAAGTCATCCCATTTTTCTCTATCCTCAAGGATTCATTAAATCATAATGGCTCTCAGATTGTGTATGCACTATGACTATTAGAATGACAACCTGAAGAACGAGATGTTGGAAATGTAGTAAATCTATTCCTACATGATGATTGATAAACTATATGATGTAATGCAATGATAATGGT
The DNA here is from genome assembly GCA_007115665.2 of Sequoiadendron giganteum. Classification (NCBI taxonomy): domain Eukaryota; kingdom Viridiplantae; phylum Streptophyta; class Pinopsida; order Cupressales; family Cupressaceae; genus Sequoiadendron; species Sequoiadendron giganteum. Next base: position 151,855,392 of record CM021100.1, on the reverse strand, counting down.
GTTGTTGTATGAATATTCTATGCTAGTGATGTAATGAAACTACATAAATCAAAATGTTGCTAATGGTGAAGCCATGATTCGAAACTAAATATGCTTCTACTTTCTAATTTCTAAATGCTCAAATGCTCTAATGAAATTTCTATATAGTAAATTTGCTCAAAGTTGGGATGCATTTGTTGTAGAATGAGGTTGTATTTATAGATTTTCCAAGGCATATTATGATGTGGAAGCAACCAATGGTTTGGATTTAATCTGGATAGATGAAGGGTGGAGGATGAAGAAGTTGGAGATAAATAAGGAGAGTGTTCCCTTGCATGAAAATAATCTACCAAGTGTAGAGGAGAAGAAATGAAATAGAAGAGCCAAGTGTCTCAAGTTTGTTTCAACATTTGTTGAGGATAAATACCCAAATTAAATATTTGGAATATTCAATTTGTTGAGACACATGATGAGGTGGAAGGGGAAAATGTCGTAGACATGTGATTAAATTTAAATTCAGGATTTAAATTTAATGAGAGGAAAGATAATTAAATAAAACAAACTATTCAAATTTGTTTATTTAATTAAGATCAAAAGAATGTGATTTAAGATAGAAGAATTAGAAAATGTGAACTATATAGATAAATTTAGAACTTATTTATAAGTATTTTAATTAGAAAGGGGGGGTTATTAAATAAATAAAACAAACTATTCAAAAAATAATATTTAATTAAAATTAGAGGAATGTGATTTAAGATAGAAGAATTAGAAAATGTGAACTATATAAATAAACTTAGAATTTATTTATAAGTAGAGGAATTAGAAGATTTATTAATTAAATAACTCATATTTAATTAATTAGATCATCCAGACCGATTTTAGGTGTATACAATAACATGTCAGAGTGAAGCAGTGTTTTGTAAACTTAAATGAAAACATTTCCTATAACTATGAAAAACTAAAGAAAATTTTTTCCAAAAGGAAAACTTCAAGAACCTTCTCTTCATGTTGTCACCTCCAATTTATAGCCATCAAGGAGAGAGAACCACCGACTCCATTCATAAGTAATGACTGACGGATGTCTACACCTGATAGCTCAAAATTCAATTCGAGATATTTAATAAGGTCATGGAAATATTGCTCATCAACTCTCAACTATTGCATTAATATCCTTTAGATATTTAATAGGATTGCCCTCCATAAATGCTTGGATCCTAGAAAAAAGTGTTGGAAATATGTAGAAGATCGGTTATGTTATCATTGATGTCACCATGTTGACCCAGTACTTGTATCTATGTTCAGATCAAGCTTATCTCATCCAGTATTTGATCTAGTATTTTGGTCCACATATTCTCTCTGGTAATTAGTATGGTTTAAGGTTTTGTAAAAGGCTTATGATCATTGGAAGCATGTATGTATGTATGTATGTATTTTCAGATGTTCATATGCTTAGACGCTTTGGTCCCAGCTAACATAATATTGCATGACACGGGTGAATTACTTTCGAAAAAGCTTTACATGAAGCCGACAAGTTATCATTTTGAAGATATGAATTGCATCTAATTAGGCTGACCTAATTGATGTGTGTAGATATATCAGGTATATATGCAAGATGGCTTGAAGATGAATGAAGGTGAATTTGAAGAGAAGGAAGAAGAAGAAGAATCTCCGCCTGGATCAAAATCTTTCAATCCAGATGGCATCTGGTCTATGGTAATAAAAGGGAAAATGAAGAAAATTGGTGAATTATGGAGTATGGCCTCTCCGATTGATAGACTCAAAATTTATGATGTCTTAGTTGAGTATCTACTTCGTAAAGGTATTATTTTATCAATCATTTCTTATTCCTTACCAAAAAATTTAGTTAAAGTAGTTGAAGAGAGAATGTTGCTTGAAGGTCCGGAAGGACACGAGTTGGAAGCCTTGGTTGAAAAGAGATGTTCTAAAGAAAAGAAGAGGCTATCTGAACTGGTCATGGAAATGAATAAGTGTATAAAATAAATGTCGGATATCTACAAGTATTTCCTTCAGTGGCCTATTGTAGTTGATAATTTCAGAAGCGGAATTGAAGCAATTGAATCTAAAGTGAACGACATTGGAAAGAAGTTTGATATTTTTGAAGATAAAGAAGGAAAGCAAAGGTTGAGAGTCGGTGAACTACAAGCTGAAATGATCATTATGCAAAGAAAAAGGGATGATGTAGTGAAAACCTTCAACATTCTTAAGGAAATTGTTGAGGTCCGGTTAGACCATCTTTCTAGAATACTCTTTGATGCAAAAGATCATGAGAGATAATGCTCATCTATAGATTGGTCATCCTCTTTCACACTATTGGCTCTATTGGAAAGCATATGTACAAGAATGGATTTTGCAGTACTTGAATGGAAGAAATTATATCATGTTATCAAATAAAGGTACAAGAGGGTATTTCAGGTGAAAGTGTCATTTTGATTTGAAAGAACTTTGAAAGATTGGATGATTGAAAGTTTTGAGGTTTTGGCGACACCAACTCACATCCTTTTCCTAAAGAACAAAGAAAATAATGCTTCGACAAACCCCGAAGGAAAACTCTCTAAATCACAGCTTCCTTGTAGTGAAGAGATGACATGTCAAGTGGGTGGACATTCTTAGATTTGCAAAAAGCATTTTTGAGAAATCTTTCGCCAAACTGACATGTGCTCTGACTTCCATCTGAGAGGAAAGTGATAAAAAATATGTGTGAAGTCACCATGTGACGCATTGCACGCCCTTTGGAAACCAACTCGTTTTCATGTGTGGATTCTCTTGAAGCCAAAAGTAAAAGCCAAAAATCAAAAAGACAAAGGAAAAATTTTGCTTCATAGAAGGTACAAAATCTAGCCCATCTCATTTAAATATTGATGAAATTCCTAATGTTGAGATGAATTTACCTTTGAGAACACCACCTAAAATTTTGAATAGAAAGCTAAAGTTTTTGATTAATATTGATGAGAATATTTTGTAGCCAATGGAAGATAAGATTCCAAAATGCACTTGTAGAAGATATGCTCATAAGATTTGGAGAGTGTTCTTTGAAAAGTTAAATGAGACCACAAGATGTCAACTATTTGTTTAAATTATGTGAAGTATAAAGTATAGGTCCATCATGAAGATTCTTGGGTTGAGAACATTGGATGCTTCAAGTGAAAAACTATTGTGAAGAATCTAATGGATGCATATGAGAGTGTGGGTAAGACCTCACACTCAAAAGATAGTAATGTCACATGGTGTGTTATTACATCGACAATAGTAAGTAATCAAACGAGTAAAGCTTGTCTCATTAGAAAGATGATTCAAGAATTGAGAATTAATAGAAAAAACTTTATTAAAATTTATTCAAAGGTGTCAAAGAATTGAGGACACCAATTCCACTAAATTATGGGTATTCTCAAGGAGACTACCATAAAAAGATAAACTAGTTGTTGAAGCATTGAGATCATTAATTGAAGAATTTTGGAAGAATAACACAAAGGTGTCTCTGGATCAAAGGGATGTGGTAAGAAGGAGAATCAATAGTTGAAATCGTGAGCCACATCCAAATCATTTTTTGAATACAACTCAAACATAGTTTTTTTCATAAATTTCTAGAGGAATATCCTCAAATTAAAAAATTTCAAAGATATTTTGAAATGCTTAAACCTTTTTATGTCAATATAAATCACACACACACTACTTTTTGTAGATTATATATTGAATTTTCTAACCATTTTGATGTTTATCATTTTATATGTTTATATTTGTATACTAACAATGTTTTCCAGGATTGTGGCATACATGACCCACTAACATCTTCAAGAGACTTCTTATCAAAAAAATTATGTGAAGGAGAGGAAGGTCAAATATTCTACAAGAAATTATGCTTGGATGGCACATGTTAGTAATGTGGTGGCTTGCAACGTATGCCAATATGTGAACATATGGAAAACACACATGTGGTTGGAAAGGAACTAGTAGAGTTTGACAAGTATAAAATAGTGGTCTACAATACAAAAGATGGTAATCAAGAAAAAAGGTGTGATTTGGTTATTCAAAAGATTCCAGTGTATCAGTTTATGTCTACATTTCATGACAGTATAGTGTATGATTATGCAAGGCATACCCATAGATCTTGATGGTTGGACTTGAAATTCAAGTTATGCAAGGACACCTTTTTAGTTGGTAGCATTGTTTCAGTGATTGACTTTGTAGAGAAATACACTCTACAACCACAGCGTGAGGTGCAATCACAAAATTGCAACTCCACACAAGTTTCTATATTTGTGCACATAGCATTCATTTATGTAGCTGATAGTACAATGGATAATAGGAGGGTATTACGGGAGTACCACTTTTACATTAGTGATGATCACACACATTCTATAAATTCCATGCAAGGTTGCTTTCAATTGTTCTATAGTGATTTGGCTAGGAGGGGCATAGCATACAATCAGCATATAATATGGTCAGATAACTTGCATCACAGTTCAAGAACTCACAGATGTTCTATTGGTTGAGCAGGATGCATGTTATTACAGGTGTTTAGTATATGTGGAACTTTCGTGAGGTTGGGTATGGAAAAGGATAGAGTGATGGTGTAGGAGCATGTATCAAAAGAGCATTAGCATGAGAAGAGTTAAAGTATAAAGACAATGCAAATTTGACAGATGCAAAATTGATTGTTGAGTGGTGTAATGCTTTGATGGATCCAGATAATGAAGGTAAGTCTTCAGTTCATTTTTTTTGGATGATAGATGATACTAACATTGCACCTTATGATGATTGTTGTACACTGATAGGATCAAGTGAGATACACTCTTTCCTTAGCTCAAATGCAGGTTCATAGAGTATCTGTACATGAAAGATGGCATGCTTTTTTTATTCATGTGCAAGTCAAGCCCGCAATGAGTGTGAGTCAAAGGACTAGGTTGACGAATGGTTATTTAGTTATCTTAGCCCACTTCACACATATCGGCCCCTGATGGCATTGGAACTAAAACAGATGGAATCATCGGTTGACTTTGACCTCATATCAGATCTAGCTCAACCAAGTAATATATCTACTTGCATAGTTTTTGAAATTCCTATTGTTATCTTACTTTGTAGTGTATTTGTAATGTTAACTAATAGCATCTAATTTATTGCACATATCAATGTAGGGCTTGTTTATGTAGCTATTGCAAATGAAGAAAATGAAGAGGGAATAGATTATTACTTATGTCGTGTTGAAGCCAGAAAGAAAGTGGAGGTCGCAGTTATAGATGGAGAGAATATCAAATACCCTACAGGCTCAGTGGTTGTTACTGGAACATTGCTTAGAAGGTACCCACATAAGAGTGTTAATGTTTGGTTGTTTTAGGACATTGACACGCATCAGAAGATTCTTCATTACTCAAACCTTGTTGTGGAATCCAATGTTTATTTGATCAAATATGGGGGTAGACCTTTGAACAAGACCTTGTGAAAGGCGTGTGATTCTGACCATGAGGCAATACTTGACACAATAAAGAGTAAAGCAGACTTGGATGGTTCATTGGATTAATTTGTAAGTATGTACATTGGTTCTTATTAATTTGTATTAAAATTTCTAAGTATGCACATCAAGATTAGTTGATAGTTAGACCTTTCGCTTCTATATTTCAAGTTTACATATGTTTGGTTCCAAGTTTGTACATATATTTTGATTTGAAGTTTACATATGAATATTTGGAAGATTATATGTTTTGGTTCAATGTGTAGCATAGACAAGGTAGTGAGCATTAACGAGCTCACTACATTGTCAATGTGGAGGCATAAACAAGGTAATGAACTTTTTAAAAAAATGCCTCAAAGAAATGGAGTCTCCTGGTGACCACCAGGAGACCCCATTTCATTGAGATATTTTTTTGAATAGCTCATTGTAGACACCTAAAAATGACTTAGGCCTATGACCGCTATTCTACCACCTTTCGCCATAACATGATTACAACTTTGTAATTATGTTTCTAACTCACATTACACTATTAATTAAATAATTATTTAATTAATTCATGATCTTTCATTCTTCATGATTATTAAATAAATAAATCTTATTTATTTATTTAACGTGTCACTAACTATCAAAGTCTTCTTACAATTAAATAAAGTCTCATTTATTTAATTAATCCTTATCATTAATGTCCTCTTGATTATTAAAATAAGTATATTTTAATATATTTAGTTAATATGTCACTAATTCCTAAATCCTCTCGTAATTAAATAGATTCATTAATTTATTTAATTAATTAACTGTCTCTTCTAAATTAAATATTTATTATTAATTATTTAATTGCCTTATGTGGCATTTCCCTCTTTTTAAATAAAATAATTTATTTAAAAATGACTTCACATTTGTTAACTGATTCTTCTTTTAGTAATTAATTGCAAAAATCAATTACTCATTATCTCACAAATCCATATTTTGAATTAATTTAATTCAAAAGGGAATTATTCTTCGACAAATCAAGTAATTGCTAAAATTACTGATTTTCTAAAATCTCAACTCCTTATCTTCTGATTTTTACTAATTTCATCTCAAGGTCACGTTTGATATCCGCCATTGATTTAATTTCTTAAATTAAATCTTGTCCACACATTTGGGGATTTTACCCTAACCCTAATTGAGAGTTGTCACTTTGAATCTTAACCATTGATTCTAGGGTATTTCTCAATCTCTCATCTCGTCTGTTCGTTCAAGATTGCATTTTCTATAAAATGACAATCTTGATCTCATTTTCGAGATTGATCATTATTATCTCTTAGCATTTTGCAATCTCATTATTATCAATTGTCATATCATCTTAGGCTTATTTAATAACTTGCATATTAGGATTGAATTTCCAGTTTGCATAGAGATTTTGTTTATAAATCCTTCAAAGCTTTGTTTAGGGCTAGACATTACAGGATTTGCTCACATACACAAATTTGAGGGCATCCATTATCACAGCAAAGTTAGAAGATACAATAGAAATGAGCCATGGAGAAGAAAGGATTGGGTGAGAGCTTTCTTATTCATTCTTTCATTTTTTTTTCCTATGCATTCTATTGATTTGTTGGATTTAGATTAATATTGCATGCTTTATTAGACTAACAATCTATTTTTCAGAAATCCATCATTACATTCACTACCTTGTCTATGCTAACGCATTGAAAATTTGACAAGCTCGCTACCTTATCAATGTGGTAGCATAAGCCCCATTTCTTTGAGGCATTTTTCAAACAAATCACTACCTTTTCATTGTTACCACATTGACAAGGTAGTGAGCTCACTAGCTTGTTATTGTGGATGCATTGACAAGGTAGTGAGCATTGTAAGAAAAAATACCTCAAAGAAATGGGATCTCATGGTGATGTACATCGCCATGAGACCCTATTTCTTAGATGCTTTTTTTTCAAATAGCTCACTACCTTCTATTCAATATTTCAAACAATATTCCTTCTAACCCCACCTATAGATAGCCGACTTTAGTATTAATTCATTGATTGCGAGTTCATTATTTGACTCGATAGAAGATGGTCCACTTGATTAAGTAGTAAATTTTTAATAATTGTTTTTTTATTCATCACCTCAGTCTATCATTCATCCTATTGATTTTAGCATACCTTTGTGAGTGAATATTTTTACTCAATGATTAACCACTAGCAATAGATCCTTTAAAAAATCAGTGTGATTGATCTCTTAAAAAATGTATGTTTGTGCCCTTTCCTCTTACATTTTATACCATTTTAATCAATGTCCTAAATTTAGTAATCTGTAAATGCATGGTTTTACATTAAAAATATAAACTCTAAATTTAACTATATTGTTCTCATATTGTCCTTTTATTAGTTTTCCTACAATGTAGCAATGACAAGGTGGTGGTTTGTTTGAAAAAGGCCTTAATGAAATGGGGTAGAATTGGCAAGGTAGTTAGCTTAATACCTTATCAATGTGGTAGCATTGGCAAGGTATTTAGCTTAATACTTTGTCAATGTGGATGCATTGACAAGGTAGTGAGAATTGTAAGAAAAAATGCCTCAAAAAATGGGGTCTCATGGTAATGTACATCACCATGATACCCCATTTATTTGAGGAATTTTTTCTTACAATGCTCATTGATAAATCCATATTGACCACGAGGACATATCTCATTGAGGTATTTTATCAAATGGTTCATGTGCCTTGTCTATGCATCCACATTTCACATGTGTCTACTAAGGCAATTGAAACCATAACACTCTTGAAAATCCCCCCTTTTATCTTTTGATAGATGTCATACCCCATTCCAAGGTCCCCTTGCTACCATAGCTAAAAGCCTAAAACATGTGCTTTTGACCAAACTATGGATGCATGGAAAAAATCTATCAAAGCATAATAGTATGCAAAATCATAAACAAGGCAATGAGCTCTTTGAAAAAATGCCTCAAAGAAATGCAATCTCATGATGGAAATCACCATGAGACCACATTTCTTTGAGGCATTTTTTCAAACAGCTCATTGCCTTGACTATGCTACCACATTTTTCATACATTTTTCATTTTGGGCATATCTTGCAATCATTCCAATATTTATGGGTGGATTGACAAATGAACAAATGAAATCAAATATTCTTGAACTAAATACTTTTGTGGAGAAAATACAACTATAAATACATGACAAGGAAGAAGCAGTATGAAATGTAAGTAAAAAAAAGGAGAATCGGTGGGCTGGACACCTGAAATTCTTATCTATAAAAGTGAGAAGTTTTGTAAAGAACTTGTTAAAAGAAAAATTTGCATTATGTAATCAGAAAGACACTTCCAAAGATGATAACAATAGTTGCAGATGCAAAAGCAGTAGTTGGAAGTGTTGAAATTGAAGCAAAACAACTAAAGACTAAAATTAACCTTTTAGAAAAGGAATTAAAAGACAAGAAGAATATTTTATCATCAACAAAAATGAGGTTAGTCTACTCTAAAAACACTTGAAAAAGAAGAAAAAAAAATTGAATGAGATACATAATATATTCAATGAAGATATTCTTCTTGCTCTCGAGAAGTTGAGGAAGGTGTGTGTAGATTCTTCTTTGTTCATCATATGACTAGACCGATTGTTCCAACACCTCTGTATGGGTGGGTTTATGCTAATAAAGTTCCTCTTTTGCACCCAAACATGCTGAAATAGTTTGAGCCACATTCTACTGGCAAAGTCTCTTAAGAGACCAAAGTGCAAAAGGGAAGAAAACTTTGATGAGTGATTACTCGGAAATCATGGCACTTGGAAACACTTTCTCTGATGCTACAAGATCATGTAGGGCCCCTCTACAATAACCTCTCTCAATTTTTTGATAGCCCCAAGTCATTTGCCTGTGGTGAAAAGATTTTAGTTGATGGAAAATGGGTCAGTTACATGTAGTGTAAAGTTGGAAAGTGGTGTAACATTTGTTCTATTTGTCATACTACCGAACTAACTATTACAAAATCTCCATATGGGTGGTTTTATGCTAGGAAATGTCCTCTTTCGCACCCAAACACATTGAAATGGTTCGATCCACATTCTACTGGCGAAGTCTCTTAAGAGACCAAAGCGCAAAAGGGTAGAAAACTTCAATGAGTGATTACTCAGAAACTATGGCACTTGGAAACACTTTGTCTAAGGCTATGGGATCACATAGGGCCCCTCTACTATAACCTCTCTTATTTTTTGATATATCCAAGTCATTTTCCCATGGTGAATAGATTTCAATTGATAAAAAAGGGTTAGTTGCATGTAACTTGTAAAGTTGGAAAATGGTGTAACTGTCTTTTTGTTCATCATACGATAGAACCAACTATTCCAACACATTTTTATGGGTGGTTTTATGCTAGGAAAGGTCCTCTTTTTCATCCAAACACATCATAATAGTCTAAGCCACATTCTATTAATGAAGTCTCTTAAGAGACCAAAGTGAAAAAGGGCAAAAAATTTTGACGAGTGGTTACTCGAAAGCCATGGCACTTGGAAACACCCCATTTAAGGCTATAGGATCATGTAAGGCCCCTTTACAATTATCTCTCATTTTTTGATAGCTCCAAATCATTTCCTCGTGGTGATTAAATTTTAGTTAGGAAAATGGGTGAGTTGTGTGTAGTGTAAAGTTGGAAAGTAGTGTAACTTCCATTCTATTCATCATACAATTGAACCGAATGTTCTAATACATCTATATAGGTGGATTTATTCTAGGTAAGGTCCTCTTTCATACCCAAACAAGTTGAAATGGTTTGAGCCACATTCTACCAACGAAGTCTCTTAAGAGACCAAAGTGCAAAAGGGAAGAAAACTTCGACAAGCGATTACTCAACAACCATGGCACTTCGAAATGCTTAGTCTAAGGCTACAAGATAATATAGGACCCCTCTAAAATAACCTCTCATGGTTTTTGAAATATCCAATTCATTTTCCCATAGTGAACATATTTTAGTTGATGGAAAACAAGTCAATTGCATGTAGTGACAAGTTGGAAAGTGGTGTTAATTTTGTTATGTTCATCATACGACCAAATCAATTATTCCAACATGTTCATATGGGTGGTTTTATGCTATGAAAGGTCTTCTTTCACACTCAAACATGTCGAAATAGGCCAAGCCACATTCTACCAGCGAAGTCTCTTAAGAGACCAAAGTGCCAAAGGGCAGAAAACTTCGACGAGTGATTACTCAGAAACTGTGGCACTTGGAAACACTTTGTCTAATTCCAAGCAATCATATAGGGCCCCTCTACAATAACCTCTCTTGTTTTTAATAGATCCAAGTTATTTTCCCATGGTGAACAAATTTAAGTTGATGGAAAACGGGTTAGTTGCATGTAGTGACAAGTTGGAAAGTGGTGTAACTTTGATTTTGTTCATCATACAACCAAACCAACTATTCCAACACATCTGTATCGGTGGTTTTATGCCACGAAAGGTCCTCTTTCACACCCAAACACCCCAAAATAGTCTAAGCCACATTCTACCGGCGAAGTCTCTTAAGAGAACAAAGTGCAAAAGGGCAACAAACTTTGAAGAGTGATTACTCAGAACCCGTGGCACTTGGAAACACTTTGTATAGGCCTACATGATCACATAGGGCCCCTCTACAATAACCTCTTTCGATTTTTGATAGCTCCAATTTTTTTTCCCATGGTGAACAAATTCCAATTGATGGAAAACGGGTCAGTTGCATGTAGTGTAAAGTTGCAAGGTAGGCTATGTTTTGTTTTGTTCTTCGTGGGGCCAAACAATTAGAACCAACACATCTAGGTGAGAACATATATGCTAGGCATGGTCACCGTGCTTCATTATTAAAGGTCCATAATATTTCCTATTCGAAGGGTCACAACTTTTTTCCTTTGAAAAGTCACAACCAAATTCATATCATCACTATTCGTGAGAACCTAAATTGATTTATTTGCAAATTTTTAGATATTCTTGGGGAAAAGGAAATCCTTGAACTTTTAGTTGGTTTTGTTTCTATCATACACATGTCTTGAAGTTATTTATTGACTATTGTAAGCATGCAATTTTAACTTTTAAAGTTGCATTCTTCTAATTATTGGGTTCGAACTCATGTTTATAAATAGGATGATTATCTATGAAGTTTTTTGTTGGGAAGGTTGATTTGTGGTCTATTAATCTTGAATAATCCAATTCCCTTATGATCTTTAATAAGACTTGCATGCCTTGAGTTTTTATTTGTGAGACTTAGTTGTTACTTTCCATTTTCTTTTGTCAATAGTTTTATTATGTTTTATTTATCTATGTAATACATGAAGCATGAAGCATGAAGCATGGTAGCATGAAGAATACAAATGAATTTCCTCCATGAAGAACATGAAGCATGAAGCATTACTATATTCATATGATTGATTTAATGTTCAATAATCTTACTGGAGAATAATGTTCAAACTTTATTATATATTTGTAATTATAGAAAAGAAGAGTGCATGGAAAACACTTGGATTTTAAATATTTGAAGTAAACCATCTAAAAATATCTATTGAAGTGTGGATTTATAATACGAATATGGACACCATCAATTAAAAATATTTGTATTAACGAAATAGCCATGTAAGCATACATCAATATGTGTCAATATAAGTATAAAATATATACAAAATAGTCATATAGGCTTACAATAATGACATATAGGCTTACAATATTGTCATATAAGCATACAATTTCAACTATATGCAATACAAAATATGTCCAAAAATTCCATATAGGCATACAATAAAGGACCCCAATCAAAAGTCATTGCCCTCCAAGTGAATGAGAAAAATGGGTGGCCTTTGTTTGTCAAGTGGATGGAAATGCATACAAAACTTGTTTACTCTAAACTTGAGGGTTTCTCCTCCTAGGGTTTAGTTCCTCATCAATCTTTATCTGTTACAATAAAAATTAAAGACATTAATATAAATAAATTACATTATAAAAAATGATATATTTAACAAAATAATCACTTACCACCACTAGATGATCTCTCTCCTCAAGTGAAAGATTCACATGCTCATGTTGTGGCATGCCCAGATTCTATAAAAACCATCCAACTATAACTTAAACTATGAATCAATAATCATTTGCTTTTTCACTAACTAATAGCTATAACAATGAATGTAATTTAAAATTTACTAATTTGCCTCATACCCTTGTGAGAGGCATCGATTTGTCTATTGCAAAAGATAGACCTTGCTCTATTACCCTATCAACATCTGGAGGTGTTTCTACTTCCATCATTTGAAAATTTAAAAAAAATTATTCAATCACGAAAAGTAGAATAGTGATGCAAGTCATGGCTTATAATGTATGAGATAATCAACAAAATTTTGAGTACTTATTGAACTATATATTTCTTATTATTATGCTTACTATTTGACCTATCCATAGCTTGTTTGAAAGCACCTATTTTAGGCTTTTATCCATAGCATCAAGGAAATTAACTTTTTGATAAAATGCTTTGGTAGACATGTACGAAAAAATGTGGTAGCATAGAGAAGGCAGTGAACTATTCAAAAAATGCCTCAAAGAAATGTGATCTCATGGTGATGGAATGCCATGACAAATTCATGGCATTCCATCACCATGAGACCATATTTCTTTGAGGCATTTTTTCAAATAGTTCATTACCTTCTTTATGCTATTGTGTTGGTATGGGGTGGATGGTATAGTGTGGTCTTGGTTATGAGATGGAGGGGGATCATGACATGAAGAGGGAGGAGTTTTTTTTATCATGAGGGTAAGAGGATCATTAGTTGGGGTGGAAGGTTTACTTTGAGACCACATTTCGAGAGTGATCATATAATGGCATGGAAGAGGTACTTTGATCTGGACATAAAGGCTATCCTCATCATTATCGATATGGTTAGGGTTGGTTGGAATGGATGAAGTTGGATTAGAATAGATTATGTTGGATGGAGGGTAGATTAGATGGTTAGACATGGTGGAGGATTTATTGGAAGAAAGATTGGTATTGATTTTAGATGAGGATGGAAATTAGGATGATGGATTAGAAATGAACTTGGGGATTACAAGAATATGATCTAAGGATGAAGATGGAGGATGGGATTATTTGGGATCAAATCCAAAACCTTAAAATAATTTGATCTGATTAAAGAGGATTCTCTATTCTTAAGGTAGTGAGTTGTTTGAAAAAATCCTCAAAGAATTGTGGTCTCATGGTGATAGAATGGCATTCCATCACCATGAGACCACATTTCTTCAAGAATTTTTTTCAAAAAACTCACTACCTCATCTATGCTATTACTTACTATTATGCTTTGATCATTTTTTTCCAAGAATCCATAGTTTGTTGGAAAGCACTTGTTTTAGGCTTTTAGCCATAGCAGCAAGGAAGTGAACTATTTCATAAAATGCCTTGGTAGACATGTATGGAAAATTTTGTAGCATAGGCAAGGCGATGAGCTATTTGAAAAAGTGCCTCAAAGAAATGTGGTCTTATGATGATGTCCATCACCATGAGACCACATTTCTTTGAGGCATTTTTTCAAACAACTCACTACCTTGTCTATGCTATTGCTTACTATTATGCTTTGATAGATTTTTTCCAAGCATCCATAGCATAGACAAGAGAGTAAACTATTTGAAAAAATGACTCAATAAAATGTGGTCTCATGGAATGCCATGACAAGTAAATGCAATTGGTAGCTACTCCTAGTTATTAGTTATGTTATGTGAAGTAATTTCATCACTGCTTATGTTGAATTTCTAAGAAACTATATTTTAATTAAAGTTTTGTCATCTATCAGCATCTAATTATTAGTTATGAAATGTGAAGTAATTCTTTAAGTTTGAAATATGTTCAAATTAAATGTAATCAATGATATGAATATAAACTACACGAATCTATTAAATACAATTCATTAGTTAAACTCTTTATTCTATTACTTGAGTGAAGGTTTGAACTCCATCGCCACTGGGAGGTGTTGCCATGAAATCTCCAATATTAACCTATTCAACATCCAAAATTAAATATTAGAATACCATTCATATAACAATGCTATTCACATGTAATATTTATGATTGTTTACTAGTTACATACCTTGGTAGTAGATGCAACTTGGAGTAAAAATAAAGTGGAGGGCCGATGTAAACAGTATGAACACTATGACACTGAAATTTATTACAATCATTAAACTAAATTAGTAAATATTGCATTTAATAAATTAAATTCAATGAACATGCTAGCATTTACCTGATTATTAAGGCTTAAAGCCTCATTCAAAATACCATATGTCATCACCAACTTTCATCTGTAGACATAGCATTTGCACCAGCCTCCTAACTATTTGTGGGGTCATATGTACAGGTGGATGTTGGAAAAGATGCCTCAATTTACTAGCTTGAATATCTATAAAATACTTGGCGAATTATCTTCTTTCTTAGCCTTTACCTCTCCATCGTTGGGAGCTCTTCTTAGAGGCGTGATTGCACAGTTTACTACCTTACTGTGGGCCTTTGTTGTTTTTTCCATGGTTGGGCGGTGTTACCGCCATACCACGGGGTCTCTATCCTTCACTGGCGATAGCACGGTGCACTAGTCAGTTAGTTTAGACGTTTACCTCCCTACCACGGGGGTTGCTCGAAGGTGGCGCGATGATCACAGTAAAGGATGGCAGTCTGCAAAGGATGTTTACCTCCTTACGAAGGAGTTCTTGTAGTCAGGGCGAGGTAGCACAGTGATCTCAACGGCCGGCACAGGTGGTTTCCACCATACCCTAGGAGGCTTTGCTTAGCCTCATGGTTGGGCGGTGGCACCGCCATACTACGAAGGGTTGATCTAAGCTCTGCAGTGGCTGCGGTGAAGGTGGCGGATGGGTGGTTAAATTCCTATTGCCATACCTCAGCGGTTCCTTTGCTCTATTGCAATGGTGTGGTATGTCTATCTCCATATCGCATAGGCTAAGTAGGATTTGAGCGGTATTGTGGTGACACCAACATACTACGGTGGTCTCTTTGGCTTGATGTAGTGGCACGATAAGAGGAGTTCAACATTTGTTTGACTGGTCTGACTTGACTGAAAGTGGTGAACGAATGAGAAGGCAACACATGGCATGTTTTCATTGTTCAATAACTGATTGATCGAATGTTTGGAGTGGTGAAAGCATTAACTACAAGGCTCGATTCAGCAAGTGGTAGGATCCGATTATGGAAAAGGGAATTAAATGCCTAGGCAGCCCAATGCGTGATTGTGAGGTGACTTGGATAGGAAGCAATTGGATTCTTCTATTAGAAGGAAGGTGCATAATTAAGGCACCCAATTGGTTGGTTGGTAGAATAACGAACGTAAGACTTCTAATAGTTGAATATATATTTTTATAGAAGTCACTAAGGTGATAGTGGAAAAAGATTGAGAATTCATTGTATGCAGAAAATCATTGTAACAGTGAAGAGCTTGATTGAATGCTGCTGAGAGCTGACATCTTCAAGTCAAGTCTATAACTTTGTATGTAAACTATTTTACTGTAATACAAAGTGATTTAGCTTGGTGTGGTGGGTTTTTGTCCCGTAAGGGTTTTCCCACGTAAATTTGGTGTTATCTTTGTGATTATTTTTTTGTTACTCTTGTTATCCAGTATGTGTTCATCTTAAGTGTTTCAAATTTTTTTAAATTGTTTCTTTGCATTTCTCCTCTATGGTTTTAGCGTTAGGAAAGCGTTTCCGCACCATCTATTTTCCTTTCAAGTGGTATCAGAGCTTGGCCAGTTGTGTTATCCTTGTTAGTAAGGTTGGTTTTTTGTGCTAATACTGTTCCAGTGGGAGTCTTGCAAAGTTAGAACCTAGTTCTATTTGAGATGGAGAGTACATCAGGTAGAGTACAGATTGAAAAATTCAATGGCAGCAACTTTGAGTTGTGGAAACTCAAAATGGAAGACTTGCTTGTGGATAGAGACC
Organism: Sequoiadendron giganteum; assembly: GCA_007115665.2. Taxonomy (NCBI): domain Eukaryota; kingdom Viridiplantae; phylum Streptophyta; class Pinopsida; order Cupressales; family Cupressaceae; genus Sequoiadendron; species Sequoiadendron giganteum. The sequence continues at coordinate 151,839,016 of CM021100.1, read as the reverse complement.
TATGGATTGTTATGTCTAGAACTATGCCACAAGGTATAAAGCAAGAAGATTGGGATCTTGTAGATAGAAAAGATAGAGGCTTGATAAGACTTAGTCTAGCTGATTGTGTACTCCTAAACATCCATGAGGAGAAGTCTGTAGCTTCGTTATGGAAGAAGCTTGGTGACATTTATTAGGGAAAGTCTCTGGTAAATAATTTATTCCTGAGGAAGAATTTGTACTCCTTGAAGATGGAAGAAGGTGCATTTGTTGCAGACCATCTGAACTCATTTAATATGAGTGTTGCTCAGTTGGTGTTTGTGGGTGTGAAGATAGAGTAGGAGGATCATTTCATGCTCCTGTTATGTTCGTTACCTGACACTTGGTATCATCTTGTAATGGCTAATGGAAGTACAACCACTACTTTCAAGATGGAAGGCGTTGTTGCCTCATTGTTTTATGAAGAGATGCAGAGGAAGTCTTCAGAGATGGCCAAAGAGGCCCTTGTTGTTTGAGGTAGATCGAAGGAGAAAGGAAAGAAGAAGGATAAGAAGTCCAAATCTAAATCTGAAGGGAGATCAAAGTCTCCTAGTAAAAATTCCAAGGTGAAATGCTAGAACTGTGGGAAGCCTAGTCATATCCGAAAGGATTGTAAGGAGAAGAAGAAGAAGAAGAGTAACTCTTCAGATAATGACTCTTCTCAGAGTGATGCAGATGCCTTCATTGTAGCCTTGGAAACTCAGGCATCAGATGATGTCTGGCTAGTTAACTCAGGTGCATATTTCCACATGATGTCTCATAGATAATGGTTCACTAAGTACAAAAATTATGATGGTGGAAAGGTGTACCTGGCAAATGAATCAACACTGGAGATTGTTGGTCATGGAAGAGTCAAAATACAGTTCCTTGATAGAAGAATCAAAGGGATTGGTGATGTACTGCACATATCAAGTTTGGCTCGTAACTTGCTTTATGTCAGTAAGCTGAATGATGTTGGTGTGGAAGTTTCTTTCTCGAGCAAAGGATGTAAAAAGGCTAGAGGCGCTATGGTGTTGGCTAAGGGTGTACGTACTAGCACTTTGTACAAGTTGGATGCACATCTTGTTGAATGCAACAACGCCTCTATAAAGTCAAACAAAGTTGCTCCTGCAGAGAAGGATGATGAAGCTCCTTTGGGTGCAAATGCCTTGGAGGTGAGACTCCTAGTAGAGAAGACCATGTTGTTGCATCATAGACTCAATCACATAGGTGAGAAAGGTTTAAAAACCTTGAAAAATAAAAATCTTGTTGAAGGGCTTGTTGATTGTAACCTTGAGTTTGATTTTTGTGAACACTGTATTTATCAAAAGCAACACCCTGTTTCATTTGATTCGAGTCCTCATAAATCTCCTGGTGTACTGGATTATGTTCATTCTGATGTGTTTGGTCCAGTTAATGTTCCTTCTTTATCGAAGTCTAGATACTATGTTTATTTTGTTGATGACTATTCAAGAAGGGCATTTATATACTTTCTTAAGAGTAAATCAGAAGTATTCAGTCAGTTTAAAGAATTTAAAACTTTGGTAGAGAATCAGACCGGAAAGAAAATTAAATGCTTGAGGACGGATAATGGTGGTGAGTTTTGTTCTGCATATTTTGAAAGGTACTGTAAAGACCATGGGATTAAAAGGCATAAAACTACACCTTATACTCCACAATAGAATGGAGTTGCTAAAAGGTTGAACAAAACGTTAATGGAGAGAGTGAGAAGTATGTTGAGCAGTGTTGGTCTAGAGCAGAAGTTTTGGGTTGAGGCTATGGCTACAGCATTTTACCTGGTAAATCATTCACCTTGTTCTGCTCCCTCTCTGAGACATATTTGTGTCTTTGGCTATGAGGCATATGCATATGTGCCAAATGAGAAAAGATAAAAGTTGGAGAACAAGGCTAGTAAATGTATCTTCATTGACTATGGTGTTGGTGTGAATGGATACAAGCTTTGGAATCCTGATACTAAGAAGGTTTTGTACAACAGAAGTGTAATATTTTGTGAGTTGAAACCTTCAATAGTTGATCCATAGTTAGAGACAGATCAAAGAGAAAAGAAGAATGATGTTGTTTAGATTCCTCAAACTCCAGAAAAAGAGGAACTACATGGTGTACCTAAAATTAAGGAGAGTTCAAGTAGCTCTAAAAGTTATAAAGATGAAGAACCACAACCTCAACTAGTAAGAAAGTCTACACGTGAAAAATGACAACTTGATAGGTATGGTTTCTCTATGTTAGATTTGAATTGTGCCTTTGCCTTGATTACTAGCACTGATGATCCTAGGAATGTGAAAGAATCTATTAGCATGTCTAAGCCATGAATGAAGAAATGAAATCATTGAAGAAGAATGAAACTTGGGATTTGGTACGTTTGCCTGAAGGGCAAAATCTTGTTGGTTGTAAATGGGTATTTAAGAAGAAGACTAGTCTAGATGGTAGTGTTGAAAAATATAAGGCAAGGTTGGTTGCAAAGGGATTTTCCCAAATAGAGGGAATTAATTATGGATAAATATTTTCCCCTATAGCAAAGCTGACATCTATCAGATTTCTTTTGTCTCTAGCAGCAGCATATGACTTAGAGATCGAGCAGATGGATGTGAAGACAACGTTTCTCCATGGAGAGCTAGAAGAAGAAATTTGCATGTCCCAGCCTGAGCACTTCATTGAAAAAGGTAAAGAAAGTCTGGTGTACAAGTTAAATAAATCTTTGTACGGTTTAAAGCGGTCTCCTAGAATGTGGTACCAAAAACTTCACACCTTTGTGTTGTCTATGGGATTTGTGAGATCAAAATTTGATCATTGTGTGTATTATAAATCTGATCATTGTGTGTGTTATAAATCTGAAAATGATCGTGTGCTTATTATTACCCTATATTTGGATGATATGTTGTTCATAGGAAATAGTAAGTCTATGATTTTTGATCTTAAATCTCAGTTGTTTGCAAAGTTCAAAATGAAAGATCTGGGTGCAACAAGGTATATTCTGGGAATGGAAATAACCAGGGACAAAATGAGCATAAAGTTTTGGGTTAGCCAGAGTAAGTATGTCAACACTATTCTAGAGATATTTGGTATGGATGATTACAAGAAGCTAGTTGTTCTAGTTTTGCAGGGAACGAAGCTATCTATTGAAGACCTTCCAAAATCTGCTATTGAGATGGAGGACATGATCAGGGTACCCTATGCAAGTGTTGTTGGCAGTCTAATGTATGCAATGGTCTATACAAGTCCAAACATTGCCCAAGCAGTGGAATTACTGAGCCGCTTTATGGAAAATCCAGGAAGGACACATTGGGATGTTGTGAAGAGAGTGTTTAGATATTTAAAGGGTACTTCAGAATATGCTTTGTGTTACCATGGAAACTTGGTTGCATCATAGAGAACTCTCACCATTTGTGGATATGTGGACTCTGATTGGGCAGGGGACATTGACAGAAGAAGATTCACCAGTGGATACACTTTCATGTTAAATGGTGGTGCAGTTAGTTGGATGAGCAAGCGACATGTTGTATTCACTTTGTCTACTACAGAGTCTGATTACATGGCAGCAACTCACACTTGCAAAGAAATTGTTTGACTGATTCGTTTGTGTTCTGATATTGGTTTTATTGTAGGGAAGACTATAATTTGTTGTGATAGTCAGATTTCCATTTTTTTGGTAAAGAACCCTACTTTCCATGCCAGGACAAAGCACATTGACGTGTAGTATCACTTCGTGAGGGATATGGTGGAAGATGGAAAGGTCTATTTAGAAAAGGTTGACACTTTGAAGAATGTTGCAAATGCATTAACGAAGCCAGTGAGCACAGACAAGTTTAGATGGTGCATAGATTCGATGGGCCTTGGGGACTATGATCATCAGTAAATTTGAAGTTTAGAGAAGCCAGTAAATCTTTGTCAAGTGGGAGCTTGTTGGAAAAGATTCCTCAATTTACTAGCTTGAATATTTGTAAAAGACTTGGCGATTTATCTTCTTTCTTAGCCTTTACCTCTCTACCATTGGGAGCTCTTCTTAGAGGCACGGTTGCCTAGTTTACCGCCTTACTGCAGGCCTCTTTTGTTCTATCCAGGGTTGGGTAGTGTTACCGCCATACCGCGGGGTCTTTGTCCTTCACTGGCGATAGCGCGGTGCACTAGGCGGTTGGTTTAGACGTTTACCTCCCTACCGTGGGGGTTGCTCAAAGGTAGCATGGTGACCGCGATAAATGATGATGGTCTACAAAGGATGTTTACCTCCTTATCGTGGAGGTCTTGCACTCGGGGTGAGGTACACAATGATCTCAACGACCGACACAGGTGGTTACCACCATACCACGAGAGGCTTTGCTCAGCCTCATGGTTGGGCAGTGCCACCACCATACCGCGGAGGGTTGGTCTAAGCTTTGTGGTGGTTGTAGTGAAGGTGGTGGACGGGTGGTCAAATACCTACGGCCATACCTTGACGGTTCCTTTGCTCTATCGCGGTGGTGCGGTATGTCTATCGCCATACCGCAGAGGCTAAGTAGGAGTTGAGCGGTACCATGGTGGTCTCTTTGGCTTGATGCAATGGCACGATAAGAGGAGTTTGGAATTTGTTTGATCGGTCTGACCTGACTGAAAGCAGTGAACGAATGAGAAGGAAACATATGGCCCATTTTTATTGTTCAACAACTGATTGAATGAATGTTTGGAGCGGTGAAAGCATTAACTGCAAGGATCAATTTGGCAGGTGACAAGATTCGATTATGGCAAAGGGAATTAAATGCCCAGGTAGCCCAATGCATGATTGCAAAGCGAATTGGACAGCAAGCATCAGATTCATCTATCAGAAGGAAGGTGCACAAATAAGGCACCGGATTGGTTGGTTGGCAGAATAATGAACGTAAGACTTGTAACAGTCGAATATATATTTTTGTAGAAGTTACTAACGTGACAATGGAAAAAGATTGAGAATTCATTGTATGCAGACAAGAATTGTAACAGTGAAGAGGTCGACTGACTATTGCTAAGAACTGACATCTTCAAGTCAAGTTTTTAACTTTGTATTTAAACTATTTTACTGTAATACAAAGTGATTTAACTTGGTGTGGTGGGTTTTTCTCCTGTAAGGGTTTTCCCACGTAAATCTGGTGTTATCTTTGTGATTGTTTTTCTATTACTCTTGTTATTTTGTATGTGTTCATCTTAAGTGTTTGAAATTTTAAAAAATTGTTTCTTTGCACTTCTCCTTTGTGGTTTTAGCATTAGGAAAGCGTTTCCGCACCGTATTTTTTCCTTTTAGTGGACCCACAAGCCTGAAAAGTATGGGGTCGAACCCTACCCCTTGAAGTCTCCCCTTGCTCATGCTATATTACAGGACTTGCATGTTGGATGATACTCTAGGTCAGAGAACTAATATATTATAGAGTATCCACCCCGACACTCTCCTTCATGATGGAAGGGATAGCAACATGCTCATAATTTGGTCTAGTGAGTGCTCATCTCACTGGCCATTGAGGATCAATATGTGCACTTAGTCGATCCTGTGTCGACCCACCACCTCTTCCCTAAAAGTCTCGCATATCAAAATAGTTGAGGATTTTTTTGAGGACAAACTCACAGTAGAGTTTCCTCAAGAAATATTGGAGGACCCTGTTATTGTTGCATGGGGGATGTTCAAAAACCATCCACCACCTCTTCTAATAATTGTCCTTTATCCTTTGGTGGTTGCACCAATCGTTAGGAAACCTCTTGCTTGTGAGGTCAAGAATTTGATTTATACGTGGGTTAGTGAATAGTGAACACAAGTCATATTTTGTATTTTTTTCATTTTTTACTTGTTTGTAGGATAGCTTATCTACATAAAAATATTTGTACTCCCACCTCTTATCCAACCAACCACTTAATTGCTTGCTAATTTCATATACATGTGTTAACATAGCTTGAAGTGAATTTTCAAGTGTGGTTCTTTTCAAGGTTGAACTTACAGGATCGTTCAACCTCATAATTAACTCAATTTATTTTGTTGTTTTCAATTTCCCCCGTTAAATTTTGTTGAGTTTCAAGAGGATGTTGAGGAATTTTTGGAGGAGTTTTTTGTTGTGGTTGTTCATTAGAATTTTTTTGGTGTTGTTGTTCATGAGGAGAAGGATTTTGAAGAGGAGAATCAGGGGGATTTTCAACTCCTAAAAATTAAATAAATTAACATAAAAAACATATTAAATCTACCTATCTAACAACAAATTCATAAAAATAAATAAAATCTTACTCCTTGGAGCTCATCATCGACATGGTGGCATTCTGGAAAAGAAATAGCAATGATTTGGTGAAGAAATTGATGAAATTTGATGTCTCCACAACACGAGCACACCTTGGAAGGGTTTGCAAGTCGCGGATGAAGGAAATGTGACAATCTAAAAATGATTTCATTTTTCTTTTTTTTCTTATAACAACACATAACACACTCACATTACAACACAAGCACATTGTAGGCTCAATCACACCAATCCATAACACGAGTACGTTATGGATTTTTAAAATATTTTTAAAAAATTGGCCACTTTTTGCCCCCCCAACTTTTTGCACCCGCCCTGATACTCATAGGCTCAAGCTATTTCTTGCAAATTTGAAGGATTCTACCATGAGATGGTTCATGGGTCTAGGTAGACATTTTGTTCCATATTGGAACACCATGAAAATAAAATTCCTAGAGAAATACCAAGACTATAGTAAAGGAGTTGATAGGAAAAGAGATGACATTTTTAGAATGAATCGGAAAGAAGATGAACCAGTGGAGGATTATGTAGAAAGGTTCCAATTATGTTTGAATTAAAACCCACATAATAAACTCTCATATGAATCCTTGAAGCTTGTGTTCTTAAGAGGAGTCAATGATGATTGCATGGATGCCCTCAATCTTATTAGGGCAGGGGATGTGTCTCAATTACCCTTTGAAGATATCTGCAAGGTATGTGGAAATTATCAAGGACCTTTACCAAAAGGTCAAGGGGGGAAAGAACATCCACCATTGGCAAGACATCTAATGAGGTTTCAAGAGTGGAGTTAAGTAACCTACTATCCAACATGAAGGAAGATATTATAAGTCATCTAGCTACTCGGTTGGACACTCTACATGTGAAGAAGAAGTAGGAGGAGGATGAAGCAATATTTACTGAATATTGCCCTAATTGCAGACAAAGAAAAGCCAATTGCAAGTGTAAAATGGTGGCAAGTATTACAGAAAATAAATCAGAGAAACCAAATTTTCAACCACTAGAAGGTGAAGATGGACAGTTGTTCTACATTTCATAAAGAAGGTCATGGAAGCCAAGACAAGGTATTCCACAAGACCCTTTAAATTTCAATACATCTTTTCCAATTGGTAATCAAAATTTCTCTGGTTGTAAATCTCAACCTTGGCCAAATAACTAAAACCAATGGAAAAACCCTCAACAATGGAAAAATCATCAGTAAAATTGGAACCAGGAACAACCAAATGTATGGCCACAACAAAATTTATAAGGTGCCAATTATAACCCTCAATGGATAGTGCAGTAAAATCAGTGGTAGCCACAATGACAAACGGGCCAACAGTGGCAACACCAAAATATGAATTACCAATAGCCTGTGTTGCCTTCTTAGCCACAACAATAGGCCATCAAACCCAACATCTCGACCACCAAGAGCACCATAATTACCTACCCAACCTACACCTAACCCCAATAACAAGATTTTCCAACATGCATATACTAACGAAGCTATACAATATCCCACTTATGGGGTAGAGGTGAGTGATGTCCACCTCAGGTCAGGGAAAACACTGGGTACGCCTTCATCCCCTCAAATTATTGAGATGGTAGATGACGAACCCATAGTTGAAGCTTTAGACAATTCACCTTTGGATCCTGGGTCAACATAAGTAAACCAGACTATCTCAAGTTCAAAGCCTCCTTTCACTGAGCATTTAGCCATTCAAAAACATCATACCCAAGTTGAGATAGACCTATTGGGTCAGCTTAAGGATGTCAGTATCAAAATCCCACTAATTCCAGTTATCAAAGATATCTCAATCTATACCAAGATAGTAAGAGACCTTTGTCTTAAGAAACCAAGGAGAAAGAGAAAGGACCCTCAAATAATTCATGTCCTAGGGAACCTTGCTGATATTATGCTAGGGAATATAACTGTCACTAAATATATTGACCTTGGAAGTCCAGTAGTTGATGTTAAGATAAATAGGACCATTATGAAGAACACCTTGATTAACTTAGGGGCAACCATTAATGTCATGACTAAGGAGATAATGCAACTACTTCATCTAGCTAACCTTAGGCCTACCTTACAGTTGGTAGATAGGTATTTAGTGAAACCTAAGGGGATCATTGAGGACTTAGTCATAGCATTAGATTCATCGTATTATCTTACAGATTTCATAGTGTGAGATAGGAGGGATTTGATGCTCACGGGTCTTTTCATTCTCAAGAGATCACCAAGGAACAAACTACCCTTATCCACCTCATCATAAATGGAATAAAGGAATTATAAAGAATATGTACACAAGTTGTATTTCAAAGAGGACTGCTTCAGATCCTGAGAGAGTGAAACTTCAAAATTTTTGCCTCAGATAGAGGAGCTCTCGACCAAAGGATGGCAATGCACATTCAAGACACCAGCGCGACACATTGTTGTCCAAATGATGTGTCGGCATCCTAAGCAATAGAATGCTAAGGAGCTTAAACAAGTAGAACAAGGTTTCAATTCTCGACTTGGATCTAAGGTCTAATGAAAAAAATGGTCAAACAAAGAGTAGAGATTTAAGCAAATCACAAAGGGAACTAGGGGAAAACTTACCTTCAACTAGATGTTTGAGTCTTCACTCTAAGCTCTACTTTGCAACCTACGAACAAAAGAATGAGGGGAAAAGGTTGGGGTTGTATACAGTTTTGCCTCAGTTAGACCCCCATTTTGGTGTTCCCACCTCCATGGACAGCCAAATAGGAAAGGATTACAAATGAAAAAGAAAAAGCATGTGGTGAAATAAAAATCCGCTTCAAGAGTAGAACCTACACCACTAAATAGTAAATAAACAAGTAGAAAGGAGAGATAGAGAGAGAGTGCTACCCACGGGCTTAGACCCTCTTCGGAGCACATAGATGCACTGTTGAGTGCTTGCTTGAGAGTTGTAGCTACTGGAGGGACCTCATTCTGACATGGCTTCACTTGTGAGAGTGTTGCTATCAAGAATGAGGAGAACTCAAGAGTGAAAGTGAAGAGAGAGCTTAACTGAATGTCTTGAACTCCCAAATGAGAGAAAAAGAGGGATTTTTATTGCATGCAATGGCAGAAAAGAGTTGTTACATATGAAATCTAACTACTAGGACACGTGTCAAGAGAGTCAAGATTCAAGATTCCTCATTTCAAACTCGAAAAATGGTCAGGACGCTAGCGCGCCATGTAGACGTTCATGTTCCATGCAGGCATCCAAGGCCTATATTTTTTAGAAACATGTCATTAGGCTTTTGTTGTTCTTCCATTGGTCCACATGGGGTCGGAATTGTGAAATTTTGACTCATGGGATTTTTGTCATTAATGCTCTAAGGTGTCATAAATTCTAGGCAAAGTGCAAAAATGTGGAATTGCCCTTAGGTGCAATTCTACGACTATATTTTTCCCCCACTTTGGTGGGCTTGATTTTGGGAAAAATCAGCCACACTAAAGTAGAGAAGAAAAATTTCACCCCAAATTTGAATTTTACAAATTTGTGTGCCAAGAAAAAGGGGCCTCAAAGGAAACCGAGGTTGAGCTAACTAGTATCGAAGGTTCCCCCAGCAACCGAGCTCAACAAACAATAACGAAACGGTTGTAAAAATTTGCACAAAACTTGAATCTGCAAAAATCAAATTTAAATCAGTGTCGAAAATCAAAAGAAGCTACAACAACGAGAAGAATGATCAAGAAAAAATTGATGATTCAAAAGAAAAATATGATCAAGAAAAATTTGATGATTGAGAAGAAAAATCTGATCAAGAGGTGACTATATGCCCCCTCTTGAGTTTTCCCCTAGTTAGGTGGGGTAAATTCAGGAGAAACCGAGGAGCCACAAAATCTAGGTAAAGTGGACCTCGGGGGCCTATATGTACCTAGGTGGGCCCCTAGAAGGGTCATTTTCACTATTCACTGTGAGGAAATTGTTGACTTTTGTGAGAGAAAAGTTAGCAAAATATCAAGCAGGAGAGAGTACCAGAGGATCCAGAAGACCTAAAAATTCATAGTCTCATAATCATATGGAACTAGCTCCGTCACATAGGGATTGCCTACACAATCCCAACGCAACTTGAATCATGTCACAAGGAGATCGTATGCTCAAGATATGCTTGGTCAAAGTTAGGGTTAAATCGGATACAAGGGCCAGTCAGAAAGGCAAAAAAATGATCATCAAAAATGGTCAAAAGCCACATCATGTCAAAGAGCTCATCGCCATGATTCTGACGACGTTCATTTTTTCGAAAACGGAGCTCGAATGGCGAAGTTATGACCAGTCAAATTTTTGGTCAAACTTGGTCAAAATGGTGACATGACATCACCAAAGGTTGACACATGGCATATGACATGGCAGGAGTAGTGATTCGGCATAAATATGGATTAAACCATAATTATTAAAAGAAAAAATGTATGGTTTAAAAAAATAAAATAAGGAGGATTTAGTGGGATTTGATCCCTTAACCCATGCCTTAAAATCCTCTTGCCTTGTCCATAAAACAAGGAGAGAAATAAAGCCCATAAACTCATATTTCAACAAATTAACCCCTTTAACCACCTTTCTCATATTTCAACGAATTATAATATTTTAAGGGGTTAAATAATTTTTATGGAGATTTTTATGTTGAAAAATGGGAGATATGCAATATTTTGTAAATCATATGGTTGTAAACCATATTGGGAAATTTTTATGTATAAAAAGGGGTGAGAGTTAGGAATTTTGGTAATTAAGTGAGGACATTGAAAATTCTCTTGGAGAGAATAACTATATTATGGGGGAAATTATTGGAATTGTGAGAGTTTTAGGAGAGAGAATTCTTTCGGAGGAGATTTTTGTAAACACGAAGACGTTTGAATTGTCTTCAAGTGTTGAGAGAGACTATGAGGAGAGTTTTATGCAGGTTTGGAGCTTGGATATTGTAACAAGGCATTTTCATTGCTTGGCGATATATTAATAAAGCAGTCTACCTTGAGAAGCGGACCCGGAGACGTAGTCCTGATTGGACGAACTCCATTATCAAGCTCATGTGTTAACTTCTCTTCTATCTTATTCTTCTATCTTCCATCTTATTCTTCTATCTTCGGTCTAATTTTCTCTCTATTTCATTTCAATTCAATATTTGATTTCTAATTACATCATCTTAGTAATTAGTAATTTCATTAATCTATGTAAAAGTGAACCTAGTCTGTGATTTCGACAGTTAAACAACGTAGTCATGCAATTTTGTCTGGATCGGGAATAATTGTAATTAAGGTTAAATACATTTGAATTGTAAACCTCTAATTATAGATCACACAAAATCTAGGGAAAATGGGCTCTGGGGGCCTATATATACCTAGGTGGGCCCCTAGAAGGGTCATTTTCACTATTCACTACGAGGAAATTGTTGACTTTTGTGAGAGAAAATTCAGTAAAATATCAAGCAGGAGAGAGCACAAGGCACCTAGGCTGGAGCAATTGAGGGATGACATTGTTGAGGTTCTGAGGTGGACCAAGTAGGTTTCAAAACCTCATTTTTTTGTGAATCTCAGCACATTTTTTAGCAATTTTTTCCTCGTCGAGCCATGCAGGCATCATTTTTTTGTGCTACCGTCCAAAATGCACGTTGTCATCTAGGTTTTGCGCTGAAGTCCCATTTCTACATTGTCATTCCTAGGATGCGTTGGTGTCCTCGGGGCGTCAATGGAGGATCAGGACATAAGCGCGGGGTGCAAACGTCTACGCAACATGCGAAAGTCTTAGAGATTTTTTTTATTTTCAAAGTAAAATTCCATGTTCTAACATAGAATTTTTCCCACTTTTGTAGGACTATCCCAAGATCTGGGAGCATCCTAGTGGGTGAGCATATCATCTGGTTTGTGAGAATAGGGACCACCTTAGTGCTGAAAGTCACACATCTGGAGCAGGTTGGTCTCTAACATGTATTCACCATGCCAGAGATGCACTACCACGAGAGGATGCTTACTACCCTAATGGAGCAGTGGGATGCTACCACATCATCTTTCTAGCTGCCTATTGGGGAGATGAAAATTACATTGGAGGACACATAATGGATCCTCTGACTACCCATCCACAGATAGCAGGTGGCATTTCACGACACCCGATCGGCACGGGTGCATTTGGAGGAAGTTCTCTACTACTTGGGGAGGAATGATGGTAGTGACGGCACAGGCCACATCTATACACACTAGTATGACCAGGTGCACACTACTGCACCACTACTACATTGAGTGATGGTCGTGATTGTGGCTTTCTGGATCATGATAGATGGGCGAGGCTCACACCCACATGGGAGCCTCATTCATACTATTCAGGAGATGGTGGATTATTGTATAGTTTTTACCTTGGGGCGCAGTATGCTAGTGTAACCATACCAAGAGTTGTGGTGGTACGTTCATTATGAGTATTGTGGCCTTACAATATGCACACTTTTTTAGGTGTGGGCTTTTTCCCACATTATGTGCATGAGACCAATCGATTTTCCCTAGTGACGGCCATACCATGTCCTCATGGCCCACTGGTATGATGTCACAGGGCAATGGAGACATGGAGATCTATAGTTTTGGCGATTACAATTTGATACACTTGCTTTGGATCGGGTTAGATGGATACCCTATCATTATTTTAGATGGGTAGATGACAACAGGTATCTCAAGAACTTGCAACGGGACCATTTATCATAGGTCACCACGATCATATTATTGTACCATACTACTAGAGTTGGGTCATGCAACAACATGGCCATGTACAAACCATTCCTCCATATGTGCCCACATATACTTGGGCCTTCAGGAGTGTGGTGAGACCCAGGGACTGTCCCTGCCCCACCATCACCAATTTTGTGCCTTCGTATGATGACGATCTTGACCAAGATCTATCGCCTATGGCACCAGCAGATAATTCCAAGCTTGATGTGGACTTTAGAGGGTGGTGGGATAGGCACTGTCCTCATTTAGTATTCGGTGAGGGTACCCCCGGAGGGGATCCTATCCCACAAGGGAATGTGCTACCAACACCCCCACAAGACATATGGAGAGGGCGACAGTAAGCTAAGGAGGAGAGGCTACAAGAGGAGGTAGCATCACATAGGTCGAGGCAATGGTGAAGGAGGTCAGATCCTCCACCAGCTACCCCTATCTCGTCAGCGCCACCAGCATCTACTGTCATAGCAGCAACTACCTTGGTGGCACTAGGAGTGGCTACCGATACCGATGGTGTGGGACCCAATGTCACTCCTCACCTTGATCCCACATGGCAGCCAAGGGACCCAGGTATATTGAGCATGCTATTTATATTTTAGTACTTTCAATTTTTTTGTTTATGATTATATACATATGCCATGCGATACCGATTACACTTATTTTCTCTATGGTTGCAGAGGATGCATAGGGATAAATTGGATTGATGCTTCAGTGCATATCAGAGGTGGCCCCTGATGTGCCCATTTAGGGGGCAATCCTCAAGGCTTATAAACCAATTTTTGCAAGGCGACATGCCCACACTTTTGAGCTAGTAGTGCATCTGAGGACCTCTTACGAGGAGCAGCGAGTGGAGATAGTTCAACTAACTGTAGAGGTGGCAACTCTTTGAGGGTAGGATGACTAGTTGTCAAGGGAGTTGTGGATGGTGCTTGATGAGCGAGATACGACCATGACAGGGGTCAATGCCACTGAGTAGGCATGAGATGCCCTTCAAAGATGCCTTGATGACTTCAACGGGCGGCCGACAACTCTGATCTTGATAGATGTTCAAAAACTGCAGCAAGAGTTGATACAAGCACAAATGACAATATGCTCCCTAAAGGGAGAGATCAAATGGATGCACATAGCCTTGTCTATGTCACACACACACCGATCATGATCTATGACCACCATGCAACCCCTCCCTAGACCATAGCAGCAGCAGCCAAAGTCAGAGGGCTCTAAGAGCCACGCACCATAGTCATAGGGATCATCCTATTTTGTATATCAATTTTGCAACAATACATATATATATATATATATATTGTAGATCTTTTGTATAGACATATATTCAGTACCCACTCATGTTTTATAGTAGTGGCCTGATACATGTGCATGACAGTTGATACATACATATATATATATTGGTTTTGACATCATGTAATTTTGTATTATAACTTGTAATCTTCCTTACTTTTATGTATGTTGGTGTGATGGATATTATATGCTTATATGGATGTATGTCTTCACTAGATGCTATCATGATTTAATTAACACACATGGATGTATGTTAATTAAATGCAACGATGATCTAACTGCCTTAAAAATATGTGATGTAATGCATAGATACATAGCATAGTAGGAAACATGTATGTATATCACACACACACACACATGGTCATATCATAACATAAGAAATTTGTATAATTTGTTAATGAATAATGTCAATATATGCAATGTTACTATCCTTAGAGAGTGAGCACCACACACATGACACATCAGACGCTACGCATAGTATCGATGGAGATGCATCGCATTAACGAGATCTTTTAAAGGTGTTCCATCCATAGAAGATAATCCATAGGCACCTGAACCATATACATAGACAACAATGTAAGGGCCTAACCAATTAGGACTAAAATTCCCTCTTTGATCAAGTGACACATTTACATTTCTCTAATTCTCACAAAGAACCAAATCTCCCAGCTTAAAATTCTTGGGAAGTACATTTTGATTATACTGTCTGGATAATGATCACTGATAAGCTTTAAGATGATTGAGGGCCTACAATCAGCACCCATCGAGCATCTCTAGTTGATGCAAGTGATTAGCCTGATAAGTTTTTTCATTAATTAACCCTTTAATAGAAACTCGCAAAGATGGAATTTCCAACTCTAAATGCAAGATAGCTTTGGCACCATATACGAGGTTGTAAGGCATTGTTCTCGTTGTCATACAAACTCTCGTATGATAGGCCCATAAAGCATACGTTAACTGAATATGCCAATCCTTACTGTGTTTATTAACTATTTTATGAAGAATAAGCTCAAGAGTCTTGTTAGACGCTTTCACTTGGCCATTAGATTATGGATAGTATGGTGTAGAAAATCTATGTTGAATGTGGAACTTTTCTAAGAATTGATGTACTTCCTTGTTATTGAAAGGTGTACCATTGTCAGAAACAAGTGTAGCAGGCAATTTGAAATGAGAAATAATGTTCTTCAAAAGAAAACTACAGATGGCTTCAACGTTCGTAGAGGGAAGCGGGATAGTTTTGACCCACTTTGTGAAGTAATCTATAGTGGTGATGATAAAAGTATGTCCTTTAGAAGAAGGAGGTGATATTTTTCCAATAATATCCACCCCCCATTTCACGAATGGCCAAGGAGAGGTCTAATTTTGTAAATCTTGTGTGGGTGCATAAATAAGATGACTGTGTTGTTGACATTGTGGGCATTTATTAATAAAATCGAAGGAGTCTTGCTCCATCATTTTCCAAAAGTACCCCATGTGTACCAACTTTCTTACTAAGGATCTACCACCGAAGTGTCCATCCCCAGATCCTAAATGGGCTTCCTTAAGGGCAAGGAGTATCTTTGATTTATTGAGGCATCAAAGAAGCACAATGTTATAAGATTTTTGATAGAGGGCATTAGACAAAATAACATAACATGCTAAAAGCTTTCATATACGAGTGCAATAATTCTTTATCGTATCATCAAGAAAGTTTACAGTCTTTAGATAGTTATAGATATTAGAGAACCATTCTCCCAAGTCTACATGAGAACACACAAGGATATCGGGCTCAGGTTGATCAGAAATAGTTGGAGATCGAATAATTTGAACCACAAAATGGTATTCTTTCATATCCTCCTCTGATGGTACCAGGGAAGCAGTGCTTGCCATGGCATCAAAATGTTTATTCTCCCTCCTAGTGATACTGTCTATTGTGAAAGAAGAGAACAAATTAAGAAAGGACAAAGAAAGGTCTTGATATCGGGACAATTTACTTTGTTTATCTTGATAGGTTCATGTAATCTGATTCATAATAAGCTTAGAATCACCCAGTATGTGGAGATGTTTGATTCTTAGCGCAATCGCTGCACATAAGCCAACAATGAGAACTTCGTACTCAATGATGTTATTAGTGTAAGTAAAATCCAATCAAAAGGATAGAGGGACTCGTTTACCTTCAGGGGCTATTAAGACCACCCTTGCTCTAGAACCATTCTGACACCTCGACCCATCAAAATACATATTCCATTCAAGGTCATAATTGATTGCAAAAAAAATCTCATTAGGGAACAAGTCCAGACCTCGGAAGGAGAGGGATGAGGGAGAATTTTCCAATTGATCGGAGATAGCTTGACCCTTTATTGACTTCTAAGTAATGAAATTTATGTCAAACTCAGAAAGCAATATAACCCATTTCGCTAACCTCCCAGCAAGGTCGACACTAGAGAACAGATGCTTTAAAAGGCTAGTCTTCACAATAACATGTGTTTTAGCATGGAGAAGATAGTGCCTTTACTTTTGTGTAGAAAAGTCAAGAGAAAGGCATTATTTCTCCATGGAGTAATAATAGGTTTCATAATGCACTAGGACATGGCTAATTTAGTAGACTGCTCTCTCTTTCCCGACATCATCATACTAAGCCAGCAAAGTCGCCAAAGCACATGGTGACGCCATGAGGTAAAGCAAAAAGGGTCTATCTTGAATAGCCAACATCAATTTAGGAGGATTGGCCAAATAGGCTTTAATCAACTCAAAAGCTTTCTGGCACTCTTCATGAAGCGGGCATCTTTCTTCAACAGACGAGTGAAGGAAGGGTACGATCATCCAATTGAGATATAAATCTTCGAATTGCTTGAATCTTCCCTTGTAAACTTTGCAAATTGGTAATGTTCTTGGGTGGAGGCATGTTAACAATGGTATCAATTTTATTTGTGTTGAATTTGATTCCATGGTAAGAAACTATGAATCCCAAAAAAAAATCAGCATCCACACTGAAGACGCACTTAAGGTGATTTAGTCTCATTTTATAGAGCTGAAGCCTTTCAAAAATAATATCAAGGTTCTTTACATGATCTTGACGAGTTATAAATTTTTCCAAGATGTCATCAACATAATCTTCTAAGATCTTATGAATAAAATCATGAAAAATCAGGATCATCGTCCGTTAGTAAGTTGTTCCTGCATTATTTAACCCAAAGGGAATGACCACGTAATAGAAGGCACCCCAAAGGGTAGTGAAGGTTGTCTTTACCGATCTTCTGGATTAATATGAATCTGATTGTAACCCGAGAATCCATCCATAAAAGATAACAATCCATGGCCTGCAGTCAAGTCCACAATCATATCTATATTAAGCAACGGAAAGTCATCCTTAAGAGAAGCCTTGTTAAGATCATGGAATTCAATGCATATACGAATACAGCCATCAATTTTACTAACTACAACAATATTTGAGATCCAAGGGGATTCGTCGATCGGACAGATAAAGCCTACTTTCAATAGCTTCTCTATCTCAGTCTTAACCATCAATTCCACCCTGGGATTGATCTTTTGCATTTTTTATTTAACTGGCTTGGCATCGGGACCTAGAATGATATTGTGAACCACTATACATTCATCAATACCGAGCATATCCTCATACATCCAAGCAAAGATATCAGGATGAGAATGTAAGAGATTGAAATGTTCGCCCGCTTCCTCTGAAAAAATGACCTTCCCAATCTTAATTACCTTTTTCAGAAGAATTAGGACCCATAGATATTTTAGTAGTATCTCCTTTAAGGAGAGAACTATGATCCTCAGGATGTGATATTGGAAAATCATCACCAACATTGGAAAGAGGGTCCTCCTTGTCAATACTCAAGATAGATTCTCCAAAGTACGCTTGTTTATGTAGGTGATACGAGAATTGTCTCTTGTGATGGAAGGGACGTAATGGGGAGTAGGCACCTAGGAATTCCTCAAGTGTTTAATCTGAAGAGAAGACATCTCAAGGGATTTTCTCAGCCTACCCCCTATCCTCTATCAATTTAGAATGGACCTGTAGACACCGAAATTATCCTGATTGATATCATACACTCGATCCTAATTCACTAACATCATTTCTTCCTAAATCACTTCTTTACTAACCAATTAATTGAATAATCTTTATTTAATTAATTCATAAAGTTTCATGTTTTAATTAAATAAATCAACTCTATTTGATTAAATCATCATCTTCTTTTAATTAAATAAATCATTTTATTTAATTAATCCTAATTTTCCTCTTTGATTGATTAAATCAATTTTATTTAATTAATCCTAATGTTCTTTTTAAATAAATCATTTTATTTAATAAAGTCATCTCCTTTAAATTGAATAAATTAACCTTTATTTGATTTAAATTATAATGTCATCTCTTTTAATTGAATAAATCAAACTTTATTTAATTAAATATAATATCTCAAATTCCTCTCATTTTGATTTAAATAAATCTAAATATCTAAATCGCATGTCAAATCAAACTAACTCCCATCTAAGTTAAATAATCTTGATTAATCTTGATTAACTCCTAATACTGATCCTCTTTTCTCTAGTTTTTGCAACTTGCACATATAAATCAATTTATTTGATTTATTAATTCTTCTATTTCCATTCAAATATGGCATCTCTTTGGAATATTCCCTCAATTTGAAATCTCCTTCCCAAAAGGACTTGTCCTCCAACATGGAATTTAAGTCTCTTACAAGTCCTTTATCTTGAGTCAAGTGGCATTAACTCCTCTTTCACATCTTCCTCCACAAGCCATCTTTCAAAATTCAAATTTCCACCTAATTGCATTTATTTGCACATTGAGCAAAATGTGCACAACCTCCCTTCAATAGCATGTTGGCAAGTGGAACATTATTATTGGTTCATTTTTAATCCCACATCCTTCATGTTTCTCATTCCTCCATCCTTCTTTCCTATAAATGGAGAGCTCCTCTATTGATTTTGGATCCACAACTTTATGAAAAATCACTATATTCAGATTTTAGGCAAGTTTCATCCATTGTTCATCAAGGTTTCATTTCATTTTGTCAATCTTAGCTAGGTTATAGTCAAATTTGCATCAAGGAGTACAAATCATCAACAAATCTTCATCAAAGCTTTGCAAGGAATTGGGAAAGGGCTATTTTCCACATCAAAATAGCACCAATTCCCCCATGGGATGTTGGTTTGAGCATTTGAATAAGACTCATTAACCTTCATCTAATCATTTTACTTTGTTTCTTGTTCATTGTGTTTGAATGAATTTCATGGGGAATGATTGTTTTGGACTTTTTTAATGACTACTACTATGTCATTTGATGATGTTTGAACAGGTCTAAGGCAACCATTCACATTTTGGTGCTAGAGGGAGGATGAATCTTGAAGAAATTAACATGTTTTTTTGAAAATTTTGTTTTTTTTTTTGTCAAATTTGTGTCTACAGGAAGGAGCAATGCTGCAAAAGACAAACAATGATGCTATCAGTCTAACGTCAGTATATAGCAATGTTGCATCTGCTCCAAAACTCGAAGCTAAAGCTATTTTTTCACCTGGGTCACCAAACAAACTCCAAATCATGATGCTGGGTGAAATAGCAACGCATATGTGTTCTTTGTTTCTCCACAGAGCGATGTTGGTTTCACCAAAGCACCATTGAACTGCTCCAAATTGCAATGCCTTTGCAGATTGCGATGTTGGGGTGGGGTAAAAGTTAGCCTTTCAGTTTTATTCAACATGTGCTTTTTTATTTTATGTAGATTAACCAGCTTTTTGCTATGGTATTATCACATAATTGTATCAAGTGTTTTTAAACACTTTGGGAGGAATTATAATCCCATTTTTAAGGACATTTTTATCTTCAAGTTTTTAGGACTCAAAATCATTTTCGTTTGGGTTTTAAAAAAAGAACAAGCAAAGGGTTGAAAAGAACCTTAGGAACTTACTAGAGTTGGTTTTGGACCTAGAAAATTGAACAAACAAACTTCACACTTCATCTTGGTGGTATAAAAAGAACCCATTACTGCTTTGTGGACTAAAATGAATATGTGTATTCTTTGTTTTGTAATCTCTTTTACAAGTTAATATCATTAAAAAGGTGTATGCACTTCTCTCACGCTTCATAGAAATCTTGAGAATCAAAAGTATTTTGGTGATATTAAGTTGTATAAAAGATTGCCTCCACACTTCAATTTGGGCATTTTAAAATTGAACAAATCTTGCTAGTGTGAGTTAGGTATATCGTGTGTGTTCTCTCTTTATTCATGCAAACAAAGATTAATCAAACTATGGATGTGCTTGTTTGCTATTTTTTATCTTTAGAGGTTCTACCTTGGTGGGAAAAAGTACTCACCCCAAGGGAACGACCCAACCGGGAACACACTGAAGCCAAGCGACTTCCACTCGGTATATAAGTGTGGGTACTTGAGGAAAGTTCAAGTATCATGAGGATTGTTCCAACAAGAAGGGAAGAAATGGTCTCTTGTTGTATGGATGATCCCCCATGAATGGAATGCCTATACTAGAACCTCTATTATAGAAAGCCAAATCCCTATCTATTTGTTGGTGCAAGAACGGTCATTCTGAAGCTGTCCCACATACTTGTGGTTCAAAGTAGAGATTAAAAGTTCATCATGGGAGATTCATGAGAACTAAAGCTTGGCTAACCTAAGAAGTGTGTGTCGTAGAGGGGAGCCAATGTGGTCAAGATTTCAATCATCTGCTTTGAATAAGCATAGTTGGATTTATCCAAGTGGGAATTCAACAAATATTGTCTCCTTTTATCTTAGGGTTGTGCATCATTTTGGAATCAAAACACTTTGCTTGGATCTAAAATATTGGAAAAAAAAACATACCACAAAATCCTAAAAAATTTAAACCCTTTAGGAGGAGAAAATACCTTTGACAAATCCATGTGTTATTGCTTTCCCTAACGACTCCATCCTTAGAGGCTTCTAGGCATTTGGATTTACATCTTAATTTGCTCTCACTAAAGTCAACATAGGGAACTATTGCCCTCATTTTCTTGATTTCCACATAATGGACCTTGTGGGATGAAAAGAGATTAGGAAATTAGACATTTATTTTGAATGCTAATCAATAAAGTGTTTATGGTAAAAAGAATCGATCTAAGAAAGATAAGAGACAATTGGACCTCACATGTGCTTGATCCCATGATTTCCCGCAAAGTCAAAATTCCCAAGCCAAATCATCATAAACACCTTAGTCCCAAAGCTCGTGAGGAGCTTCTTTCAAGACTTCATGAAGTTAGAGAAAGGTTGGTCTATATTTTTTACAAGAAAGCTTCAAAGAACAATCCTAATTTAGATGAATTTTATTATAGTCAAAACCAAAATCTCTTTCAAAGATTTGCATTTCTCACATAGGAAGTACAAGCATGTTCTTCAATACTGAGGTCTTGTAGAAAGGAAGTCTATCTAGGTCTAGTCTAGGATCAAAGTCAACATTCTCATCCATCCCTCAAACATCAATTGAATCTCATCACACCAACAACTCTTAGAATCTTGGAAAAATCCCTTGTGCTAGACTTTTGGAAAATCCTTTAAATCAGATAAAAAATCATCTTGTTTGACTAAGTATGTGTAGATGAATACTTCTTCATATGCTTAGTTAAATTATCACCTTGTGAACAAATTTATTCCAAGATAAACATCCAACCTCTCGGGGTTTATGAGTTCATTATCCAAATCCAAATCCAAAACAAATCAAATCAAGAATCAAAAATCCAAAAGTCCTAAAGTCTAGTGTCCCTCCAAGATTCTTAAGAGTTTAATCATTCACACCATCCATCCTTCATTCATCTCATCACCACCCTTTGATCCTTTAACAAACTTGATTTTTCCTCATTGTACCTAAAAGTTGATCATTCTTTAATGGTGCAAACTTGATCTCAATAAAAGAAAAACATGGAAGCCAACAAATAAACATCTACTTCAAGTGACTTGAGTCAAACCACACCCGAAATCAATCCCATGGGATCTAGCAATCCCCCACCCAATATTCCTCTATTACCACAAGATCCTCAAGAGGAAGGTCAAGTGGAAGACATCACCAATAATTTCTTGGGAATGACTCAAGATGAAATCATAGAAATGGTCCAAAATCTTGAGAATCACAAAATTGTCAACACCATGATGAGACTCAATCCTTCGCAATACATGCTAGAATTGGAAAAAGAAGGGGCTAAACTCCCTTTTAATTTTGGCATAAACACTATTTTGGAGCACCCTCTTGGGGTTATTCCACCAGTCTCGTTCACACCATCTTTTTAAAGCATCATTCAACCCATCCCCCAACCTAGATAATCTCTTGCTCCAACTCAACCAATTGTTAACAAGGGGAGTCCATTACTTCATGTTCTTCAAACACATCCCCTTGTGAACAATCAATAATTGGATGTGAACACCATCTTGGGTAAATCCATCCCCCGAGATCTAAAACACCCTACGTTCCACTCGTCTTTCATAACACCAATAATTCATCAACCTTCTTCATGACACCGGTACATTCTCTTGGAACACAGGTCTCTCCCCCCATGGTATCACAAGAGCAAGTGGGTTTATTTGGACAAAGGGGAATCTTTGATCCCTCGTCATCACTTTTGCAAGGAAGCATACCACCTATCCCCCCATCACTTCCCCTACAAACATCAATGTCCACACCAATCCTTGGTTTAGGGCAATCCCCTTTACTTATCTAAAATCAGTCAAATCAAATCAATCTACCAAGCATACCAAATCCTCCAAGAATACCGCCGACATCGCAACAACAGGTGGCACCAATCCAAACATCTCAATCCACCCTTATACCATCCACAAAATCTCAAAACATGGTCTCCCAAGCACTCGACTCATCCACTATACCCTCCACCACACAACCCATTGTCATTATTCAAACACCTCAAAACCACCCCAACAGAATCTCATAATGCCATCCCATACCATTTTGAATCCCCCACCTCTACTACCAAATTCAAATGTGGCCAACCAGTAAGCATCACATTGCAAGTGGCTCGGAAAGCTTATCAAAGGGAACTTTAGCAATTCCAATCCCAGCAAGCCGCATAACAAGCACAAATGTAGCAAGCCACCCACCAAGTGCAACAGGTTACCCAAGCCCAAGCACAAGCATTTCTACAACAACAAAAATCCTTAGTACAAGCACAAGCTTTATTGCAACAATAACAAGCCACTCAAGCTGCCCAATTTGCATAAGCAGAAGCCCAACATCAAGCACAACAAGCTAAAGCACAAGCCTTGTTACAAAAACAAGCATATCAGCAAGCTCTACAACAATACCAAGCGCAACAACAAGCAACTCAACAGTAATCCCAACAAAAAGCATTATTGGTGCGACAAAAACAACAAGCCCAAAAACAAGCATTGTTGGCACAACAACAGCAACAAGACCAACACCAATATTTTTTGGCATAGCAACAGCTACAATCATATCAGCAAGCATTAGTTGCACAACAAACCCCCACAAATGCACCCCCTAGTCCACAATTCACCTCACTCGTCATCCAAGCCACTACACCAACCCAAAACACATTCATCCCACCACTTCACCTACAAGGTGATTTTTCCATCCAAATCAAAAATCTCTCACAATAGGTGTTGGACATACAATCAAGGAAGACCCAAAAATCACAAGGGAATATATGCCCTTATTCGTTTAACTCAAGTATTGTGATGAAGCCATTCCCACAAGGCTTTGAGATCCTCAAATTCAATAAGTATCATGGAATCGAAAATTCTAAAGATCACATCAAGGAATTCCATGTACATTGCATGGAGGTTGCCTATGATCACTCTTATCTAATGAGGTTCTTCCCTAGAAGTTTGGCCAACCTAGCCATGGAATTGTTCTCCTGTCTTCCACCCAGAATCAAAAAGTTCCAAGAAATTGTGGATGCTTTCATGAAAAATTATGCATTCAACATGGGCATGGATGTAAGCTTAGAATAATTTTGTAACCTCAAGAAAAACAAGGTATAATCATTCACATCTTTCTTATAACGATGGTGATCCAAGGCCAATAGAAGCAAGTGGGACATGCCAGAAGAACAAAAAGTCAAAACTATCATTGCAAATCTTGAAGGAACTTTGGCCTTCCATCTCAAATTCCAATGCATCACCTCCTATGATCTACTCATCCCCAAGGCTCTCAACATCAAAAGAGCCCTCATTGCACAAGGGGGGACACCCGCTTATCAAGATAATCGGCCATTTACAAGTTACAACGACAAACCACGAACATGGGTGAAAAAAAAATGTTACCAATGATGGGGTTGTTGATGCTAAGGTTGTAATCGGTGCTCCAAAGCTAAACATGCAACAAAAAGCATATCAACAACCTCAGAATAACAACCAAAACCTCCTCGATCCAACACACCCCAGCAGCAAAATAATCAGCAGACGGTCAACAATGTCAATGATCAAAGTGGACCATCCACAAGAAATTGATATCCTCCAAAGCGCAAGTACACACTGCTTAGAGAATCGAATGAATCTCTCATGAAGCGACTTGTTGACTCCAACATCATCACACTCCCTATCATTAAAAATTACCAAGAGCCTCAAGTTAATCCACCATGGTATAACGAGAAGCGCCTGTGTGACTTTAATAAGATAAAGGGACACACCACAACCAATTGCATGAGGCTCAAAAACCTAATCCAAGATCTCATTGAAAACAAGATTATTTATGTTGAGCATCTCACACCAGGATCTGGGAATTAGGATCTCAAGATATACATGAACCCAATGTCGAATCACAATAAGGAAAATAACAATGGCAAGGGTAAAAAGTATGGTAGCGTCAACCACGTTTATGACCATGTTGTCGCATCTTTAGATGAATGGGTAGGGGTTGTACATATCCCAAGGTCCAAATCTGACTGTGGAGTCACCACATGAAGTGGCAGAATCACCATCCACAGACCATCCATGCAAGCTAGAGCATCCACTGCAAATTCAAATTTAGTTTCCAGTGGCTACAATGTCTTAGAATAGCTAAAGAAGACCCCCGCCTAGATCTCCATCATGGAGTTTATGAAAATTTCACCTGCACATAGGGAAATCCTAAAAAAGGCCCTTGTCGAGTCTTTTGTACCCACAGACCGTGATGCAGATCAGTTTCAAGCTATGGTAAAAAACATCACCATGCCACATCTCCTCTCATTCTCTGAACCAAACCTCCCTGCCCAGCCATCTCACAATCGTGCACTTCAGCTTGAGGTCTTTGTCCATAAAATAAAGTCAAATGGGTCTTGGTGGATGGAGGTATAGGGTTGAATATTTGTTCCCTCAAGCTAATAAAGAATCTAGGATTCTCTGAAGATGTGATTGAAAAAGGAAAAGGTATCACCATTCGAGCTTATGATGATCAAGAGAGAGTGTCTCAAGGCACTATTCAATTTCCCATCCAAGTAGCACCGACCATCATGGAAACTACTTGCCAAGTTCTTGATATCGACCTCCCTTATAACATTCTTCTGGGGCACCCATGGATCCATGGGATGAAAGATATTGCATCCAAATTTCATCAATGTGTTAAATTCTCCTATGAGAACCAAGAGGTCACAAATCATGGTGATCATGATACCTTTGCCAATTGGAGGAACTTCGAAGCCAAGTATTACAAAGTCCCACATGTGCCCAACAATGATGAAGGCCCTTCAACTTCATTTATTGATCCATCCACCATAGCCTCCACTTTTGGGACAAAGACACCCACCATTCCTAATATCTTTGATATCAAAGTCATTATCCAAGACAATGGATGTGGATATTACAAAATGAAAAAGGGTGTCTTTATAATAGGAGAGATACCTCAATCTTCTAGGTCCCATGGACAACCGCAACCTGCCAATACAACATATCAAACCTTTAGAGCAGACCCTTCTCGATTCAAAAGTTGGGGAGACCTAGGCCGAGAGGTGGTTGATGAAAAATATATATCCAGTCTCCTATATCAAGACGAAAGACATGTACCAGCTCTTCCAATGGATGATGCTAACAAAGGTCTACAATTAATGTTGGGTATGGGCTATAACAAGAATTAAAGTCTTGGAAAAAATAGCAATGAGCGATTAGAACCCATCATTGCTAAGAAGCACATGAAAAATATTGGACTTAGATGTACCCCTCTGAGGATAACCATACGTGGTAGAGGTCCCCCTGCTAAAGCAGTCAAAACTCCTCTTCAGTTACCAGCATCCACAGGTCTACCCTTAGACAACTATACCTTTCATATAACTGATGTGTGTAGTGATAGTGATGAGGATCACGTCACTGATCTACCCATTTTTTTTTAGGACTCTTCCTTATTCATGAATTTCATTGTGTCTTTCGAGTTGAACAACCAAACCCACGAGTTAAAACTAGTGTATCCCCAGCTAATAGACTACGACCAACAAGGACTGCCAATTTTAGATACATTTGAAAACAATGAGGCACTCTTAGAATTCATGGGACTACGGGATAATGTGCCTTATAGGGACCATAAAGCTAGGTTTAACATTGAACTAAACACACATGCATATTATGGGGAAACGATTGAATCCCTCAGTCGCAAAAGTGAAAATTTGAGAATAATCTCTTGGTATTTAAGTGAAAACCACACGGTGGCACTTTCAGACCCAAAAATAGTAAAAACAAAGGACGCATCCAATGGTGAAAACCTCTTTGAGGCACCAGAGGATTGGGAATTCAATCTCTCTCTTAGTGCTATTCATCAGGGAAAGTAAACGATCTTAGGAGAGAAGTGCAATCTAGTCAACTTGGGGACAAAAGAAACACTGCATATAAAATTTTATGCATAATCACTTTTGACAAAAGAACAAGAACTTCTAGATGCATTTCTAAGGGAAAGAAAGGTGAACTTTACATGGACCTACGCTGACATGCCTAGTCTTGATCCAGAAGTTGTGGTGCACCTAGCAGTATATCCAGAAGCAAAACCAGTGAGACAAAAGTTGAGGAAGATGCACCCTCAAATAACATTATTGGTAAAATTGGAATTAAAAAATCTCCTTGATGTTTCCTTCATATGACCAATTGATTATCCAGAGTGGGTTTCAAATCTTGTACCTATTTCAAAGCCCATTGGGAGCATCCGCAACTACACTAACTTTAGAGATCTAAACAAATCATGTCCCAAGGATGATTTCCCTCTCCCAAACATAGATATGATTGTGGATATAACGCTGGGACATGAAATGCTATCACTAATGGATGGATTCTCAAGATACAATTAGATCATGATAGCTAAGGATGACCAACACAAAATGGCTTTCACCTGTCCATGGGGGACATATTGTTGGAACATGATGTCATTTGGGTTGAAGAATGCAGGATCTACCTATCAAAGAGCTATGATGCTAATATTCTATTTATTGTCTTGGTACAATCAGGAAAGTTACTAGGGTACATTGTATTTATCAGAGGAATCGAGATAGACCCCACCAAATTTGAATCAATCCTCGAGATGGAAGCACCAAGGACATTAAAACAATTAAGGGGTTTGCAGGGAAGACTCCAATCTATCCATTGGTTTATAGCGTAATTAGCAGATAAGGCTATCCCATATTATCATCTAATCCACAAGGGGGAAGCATACAAATAGGACAAGAAATGTGATCATGCATTCAAAAAGATCAATGATTACTTACTCACACCACCAATTCTAGGCAAACCCTTGATCCTGTATATATAAGTAACAGCAACAACCCTTGGCACTCTCTTAGAACAACATGATGAAAATGGGAAGGAGAGATATATTTATTACATCAATTGAACCATGGTGGGACATGAGCTGAATTACACATCCATTGAGAAGGCTTGCTTAGTAGTCGTGTTCATAGCACAAAAATTTAGACACTATATGTTGGCACACCAAATAAAACTCATTGCCAAGATAGACCCTCTCAAGTATCTACTTTCTAAAGCAATGCTCATAGGGTGAATAGATAAATGGGTTATGATCCTGACAGAACACGACATTGAGTATATGGAATGAAAGGCCATTAAAGGACAAGTGATTGCAGGTTAATTGGCAGAAGCATAAATATACTTAGAAAAACCACTTGTATCAAAATTCCTTGGCGATTCCATCTTTAACGTAAGCATAGAAAATCACTAGAAAATGTACTTTGATGGATCCTACACACAGCATGGGTTAGGAGCTAGAGTCTTCTTCATTACACCACAAGGGGATTGCATGCCCAAATCATACAAGTTGTCCTTTGCTTGCAAAAACAACATTGTAGAATATGAGGCTTTTTTCATAGGGTTGAGAATTATAGCATAGTGGCAGATCATGGCACTCAAATTCTATGGGGATTCGTAGCTCATCATCAACCAATTCAATGAAAAATACCAAACAAAGGATGACAAGTTAACTCCATATAAGAAATTAGTGGAAAGCCTCAAGGAGTCTTTAATTGACATTACATTTGAGAAAATACCAAGAGAAAATAACAGAGCAGTGGATGTTATGGCAACAATGGAATCACTACTAGATGTCCCACACAACGTCCCAAAGTAAGAATTCCTTTTAGAGCATCTTCTCATACCAGCATTCGAGGTACTAAAGTTTGAATTTGTGTGTGAAATCGTTGGTCCTAGTAACCCATGGTATCATGACATGTATACTTATCTTAGAATAGGATTCCTCCCCACAGATATCAATCCCAACCTTAAGAAAACCTTTGTCAAAAATTTGACCTATTTTGTTATCCTAGGTGGCAACCTATACCGTAGGAGTATTAAGAGAACCTTGTTATGATGCTTAAATGTTGAGGAGGCTTTGACTGCTTTAACGGAGGTACATAATGGCATCTGTGGTTCACATTTGAGTGGTATGCACTTCGCCAAGAAGTTGTTAAGAATGGGGTACTATTGGCAGACAATGGAGAAGGAAGCCCACAAATATGTCAAGAATTGCTTGCAGTGTCAACAACATGGGATTTCATCCATCCACCAGCTCAAGAGATCCACCTGATTGTTACACCTTGGTCCTTCTCGTAGTGGGGACTCGATCTCATTAGAAAAATCACCCCCACCTCATCCAACGGACAAAAGTTCATTATCACCGCCACATAATATTTCACAAAGTGGGTAGAGGCCATCCTAATGACCTATATTACAGGAAAGCATATTTCCAAGTTCATCCTAAATTACCTAATTTGTCACTACGGTGTCCCACAAACCATTATCTCAAATAATGGGACACACTTCAAAAACCAGGATGTCTGAGACCTATGCCAAAAATTTAATATCCAACATCACTTTTCTACTCCATACTACCCCCAGGGTAATGGCCAAGCTGAAGCTACAAATAAAACTATCTTAAGAATCCTCAAAAAGATAGTCAATGATGTTGGTCATGACTGCTACTTGCAGTTGAACCCCGCCCTATGGGCCTACTGAACAAGCATCCACACATCAATAAGTAGAACCCCTTTCTCCCTGGTCTACGGATCAGAATCCATCCTCCCCATTGAGATCGAGCTCCCATCCCTAAGAATATCACTTTAGAACCTCATTACAGATGAAGAATATTGGGTGTCATGATTAAACGAGCTGGAACTACTGTATGAGTGGTGCATGGATGACTTAAACCATTTGCAAGTCTACCAAAACCATCTCAAGTGGAGCTACAATAAGAAGATCAGGAGTCAGACCTTCCAAGTTAGAAAATTGGTATTGAAGGAGAATCAGATAAACCTGCCAAATCCAAATAGCAAGGGAAAGTTTGAACCCAATTGGTTGGGACCGTTCATCATCACAGCGAGCTACAAGTCAGGGGAATATTAGCTATCAACACCCGAAGGGGAGCCTCTGTAGGAGACCATGAATAGCTCCCATCTCTAAAAAAATTATGCCTATTCCTTCAGGGTATAAAACCAAAAATACAAAAAAATCCAAAAAAAAATAGAAAAAGGATTAAAAACAGTAAAGATAAAAATCGTCCTCTAATGAAAACCACTTCAATGCCGCTTTGGAAAAGTACCTTGGCAAGAACTTCGCAAATAGGTGCCTTGTGTAAATAAGTACTCTCCATCCACCATGATTTCTATAGCTTATTCTACATCACCTACCATCTCTTTCCATCATTTCATCCATTACACTCCATCGATCTTTCCATTCTCCCATTTGCGTCTGCATCATAGCTTGATCATGTGTTTCTATCACGTTCTCCCCTAGAACTACTTGGCACATTCCTAAGGTCAGTTTTTCCTACCTATATTGAAGTAGTTTATTGCATCACGTTGGGGGCATGTTCCTACATTGGATCAAATTTGTGTATATTGTTGCAGTCTTCCTTAAAATCAAAAAATCAAAAACCATCCAAAACATATCAAAATCCAAAAAATAGGTCTAAAACCCAAAGAATCCAAAAATAGATTCTTCTTGTCGAACTACATCATCTTTGAGCTTGAATGTAGGCAAGTTTGATCCTTGATCATCACTCGAGACACCCTAAGTCAGTCCTTTAGGAGTTTGTCATAACAAGCTAGCAATTCATCATTTGTTTATATCTTCATCTTGTAAATTGGCCAGGTCATCAGTCAAACTACGTGGTCTCTGCGTATATAACATAGGCAAGGCTAATCTTTGATCAGCCCCTGAGACCCCTAGGATAGGTCCTTAGGTTAGGTTCTTGCTCAAAATCTCTGAAAAACTCAAAAAAAATAAAAAAAAAATTGAAAATCAAAACATTTGTAAAACATCTCGAAAATCTCAAAACAGCCTCAAAATATTCAAAAAACACAAAATCATCCATCCCATCTCGCTTTCACCCGAAATAAACATTCGCTCATAATAAATCAATTGTCACCCTCAACCTTTGGCAAAATAGACAGAAACAAGTCCAACGGGTTAAAAGTGTGTTCTCAAACATCAGTCGTAAGACTAGGTCAGTAGGTAAGCAAGTTAGTCAACTCGGAGTATCAATAGCCCCTCATCCAGTCAATCTCATCATCTAATAACATCATGTCCTAGGATGCATCCTTCCTACAATGGACATCAACATCAAGCATCACCGTAGTTTAGTCTTGGTTAACGGTATGAAGAACATTAGCTTGTTTGTTTACTTGGTCTTTGTCTTTTGACTTACCTTATTGCACTCATTCTAATGACCTCTCGATGATGGCCAAACAAATGGATTTAGAGAGAAAGGAATGGGGCAACGATCATTATCTTTTTATATTTTGTTCTTGTTGGATGTTCTTGTAATATAACCTTTGTCATGTGTATTTTGTTTGGTTTGTAGGGAGGATGTTTTAGGTGTCTTGTTGATCACACAGGAAGGCTTGCCTTTCTATGTTTTGGTATGAGGTATTTAAAATATCTGAACTGCATCTTAGATAAGGCTTCGTATGCTAGGTGTGAACAGTAATATTAATATCTGATTGTCGAGTCAAAGTCCATCACAATAGGTGCAACACCATCCTGGTTCTTTATACCTTGATGCATCTTACCTATGTGTGTTATCAAACATAAGTAATCCCTTTTAAAATCCTAATTCCTGATAAGAAAATCATCATCATTCACAAAATCTCATAGAGCATAACTTGTTGGATCCTCTTCTCATCATCTTATTTCTTCTTTCTTCTCTCTGCACTAATAAGGTACCATGATAGTTAATCAAAACTTCACTAAAATGCATCCATCTTGCATCCACAAATACATCAGCATACATACATCTCATATTTAAGGCAGAGTCATCGCATAATTGCATAAATTATATCATTTTTCATCATTGGCATGTCATATCATTGCAAGTCATTAGATATCATGGTTATTTCATATAACATCATATCACATCATTGCATTGTAAAAACATGAATCATCATATAGGCATATCATATCACTACATTCACATCACTGCATCCATATTACCACATATCATAATCATTTTAGGTTATGAAGAATAATAGAGATTTATTATTCCAAATATCTTAGGGATCATTGCATTCATATTATTATCACTTATCACAAATTACTGCATCCATGTCATAAATCATTTTCACATCATTGCATATCATAATCATTGCATCTGCATCATTAAACATAATCACCACATGTCATAAATTATAACTGTCACATATCATAAGTCATCTCATGTCATTACATTTACAAAACATTTCATCATTTCATATCACATAAGAAATTGTTTACATATCATAAATCATTTGCATAATCATTTACATATCATTACTATCGCTTAACATAAACCATCTCCATATCATAATCATTTTTCACATAAATCATACCATATTCATTTCACATCATCATTTGCATATCATAATCACATTATCGCATTTATGACACTGCATTCATTATCATTTGCATATCATTACTATCGCTTAACCTAAGTCATTGCATTCATATTATTACATTTCATAATCATTGCATATCACAATATCATCTCGTAACAACATAATCAATCCATGTCACATTTAGGATATCATACCGATTTATCATTCTAAGCATCTCATAAATCATACATCTGTATTATAATCACATCATACACGAAAAGGATTTACATACACATGTCATACATCGTCATCATAAAAGTACATAGAAAAATACAAAATAAATAAATGCATCCATAAACATTTGCATATCATAATCATACATCACATCACATAAAGTTGCATCACATATAGAACATCAGGTACATACATCCATAATGCATAAATAAAATAGGATGCATCTCAAAATGAATCACATCATATATATATATATATATATATAAATGTAATTGTCATGGTACAAATCAGAATCATGTGTATGTGTATCAATCAAAATAATACAATGCCCGAGGGGCTATGAAAAACAAAGCTCATGGATCTCAAAAAGAATAAGTGTCAATCAAAAATGCAGTGGTAGCTGCTCCCCTCACTCGCCTATCTCTCTAGTTGCTCCCCAGTCTATCTCATCCCAATCTGTTCAAAGTAATTTGAGACCTAGGTTGCTGCAAGTAGAGCTTGCCAGTAAAGAAGTCTATAGTACTCAGCCTCTTGTATAGCCTCACAATACATCTACACTGAGACTGTCCTACCTTGGAATGCAAAAATCATACTCTTTAACTATTACCGACAACCCACCTCCTATACCAACTAAATCTTTGAGGCATGTATTTGTTGCCTCTCTTAATCTTTCTCTACTTTGGCTTGGTCCCTCTCTACTGTCAATGCATGTACTTGTGCCTGGTGCCCCTGTATATGCCCCTGCAATTGTTGTATCTAGGCATATGGTTGTAGTGGCTATTGTGGTTGTTGTGGTTGTTGGTCTCTCGGCTACTGGTCCCTCTACTGGTCTCGGGGTGGTGGTTGTTGATCACTTTGCTAGTGAGGAGGTGGTCCTCCTCCTCCTCCCTATCCTCCTACTCCAACCTTTCCTCCCCATCCTCGACCCGTTGTCCTACCTCGGGGTCTCCGTCGTAGGGGTGCTTCCCCTAGAATTGTCAATCTAAGAGGGGGCCTGAACCACTCATCATAGGAATGTGTAGTGCCTAGATTTTCCATTCCCTATGCATAGGTCCATGATCGAGCCACCAGCTGCCTAAAGTTGTCCACTGCCTCTGTTGTGGGGATCATCCAACCCCATGTGGTATCTCTGGTAGATTGAGCAAAAATGGCCACATACTAATCATCTAGCCTATCTTGGACGTCTCTGAACTGTCTAGCTACCCTATCTGGTAGGTAGCATTCAAAAATAGTATGCTCACAACCCTGCATCAACCTATCCTACCGAGCAAAGAATAGTTGTTGAATATCATCATACCAATCCAACATTTGCAGTCAGGGCCTCCAGGTGAATACTCTCATCTCATCCAAAAATCTCCTTCAGTGAGGGAGACTAACCCACCCTGTATGCCTCAAGATGATGCCACCTCAGTACCACCAGACTACTAGATCGTCAAGCTCCACATCAACAACTATAACAATAAGATAGATCACAACAATGTGCTCCCAGGCCCAGATGTGTAGAAGAGTGACCCTTGTGCCTGATGAGCCCAATTTTTGGCATATTTTAGACTATGTTTTTAGTATCTTTTACATCTTTTATTATGTTGAGACAGACATTAAGTAGTAATTATGGAAGTAATACATGGACTTTATGCTTAATATAACAAGTTTATTATGATAGGTCTTTCCATGGTTATTGCTTGATTTTTTAATAGTTTGATGAAATATGTGTGCCTTGTGACTCTATGTGATAAAATGTCTTTCCTGCAGCCACTACTGTTCTCCTTCATGCAGCCATATGTGAAATATTATTTGATCTAAGTCAATACCTACTGAATATATGAATGAGATAGTGGATTGTTTAATGAGTTGAATGTGTTGAGCTAACCCTCTGCCATAGGAATAGCTATTAGTTATTGTAGGTACCAGGTCTGAAGGAGAAGATTTAGCCTCCACTAGATCAATGCAGGACTGATTCAAAGTGGATGGATTCAGCAGCATGAAATGAGGAGACAGCTGAGAAGTTATCCGCCATGAAAGGAAAGCATTCCAAGAATCCAACAGAAGGCGTCTTTGTGTCACACAAATCCAGGATAGTGGTGCATTAATTCATTCAAACTGATTTGACTCAATTCTCCCTCTTGTGTCCACTTCTTCAATGTAAAGGTCGTGATGTAATAAAGGTTTTCCATTTTATGTGGGAAAATTTAGTTAGTTGTTAGGTTTCAGTTTTAAATAAATAGCTCGTTCTCCTTCAAAGAAAGGGTTGGAAGTTTATTGTTGTAATAGCTTAGTTTTCAAGTAATACAGTTGCAAGTTGCAAGTTGTGAGCAATGTACTTATTAGTTTCAATTCAATAAAATAATTTCATGGAGTTTATAGTTTAATTTGTTGTGTACTTGAGACACTACCTAAGGGGGCCCACGTAGGGATGTTCTCTATCTTTTCCATTTCTGTAATTATAGTATTTGTATTTCATTTTCATAGAACTTCAGCGTGATAGTTCCTCCAGCTGGCAGAATTACAAAGTTGTCAACTGTTCCTGCAGCCACTAGGGACAGAGTAGTTCCTATCTTCAAAACTAAATTTAGTTTTTATTAGAAGAAAACTTAGATTAGCCAAAGTTTGTTTCCAGCAATTTCAATTCTAGCATGGTATTTTCAAGGAAGAATACATGTTTGAAATAGGTTATTAGTGCATATATTGTGTAGACCCGTTTCAAGTCTAACGTCCCTGGGTTGACAATTAAGTGATGTCCTTAGTAGATTATGACTGCCAGTCGTGATGTCTAATCCCTGAGTAGAGGAATATATGTTCCTAGTTATCAATCTTTTTATGGACACTACATTTTTGGCGCCGTTGTCGGGGATGGTGTCAGACTAAGAACCTGTTGTAGGCATGGTAGTAGGAGTTTGAATTTCATTCCTAACATTTAGCTTAGAATTCAACATTCTAGCATTTTCCATAGTTTAGACTTACTTTTTGCTATATGCTTAGAAGAAGAGATCAATCTGGAAGATTCATTCCTGGAAGAGTAGATACCCAAGAAATTAAACTAGAGATTTTCCAAGAAGAACCATATTTGGATGTTGGTCAAGACTTAGTTACCTTATCTTCTTCCTCAAAGTTAAGTTTGAACTTGTTTCATGAGTCAGAGGACCTTAATCCACTCATTTAGCATCTGAATAATCTACAAACTTCCAACAACCAGGACCAATATAATAATCTGCTTGCCCTTGTAGTCTATCAGCCAAGAGCTAACCCAGTAAGACCACCAAGGATGGCAAGGCCTACTTTTACATTCCTAATTCCTTACCTACATGACAATAATAACCTCAAGAACATCCCTGCCTCATTACTTCCAAAGTTCTATGGACTTACTACAGAAGACCCTCATACCTTCTTGTTTGAGTTTGACATCCTTTGTAGGAGTTATGACTACACCACTAATGCACACAAGCTGAAGTTGTCTCCCTCTACCCTAAAGGAGTCAGCCTTGAGGTGGTTCATGGGATTAGGTGGCAATGCAACAACCACTTGGGATGAAATGAAGGAGCTATTCTTGCTAAAATTTAAATAATATTGTAGGGGGAATGATATGAGAGGAGATGACATCTTCAAGATGTCACAGAAAGAGGATGAAACCTTGGAAGACTATGTGTCAAGGTTTTTGTTCAATTTGCAGAAAAACACTCAACATCAGTGGAATGAGGAGTCTAAAAAACTTCTCTTTCTAAGAGGATTCAATGATTCTTTCATTGAGGCACTAGAACTCATGGTCGGAGGAGATATCACCCAAAGCAATTGGGATGATATCAATAAGATCTATCTCAACTACTCCAAAGCAACTGTGAAGAAAGGTAGAGGGTTTAGACCCTCTATTGCAAAAGGAAATGGCTCAGGAGTGTCTAAGGGGGAGATTTCTAATCTCTTGTCCAACTTCAAGCAGGATATCATCAATGATGTTGCTACTCAACTAGACACTATGTAAGCTAGGAGGAAGAAAGATGAAGTAGAGGCAATGCTAGCTAAATATTGCCCTCACTGTAGACAAAAGAAGAAGGATTGTAGATGCAAGGCGGTGGCTAATTTGGAGATGCAGCATCTTCCCACTCAGTTCAAAATAATAGAAGGAGATGAAGAAGTGTTCTTTGTTGCTCAACGCAGGCCTTGGGCCCCAAGAAAAGGTATGCCTCAGGACTCTTTACAAAATTTTGGTTCATATAATAGTCAATGGCAGAACCAGTACCCTCCAAATTATGACCATATTCCTAACCTAGTTGGAATAATCCTTGGCTAAATGCTCAACAAAACCGATGGCAACCTCCGCAAGGAAATTGGCAATTACCACAGCAAAATCAGTGGCAACCTCCCCAAGGAAATTGGTAATAGTCTAACCAGTGGAGGGGAGGCCAGCAATGGTCAAATCAACCCACTGGTTTCCTTTAGCAACCCCAATAGCAGTCAATCATGCCACCTTCTGCAGCTAATGAAAGCCAAAATCCTAAGCCAACCCAGCTCCCTGCTCAAGCAGCACCTAATCCAAATAACCAGCCTCAGCAAAAGCAACAATTTTATTTTATTGATCTTAATCAACAACCTACTTATGCTCTCAACTTGAATAATATTAACTTACGGTCAGGGACAGTGCTACCTACACCTTCTCCTCCCATAATCACAGATTTTCAATCTGAGGAGAATGAGCTAGAAGATATTAGTGACCTAGTTCCATCCAAAGAGCCAATGCAAAATCCATCTTTACCTAAATCGTCCAATAAAACTTCACCTCCTTTTCCACAAAGGTTGGAAGGTGAAGCTGTTCAAAAGAAAGAAGAGCCTACCTTTGACATTCTTAAACAGCTAAAGCACATATGTGTAAAAATACCCTTGTTCCAAGCAATAAAGGAAGTACCTATCTATAGCAAGGTTATTAAGGAAGCATGCTTGAAGAAGTTGGGTAGGAAAAAGAAAGACCCTCAAACTATTCATGTCTTAGGTCAACTCTCTAACTTGATGCTAGGGAAGCTTAACATCCCAAAATATTCAGACCTTGGCAGTCCTGTTGTGGAAATCATTATTAATGGAGTTCAAATTAAAAATGTTTTAGTAGATCTTGGAGCAACTATTAATGTCATGACTAAAGACCTTGTGGTAAAGCTAAGTATTTTGGACCTAAGAACTACACCTATAGTCCTGTAGCTCACTGATAGTTCAACTATCAAGCCTGATGGAGTAGTTGAAGACCTGGTAGTCACCCTAGATTCATGGGAATATCCTATTGATTTTATGGTCTTGTCTCCAAAAGAAACACTAGGAGGATATCATGTAATTCTAGGAAGGGCTTGGCTATCCACCGCATATGCTTACATAGGATGTAGGTCTGGTAACATGACTATCTCTAATGGATATAACACCAAGAAGCTCACCCTTTATGCTCCAGCCCAGCCTCAACTTGAGTTTGGACAAGCAGTTTGGCCAGATTTAGGAGAAGAAGTAGAAGAAATGAATTATGTGGCAAACCTGATGATGATTAGAAGAGAACCTTTTATTGAAAAATAAGAAGAGGAGGATGTACTGTCTAATGTCCTTCAGAACAACTATGACATTGAGTACCCCCTTTGTGAAGAAGTTTCATGTTCCTTGTAGACAATTCTTCCCCATTCTACTTCAGCTCATTATCCTGCAACAACTTACTGTTTGCACACCTTATTGCCCCATGAAGTAGAAATTTATTTTCTGTCTGAAGTATCTATGCTTGAATTGACCTCACAAGTGGAAGTAGCTACAGGAAAAACCTTGAATATCAATAGTAAACTTACCATTGAGCAGCAAGAGTCAATTGTCCAAATGCTTACTACCCACAAGAAAACTTTTGCCTGGGATTACCATGATATGAAGGGGCTAGACCCAAAGCTATGTACACATGAAATTTTCATCAACAGTGAGTTCAAACCTATTAGACAAACCCAAAGGAGAATTAATCTAGCCTTAAGAGAAATCATTAAGGAGGAATTGCAGAAAATGTTGAATGTTGGGTTTATCTACCCAATCTCAATAGCCAGTGGGTTTCTCCACTGGTTATTGTCCCTAAAAAAGGAGGAAAATGGAGAGTGTGTGTGGATTATAGTGATCTCAATTCAACAACTAAGAAAGATTATTTTCCTCTACCCTTTATTGATCAAGTCCTGGATAACTTATCAGGGAAAAAGTATTTCTCCTTCCTTGATGGTTTCAGTGGATATAATCAGATAAAAATTGCTCCAAAGGATCAAGAAAAGACAACCTTCACATGCCCTTGGGGAAAATTTGCTTATTCAGTCTTGTTTTTTGGTCTTTGTAATGCTCCTGCAACTTTCCAAAGAGTTGTGATTAGCATTTTCTCAGATATTTCATATGATTGCATGGAAATATATATGGATGACTTTATTGTTTATGGTGCAACATTTGAGGAAGCTCGAGATAATTTGAAGAAGGTACTACAAAGGTGTGAGGATCATAATTTGTCACTCAATAGTCAGAAATGCTTCGTGATGATGCAAGAAGGAATAGTGTTGGGTCACTACATTTCTACTGTAGGAATACAAGTAGACCCTTCCAAAATTGAAGTCATTTCCAGTCTACCCTTTCCTACCAAGCAAAAAGAACTTAGAATCTTTCTTAGACATGTTGGTTACTATAGGAGGTTTATTAAAGATTTCAGTCAAATAGCACGACCTCTATACAGTTTACTAAACAAGGATGCAAAGTTTGCTTGGACAGTAGAATGTGAGAAAGCATTCCTTGATCTTAAAACCACCCTCACACAAGCACCTATTTTGAAAGGACCAAATTGGTTACTTCCATTCCATATTCACACGAATGCATCAAATTATGCTATTGGTGTTGTCCTAGGACAAAAGAGTGGTTCAATAGAGAATGCACTTTATTATATCAGTAAGAACTTGCAAGGGGCTAAACTCAACTACACAGTTACAGAAAAAGGAGATGTTAGCAATCATCTATGCCCTCAACAAGTTTAGGCATTATATCATAGGCTATCAAATATTTGTCCATACTGATCATGTAGCAATTAGGTATCTCATGAACAAGAGTTCAATTACAGGGAGACTAGCTAGGTGGTTGTTGCCGATGCAAGAATTTGATATCACAATTATGGACAAACCAAGTAAAGAAAATGTGGTTGTTGATTTCCTGTCTAGAATCCAAAGGAAAGATGATCTTGCACTCATAGAAGATTCCTTCCCTGATGAACATTTTTTTGTCATCAAAGTCATTCATCCATGGTATGCAGACATAGTAAATTATTTGGATGTAGGAAGAACTCCTCCTCACCTCTCACCTAAGGAGAAGAGATTGTTAGTAGAGAAAAGCTTTGAATTCTCTTGGATTGTAGACTGCATGTTTTATACAGGGCCTGATTAAGTAATGAGATGTGTGAGAGAAGAGGATACTCATGACATACTGCATGCAAGCCATGATGAGCCTTGTGGTGGAAATTTTGTTGCTAAGCGGACAACCATGAAGATCTTAAATACTAGATATTATTGGCCAACATTACATAAAGATGCAGCCAAGTACACCAGGAGGTGTGATAGATGTCAAAGGATGGGGAGGCCAACAAGATCAGATGAAATGTCTTTGTTTCCACAAGTTATTGTTACACCCTTTGATAAATGGGGATTGGACTTTGTAGGCCCAATTGATCCACCTTCACATGGTAAGTCTTACATTCTTGTGTGTACGGATTATGTGACAAAGTGGGTTGAAGCTAGGCCTATGAAGCATGCTAGAGATAATAAAGTAGTAGAGTTCCTCTATGAAGAAATATTTACTAGATTTGGGGTTCCTCAAGAAATAGTGACAAATCAAGGAGAACAATTTACTTCTACTCTCATTACAGTCTTAGTAAATGAATACAACATAAGGCATAGGAAATCAACTCCATATCATCCTTAGGCTAACGGGCAGGTAAAAATCACCAACAAGGATATTGAGGCCATTTTGAAAAAAATAGTGGACCTGCATAGGAAGGATTGGGCTGTGAGGTTACTTGAAGCTATATGGGCCTATAGAACTACTTGGAAGACTACAACAGGTTTTACACCTTTTGAAAAGGTGTATGAGAAGAAAGCTATGATGCCTATCGATTTTGAACACAAAACTCTTATAATAGCTTTGGAGTTAGATATGGATTTAACAACTGCACAGAAAGATAGAATCATGCAACTCAATGCCTTGGATGAGATAAGGAAGAGTGCCCTGCATCATACATAAATAGTATAAAATCAGAGGATCAAATGGCATGATAAGTACATAAAGGAAAAGAAATTTAAAGTAGGAGATTGGGCTCTGCTATATGATTCAAGATACAAGGACAATCAAGGGAAGCTACAGACCAAATAGTTGGGGCCATACAAAATTATAGAAGTATTTGATAATCATATAGTTTAACTGAGCACAATTGATGACGTCAGATTCAAATTATCGTTCAATGGGAATCGACTGAAGCTTTACCTAAATCCCATTGATAAGGAAGAGTTCCTGAAGCAATTTCAAGTTGAGCAAGAGTCTACAGATCCTACAGCTAAAGGAGTTGAGTCTCGGCTTGATTCCCCAAGCAATGCATGAAAGTGCATAAAATATCATAATAAAGGGGCCATCCTTATGGATCCCCATTCATACCATCATTTCATCTGCTATTCATAACATTCCTCCTTTTGTCACCTCATCCATCATTCATGCATCACCATTTCCACATTTCCAAAAAATCACCTTTTGCAATAAAAGAAGTGAAGTCACATCAGTCAGTTGTGGTGCATCATTGTAGGTAAGCTCCACTTAACTCAAGAAGTGATTAATTATTTTATTTATTATGTTTAAATAGGTATTAAATTAGATGATGGATTTTCTATATGGCTGTAAATATCTTTCAATCCTTTCCGCATGATTGACCCATTTTTCTTAAATTCCTAACTGATGGCCACGTCATTACCTTCTGCCGTCATGAGACCTAGTCACATCAAGTCTACTATCCTTTTTTCTTGAACTCTAGATTTTGAGGAAAATTGCAATAAATTAATAAACTTCCAGCACTTCCTACAATAATTCCCTGATGTATCTTTAGTTCCTCTCTATAAATATTTTTATGTGCATTTGGATGTTCAAAATTCTTCCTGTCTAAATCTTTTGCAAGAAGTTCAAAATTTTAGGTTGAGGGGAGAAAGAGGAG
Organism: Sequoiadendron giganteum; assembly: GCA_007115665.2. NCBI lineage: Eukaryota > Viridiplantae > Streptophyta > Pinopsida > Cupressales > Cupressaceae > Sequoiadendron > Sequoiadendron giganteum. The sequence continues at coordinate 151,797,080 of CM021100.1, read as the reverse complement.
TTAATTTGAATTGCAGGAAGCAAGAAGTTGGAATTAAGAAAGGAAGAGATTGAAATAATCAAGTTGATTCTTGGTAGTGAACTAAGTTTCAAAGCAAGCATTAAGAATGGGAGGCCATCCCATTAAGCATGAGCCAACATACCACAATGCCTTATTGCAAGATGCTAAGCATTTGCCACCATTCAGGCAGTATGGGTGGCTCAATTATTTTCTCAAACTTGTCACATTTGATGAAGATATTGCTAAAGAATTTACCAGGATGTTTCACAATGGGAAGGCCAAGGTCAGGGGAGTAAAAATTGATGCCAAGGTGGAAAGAATTATTGAGGTAACGGGGTTACCTCAAGCTGGTGAATTATTTCCCTAAACAAGGGATGCACAGAGTGCTAGGGAAGAATTTATTCAGCATGGTGATCCTTCTCTGCATGTAGATAAGCAAGGAACTCAATGAATGAGCTTTCCACAGGATTGGATTCCACGGGTAGGCTATGTAATCAAATACCTGACATGTGAAGGTCAGTTCTATGTTCTACATTCTCACCATTTCAAACTATTATCTCATTTGCGTCATGATTTGTTAATGAATATATTAGAATTCATGTATGATTTACTTTCCAATAGTGTTGTCGAGTATAAGAAAGGAAGAACCAATTATGTATCCCATGATTGCCTCATTAAATTTCTTGTAGAAAGGTCTATTAGAGAGGTGTCACCAATGACCTAGGAGAAATTTATTGTTAATTTTAAACCTAAGGTTGAAAATGTCGGACCCAGAGGTCAGCCTCTTACCTTTAAGTGACAAACCTCTCAGTTAAAGGCTGGAGCCTCTGTGGCCGCACCTCCTATGCCTGAAACCTCAAACTCACAGGACAATGTCCCCCTTTCTGAAAGAATTCCTAAAGTACCAGTACAAACCCATGTTGCTAAACCTGGGACTTCCTCTAAAAAGAAAAAGGAGAAGTTGCCAATTGTGTCACCTCAACCAAAAACCCCTGAACCTGCTCCTCAATCAATCAAGAGAAAGCAAATGGGAGAATCTTCTAGTCTTGCAGCTAGACACCCAAAGAAACCTAAGGCAACCCCTACTCCTATACAGAGAAGCTCCAAGATTTTGAGCCAAAAAATACCGCATTCATAAACTCACAATCTGCACCATCACCCTTAGATCCCTCTAGTCCAGTACTTGAGAAAGAAGACCACTCTGTTGGTGACTCTGAGCATAGTTCAGAAGGGGTTGGCTTTAATGAGTTAGCAGCTGTTGTAGTACAAATGCAGGAAGGATTATCAGAATGGTTGCAGAAAGAGGCAGTGTGTATTGGGGAGGAAGGAAAAACAGTTGTAGCTAAATCAAATGAGGAAGGTGAAAATGATGAAGTGATGAATGAGACATCGGTTGTTCTAGAAAACACACCAGAACATCGGATTCTAGAGGAACAACAAGAGAACTGGCAGTAGGATGACAAAATGGAACAAGAGCAATCAAATGCCCAAGAAATAATTGAAACAATAGAGCACCCTGTTGATAACTCAGAGCATCATGGAGATGTTGATACACCTAAGGAAGTTCAAGAACCACTTGTAGTAGATCATAACCATAAGCCCCATCTTCATTTCACAATTTTTGTTGCAGGAGTGTCATGTTATACATAACTTCAAGATCAGAAGACTACCTATGAATTGAAAATTGAGAAATTGAAAAGGGTAATCCAGAATAAAGATATAGAAATCACTAATCTTACGGACACACTAAATTAGGTAGTCAAATTTGTTCCATAGATAATTCAGTGTAGGTCTCCCTCTCCAGTTTATGCAATGTATTTAAGGGATTTGTATTTTAATTTTCAATTAATAAGGATTTGGCAAGGTCAGAACCCTTCTTTGAGCACTCCCCAAGAATTCTATGATGCATACCGAGAGTCACCACAACATATCAGAAACCTCCTATGTGAGTTCTATTTACACAATTTGGTTGTGCCTCGTGATACAAAATGGAATCCTCTATGTTACATAGGAGACATACACATTAGTGCCTTGATCTCTTGGATCAAGAATGAGATAAGTAGGGGAGAACAGTTTGACAGTTATAAACATGATGAAGCTAACATGCCACTTACGGTAAGGAACGAGTCCAAGAAGGGGATGAAAATTTATTTTGATTGAAATAAGTTGAGGGCAGATGAGAGAGCTAGACTAGTAATAGAACCCTTGAGGCAAGAAGTGTTTTCCCAGTACTCTCAGATTGTGAATGAGGACCTTGATGCTGCTACACAACACAGTAGAACAAGATGGGAGCACTTGCCATTGCAATTAAAAAGGGCAGATCCACATACTCCAAACAACCTATATGCAGCCACTAGAAGAGCAGAAAGGTACATGAGGAATGCAAGAACAAAGAAAGAGAATTGGCTACCATTGGTCATGCAGCCACCCATTCTCTTATGGCCACTTTTGGCCATGCAGGGAGAAAATGCTACCTATAGCAAGGACTCAGAGGATAACATATGGAAGCGATTGGAGTCTATGAGGGCTCACTTTTGGAGCTTTCAAAATGGAGAATGTGGACAATAGTTGAATGCTGACTTAAGTGAGTTTGCTCGAAGGAAGAATGTCAAACTTGCTGAAGGGACCAGCAAGTATTGTGTTGAGGGGAATGATGAGCCCAGTTTTTGGCATATTTTAGACTATGTTTTTAGTATCTTTTACATCTATTGTTATGCTGAGACAGACATTAAGTAGTAATTATGGAAGTAATACATGGACTTTATGCTTAATATAACAAGTTTATTATGATAAGTCTTTCCATGGTTATTGCTTGATGTTTTATTAGTTTGATGAAAGATGTGTGCCTTGTGACTCTATGTGATAAAATGCCTTTCCTACAGCCATTACTGTTCACCTTCCTACAACCATATACGAAATATTATTTGATCGAAGTCAATACCTAATGAATGTATGAATGAGATAGTGGATCATTTAATGAGTTGAATGTGTTGATTTGACCCTCTACCATAGGAATAGCTATTAGTTATTGTAGGTACCAGGTTTGAAGGAGAAAATTTAGCCTCCACTAGATTAGTGCAGGACTGATTCAAAGTGGATTGATTCAGTAGCATGAAATGAGGATACAACTAAGAATTTATCCGCCATGCAACGAAAGCATTCTAGGAATCCAACAGAAGGCATCTTGGTGTCACATAAATCTAGGATAGTGGTGCATTAATTATTTCAAACTGATTTGACTCAGTTCTCCCTGTTGTGTCCACTTCTTCAATGTAAAGGTCGTGATGTAATAAAGGTTTTCCATTTTATGTTGGAAAAGTTAGTTAGTTGTTAGGTTTCAATTTTGAATAAATAGCTCGTTCTCCTTCAAAGAAAGGGCTAGAAGTTTACTATTGTAATAACTTAGTTTTCAAGTAATACAATTGCAAGTTGCAAGTTGTGAGCAATGTAATTATCAGTTTCAATTCAATAAAATCATTTCATGGAGTTTACAGCTTAATCTGTTGTGTACTTGAGACACTACCTAAGGGGGGCCACTTAGGGATGTTGTTTATCTTTTCCATTTTTACAATTAGAGTATTTGTATTTCAATTTAATAGAACTTCAGCGTGACTATTGTTGCAGCTAGCAGAATTATAGAGTTGTCAACTATTCCTATAGCCACTAGGGATAGAGTAGTTCCTGTCTTCAAAACTGGATTTAGTTTTCATTAGAAGAAGACTTAGATTAGCTAAATTTTGTTTCCAGCAATTTCAATTCTAGCATGGTATTTTCAGGGAATAATACATGTTTGAAATAGGTTGTTAGTGCATATACTATGCAAACCCATTTCAAGTCTAACATCCCTGGATTGATAATTAAATGATGTCCTTAGTAGATTATGACTGCCAATCATGATGTCTAATCCTTGAGTAGAGAAATATATGTTTCTAGTCATCAACCTATTTATGGACACTACAGTGCCAATGGCTCAACTGTCACAATATGTAAAATCATACAAATCATGATAAAGCAAGGTCAGCATCATTAGCCCCCAACCAAAAAGAGTCCTCCTAAAGAGCATCTTCTCCCAAGCTAGACCCCATCCCAGGCTAAAATATCGACATCGCCAATCTGGAGCTACTAGCCCTGATATAATAGCGGCTACAATCAGCCATAAGGAAGACACCCAACCCCTATAGTACTCAAGATCAATCTTACCCTCTATGAAAACAATCTCATCAGTCTACATAATCTCAAAGCACACATCTATGTTAGCATCTAGATCATAAATGACTCTGTCACCATGAATCGACAACCGAAAAATCTGCCACACATCCTCTAAGGTGATGATCGCCTCACCAATGGGAAGATGAAATGTGAATGTCTCATTGTATCACCTCTCGCCCAACGCAATCATCATGGCCAGGTGGGTCCTCACAGTCGGCCGACGCATAAGTAATATACCATAAGTCGATCGCGCCAAGGTGCTCTTGAAGAAAATCGTGCAGTCTGGTCAATATGTTGAGCACCGAGGGTCAATTCTCATGTGAATGTATGGGCTCTCTATCCTCTTGCACCCATAAATTCATGATGTCAAGTTTCAAAAAAAGATGGGATCCTATTTGGAGTTTTTGGCACTGAAACTGCATATGCATCACTATTTGCAAATGTGTCGCTCCTCACAAACTCCAAACAATGATGTTGAAACCTAAAATGCAAAACAAGACCGTCACATCACAATTTGCAACCATGACCCTAATCTCCTAATTGACTCACAGTGTCACCCTTTGGAGTTTGGAGCCCCTTAGAACCTAATTGTGGTGCGACATCACAATAAGCAAGGGCAGTATTGTTTGACCCTTAGCATCGCTGAATAAGCACCTTGAGTGTCACTATATAGCGACATTGAAGGTTTTGACCTTTCAAAGCGTAATAAATGCACATAAAAGACGAAAGCAAAAGTTGGGTAAGGATCACATACCATTGGTCATGCGTTTAGAGGGCTTTGGTAAACTCGAAATCGCTTAGAAATGTGTCAAGGAAGCACTCTTTGTGCCATCATGCAAGAGGGTCAGAGCTGAAAACGTTGGAAATCTCAAGGTGTGAATGCAAAAATGAATGGAAAGTGACCCCTATAGGGCTATTTAAGCATGGAAAATTAGAGTTTTTTTGCCCCGTTTTGGCCGTCAAGCTAGGGTTTTGCGCCCTCGATCCCATTTTTGCCCATTTGAAGGTTGTTTTAGGTCTTTTTCTCTTGTTTTGGCTTTTTTTTCGACACTCTAGAGCCTTTCTGGACCCTTTGGGCAATTTGTCATTTTTTTTAGATCTCCCCCCCAAAAATCAAAATTTTCATCCAATCTCTCGATGGGGCAATATCCCAACAACATAATTCTTCTCTTGGGGCAGTAGTGGGGCATCTGAAAAAATCAGTATTTTTTTAATTTTGATCTTGGCAAGGTTATTTGTTGAACCAACACAACAAGTACATTGCTTCAAAGAGGGGTAAAATGTAGACACCGAAAATATCCTAATTGATATCATATACTCGATCCTGATTCACTAACATCATTTCTTCCTGAATCACTTCTTTACTAACCAATTAATTGAATAATCCTAATTTAATTAATTCATCAATTTTCCTCTTTTAATTAAATAAATAAACTTTATTTGATTAAATCATCATCTTATTTTAATTAAATAAATCATTTTATTTAATTAATCCTAATTTTCCTCTTTGATTGAATAAATCAATTTTATTTAATTAATCCTAACATTCCTCTTTTTTAATTAATTATTTTATTTAATAAAGTCATCTCCTTTAAATTGAATAAATTAACCTTTATTTGATTTAAATTCTAATGTCATCTCTTTTAATTGAATAAATCAAACTTTATTTAATTAAATCTAATATCTCAAATTCCTCTCATTTTGATTTAAATAAATCTAAATATCAAAATCAAATGTCAAATCAAACTAACTCTCATCTAAGTTAATTAAATCTTGATTAAATCCTAACACTAATCCTCGTTTCTCTAGCTTTTTCAACTTGCACATATAAATCAATTTATTTGATTTATTAATTCTTCTATTTCTATTAAAATACGACATCTCTTTGGAATATTCACTCAATTTGAAATCTCCCTCCCAAAAGGACTTATCCTCCAACATGGAATTTAAGTCTCTTACAAGTCCTTTATCTTGAGCCAAGTGGCATTAACTCCTCTTTCACATCTTCCTCCACAAGCCACTTTTCAAAATTCAAATTTCCACCTAATTGCATTTATTTGCACATTGACCAAAATGTGCACAACCTCCCTTTAATAGCATGTTGACAAGTGGCACATTGTTATTGGTTCATTTTTAATCCCACATCCTTCATGTTTTTCATTCCTCCATCCTTCTTTCCTATAAATGGAGAGCTCCTCTATTGATTTTGGATCCACAACTTTATGCAAAATCACTATCTTTAGATTTTAGGCAAGTTACATCCATTGTTAATTAAGGTTTCATTGCATTTTGTCAATCTTATCTAAGTTATGGTCAAATTTTCATCAAGGAGTACAAATCATCAATAAATCTTCATCAAAGCTTTACAAGGAATTGGGAAAGGGCTATTTTCCACATCAAAATAGCACCAATTCCCCCATGGGATGTTGGTTTGAGAATTTGAATAAGATTCATTAGCTTTCATCTAATCATTTTACTTTGTTTCTTGTTCATTGTGTTTGAATGAATTTCATGGGGAATGATTGTTTTGGACTTGTTTAATGAATACTACTATGTCATTTGATGATGTTTGAATAGGTCTAAGACAACCATTCATAGGACCAAACTCAATGGTTTGACCGAAATCATGTTAACCACTCCACCAAGGTCTTTGCTTAGACTGTTCAATAGAGCATCCCAAACCTAGATTGTGCTTTCGCGGCTTAAACTAGATAGGGACTTGGATTCCTTGCTCGATACACCCTAGGCCTTACTACCCATAGCCATATCGAGAAGCAAGTTCATATCCAAATCCATAACATGTTTGCAAAACTTTGAAAGGTGGTGGCTCTATGTAGAGGGTTTTGTTCCACCAATGAACATCAAACGCATCCATGAGAGCACTTCCACCTTCTTCGCTTAATTCACAAACATTAACCTCCTTCGCAAGAGTAGGGCTACTCTCCTCGGTAGGGGAAGGACTGGTCTCCTGGATAGGATCACCTCTCTCCTCCTTAACGAGAGCATCATCTATCTTCACATTGGAGGAATTCAGAAACTCTATATGAGAGGGACTCGCTTTGTATTCTACAGTGAAGAACTCAGAGAAATCCAAGGAGCTCCAATCATCACCAAGGAAAGCATTTGATTCTGAAGCAGGAGAAGAAAAGGAAGACTTAGGATTTTTCGCTTTAGGTGGTTCATCTCTAATGAAATTCACTTCAAGGACAACTTCCACAGAGGGTATTGTTGAGGGACATGTCATAGTATCAATAATTAGGGATGAAATACAATTCTTAAGAGTGGATACAACCAAAGCCCGACCGACAGCCGCTAGCTCACAAAGGTGAACAGCTTTTGGATCAGCTTTAACTATGACCACCTGATTATTTGTGATGAAATTTAAGGAATAGTGAAAATTAGAAGTTATGACACCCATAGCATGAATCCAGGGTCTCCCCAAAATAATATTGTAAGGTAAAGGATCAGGCATCACATAAACTAAAGTAGGTAGAGTAACGAGGCCTAGCTGCAAAGGTAGTATTATTGTTCCTAGAGCTTGACAACTGACATTATCAAACCCACAAATGTATAAGGAAGAAGTAGCAAAGAAGATGAATCAAATTTAATCTTAGGGTTCAATGAGAGTTCACCTAATACCAATATTATTAACATTAATTATAATCATCAAGGGGTCAGCTTGTTTCTACACATCTGAAGGTGGGAGTTCTTGTAGATGGAACGTAATATTTGGGAAATCCACTCGAATATGAGCCAACAACACATTAACATATGTAGGCCTAGTAGAGGCAGGCAAGAGGATCTTTTGCAAGGCTTCGTGAAGCATCTCCTGATAAATAGGAGCAATCTGAAGCAAGTGCCAAAGTGAAATCTTAGCCGAAGTAATACAAAGTTTCTCGACAAGATCATAATCACTTGGTGCTTTGATCACAGGTTTAGGTGTTGAAGGAAGGCTTGGTTGAGAAGGCAATAAAGAAGTAGGAACTTGAGTGGGTTGAGATGTAGGAACATAAGGTTGTTGATCCAAGTTCTATTTGTTTCTTCTTGTATTATATGTGTGCCTGATAGCATTATAGGAAGTGGAGTCTGTAGCTTTTACAAACCTCGAGTATAAGTTTGGTGAATCACTATGACATGAAATCTCATAGATAAAACAATCCTCCCTAGAATAAGGGTCGATCGGAGTCACGTAAATGATGGGTTTCTTAGTGCTTGAAGGAGCCACAAAGACCACAACTACATTTATTAACTCTCTAGCTTGCAAAGAAGAAGTTCTCTCAAGAGATATGCAGATAGTGGAACGCCCTCCTAAGAAGTCATCTAGAGTGTCATCCAACATATCAAAATATTCCTTAGAGAAAATATTGTCATAGTCATGAAAACATTATGAGAATAGATCTGAAATGTTTCACGACAGGTTCACCAAAATGTAAGATAAGACAAATTCGCTATTCACGGGTCTCTTCATTCTCAAGAGATCACTAGGGAACAAACTACCCTTATCCACCTCAACATAAACAAAATAAAGGAATTGTAAAGATGTACATAATTTATATTTTAAAGAGGACTGCTTCAAATCCTGAGAGAGTGAAACTTCTAGATTTCTTCCTCAAACAAAGGAGCTCTCGACCAAAGGATGGCAACACAAATTCAGGATGCCAGCACGGCGCGTTGTTGTCCAAATGACACGCTAGTGTCTTAAGCAAAAGAGTGCTCAGGAGATCAAACAACAAAAACAGGGTTTCACTTCTTGACTCAGATCTAAGGTCTATTGAACAAAATGATCAAACAAAGAACAGAGCTTTAAGAAAAACACAAAGGGAACTAGGGGAAAACTTACCTTCAACCAAACGTTCAAGTCTTCACTCCAAGCTCTGCTTTGCAACCTACACACAAAACAATGAGTGGAAAAGGTTGGGGTTGTATAGGGGTCTACCTTAGTCTGACCCCCATTTTGGTGTTCCCACCTCCACGGACATCCAAATAGGAAAGGATTACAAACAAACCCACATAAAACTGCATCGTGCAATCATTTTTCATGAATTTTCATGAGATTCTAAATATTGATCACCAAGCCCAAAATTAGAAATTTTGGCATGTTTGATCTCACTCTGTTGCCACTCTCACCCTTCTTGGTAGTATGACCATTTTCCTGGTTCCTACATTGTTATTTATTTTTCCTATATAATTTTCCTCCACCACACTTGGTGCGATTCTCACCTATACATCACTCATTTTATGTCTCTGCTTAATTCATACGGTAATGCAAATGTGAGGTCGTATGAACTTTTTGACTTCAAAAAATAGTATGATGAGGCCTCCAAAGAATTGTAGGAGATTCTTCAAATTAAAACTTCAAACAACAACTTTAACATTAAAATATCGTACGACATCCTCTTTACCTTGCAAGACCTAGGTGTTGTGAGCTCGTATGGCCTTTCTTTCTTGAAATTTGTGCAACTTGGATGCCCTCTTGAACTTGTATGACTTGTAGCTCCTAGATCGTATAGATCCTGGATTGTTTGTTCATATGACCTCTTTATTTTGTTCTTGTACAATTCTCTTAAGTTTGAAGACTCGTCTTGATTTCTAGCTCTACTTGGTTTGTACGATATCCTTATTACTTTTTCATACGACTTTTAAATTATAACTTCATACTTCAATGTCTCACATGGCCCTCCTGGTTACTCATACAATCCTCTTTTTGATTGCAAGTATGTCCCCTAGGCTTACTTGTCATGAAGTGTCATAATCTTCACTTTGTGTGTCCTCTTCATTCTGATATTGTACAACCTTTTTTCTAGAATTTTGTATGATTGCTTCAATAAATTCTTGTACGGATTCTTCAATCAAATATTGCATGGCTTTCTCAACATCATATCATATGAACCACACTTTTCTTTTCACTTGAGCGGATTTTAAATCACATTGTATGGTTTGTATTACTCTTACAATTGCTTTCCTTTTACATTGTATGACCTTTAGAAATCTCCATCGTGTGGCTTTACCTTCCTTCCACCATACGGTTCCTCCATCCCCATTTTGTACAGTCACTTTTGTATCTTTGGATCGTACGGATTTCTCCTTATGCCTTTGTGCGCTATTTTTCAAATTTGTCCCTATCTTTACTTTGCTCTTTTTTGTGCCTTTTTCCCTATTTAATCCTTTTCCTTCACTTGGATGTACAAATTTTCCTCTGGCATAGGTTTTAATATTTTTTATTTTATCCCTCCCCACTTTGAGTTTAAACTCCTTTCTTTTATTTTTTAATACTTTTTTTCCCCTTATTTTTCTTTCATCTTTTATTTTTTCTATTTTTCCATTTTTTCTCTCCTCTATCATTTTTTAACTCTTTCTTTTTATTTTTCTCTATTTTTTCATTATCTCCCCTTTCCTCTTTATTTTCTTCTATTTTTCTTTTTTTCTTTTTATAATTTTCATCTTCATTTTCTCTCTCCTCCCCTTCTCTTTTTTTGACTTTCTCTCACTACCTCGTACTTTGTCACATTCTAGCTTGCCAGGTGGTGTACCATCCAATTCTTCTACTCTCTCTTTGCACTCCCCATACTCAATCAAAGTGTCTAGTTGGACATGCCCTCCTCTTCTTTGAGTGGTGTATCATCCAATTCTACTACTCTCTCTTTACACTCTTCGTACTCAATCGAAAGTGTCTGGTTGGACGTGCCCTCCTCTTATCCTTTTTGGATTTCTCTGATCTGTAGCATGTTACACTCTTCATTAAACACTTCATAATATTCCATCTACCAATGAAATAGCTCATTCATTGAGCTTGTCTCATCCTCTGAGAAACTCTCGAGTTCAAGTACAAGATCGACGTTCAGTTCCATCATCTTCCTTCTATTGGTTCTCCAAATCAACAGATCTATTGAGTCCTAAAGAATAGCCACTTTCTTATGTTTAGACTCAAAGATGGATTTGGCCAACTAATGAGATTCAATCAAAGACTGAAATTTCCTAAACTTCTGGCTTTGCAGGACCAAGGTGGGTTTCCCTTCATAATGCCTAAAGAATTAATTCAATTGTGCACTAATATTGCATTTTATAGCAGATAATTCCCAATGAAAATATACCAAGGAAAGCATTGACAGCTTCAAATTTGGCTATAGTTTTGGTATCTCAGCACTCACTCAGCAATTGGGAAGTAGAACTCAACACTAAACCTAAACCCAACAACATAAATTAAAATGATTTTGAATTTAATAATTGTTTCTGAAATGCATCAGTTGAATGAAAAATCAGTGCCTAACTCTAGGCCATAGAGTCAAATACAGAATCATAAAGACAATATCATCAGCAAACAAACTGCAACCGGTGGATTCAAAACTGCCAATGCATTACACCAACAAATCAACTCTTGTTATCATCAAAATTCTTCTTATAAATCCACCCTGCACACTTAAAATCACAATTATCTACTCAAAGTAATTTAACCATTTCTTTGAAATAGAACCATGAAAAAATAGTACAATCTCAAGGAAATTGAGATGACAAATTCAACATAATTTGTATTATTAAATTCATATGCCTAAAAGTATACAAAATTGGAGACAATTATGATAACAGTTATGCTTTACTTGCAAAAATTAGTTGACATTTACTCATAAAATTGAAACATTACAACTTCATATTCAATACATGATTCAGACTCAACACTATTCTACCCAGCCCCATACAAAAATTCAGAACCCTTTACAATGAGAAAAGAAGAGAAGATATAAAAGGAGGAAGAGCCCCAAGAATTGATCCGTTGAAGAAACCTAACAACTTCATCTTTGTTAATCATCAACAAGAAACTGAAAATATCTTCTCTTATCCATGCAATAATAAACTTGCCTATATATCTTGCCTTCACCTTGATTCTTTGTTGATTTAGTGTTAGCCCTAGTTTCTCTATGTTCCATAGCATTTACTTGGCTATGGTGGCTAAGTCTCCATTCCTCAAACAATTTTGATACATTGTTCACTAATGCGTTGGTTGCCATGCTTTGCAACTTCAACGCTCTGCAAACTTGACGCAAATCCCTTTGGTCATGGCAGTAAAGCAATTGTTTTTAGCAATTGACATGAAACTCCTCTTTTCATCGAATACTCGCCACAACCCACAACCACATGAATACAAAGATCATTCCAACTATAGGTGTGAGTAGCCCTCATGCAAAATGAAAATATGCTCGACCTATCATCGAGCAAAGACGTTCCTTGCAACATTTTCATGAATTGACATCAAAATTCCTTTTGCAATGTAGATGAGACACCATTTATCAATCACAGTGGGTGCCCCACCTTCAACAAGGACGGTGGCACCCAGATAATATTTATCCAAACAAGTTTGATTCATCTTTACTATTTATGTAGACTGCCCATGTTCACTCCTCACACCATCGAGCTCCAAGCCTCTTTGTTGCGCCATCTTGTTCTTGTGTGAAAATTTCCTGTGTAATTTTAGGTTGCCCCACTCTCATGGCACAATTGCATCTCCACCATATTACAATTGATTAAGAAGCATTTGTAACCACAATATTTCTATCGACCTTTGCCCACTCATGAAGTATTATCCTGTTCTTGGTTTCATGATCTCCCTACACAGAGCTACAAAATAACTTTAATCTCTAGGTGACACATCCTCATAAGAAGTCTTTGTACTATTAAACCTTATCATACATTGGAATTCCCCTCTCCCATGGCGCAAACAATAAAAGAATTTTGATTTCTAAATGGAATTTCCTCATAAAAATTCTTTACAATTAATTCATTTATGTTTTTTTAATTGCTTCTTCCATTGCAAGCCATTCCCATATCTTCATTTTTATTAATATTGATCTCTTTAGTGTCATTTGAAGGAACTGTTTTCTTCAAAAAAAAAATCTATTCTTTCCTCCATCGGGAACTTCTAGAACATCACACTTTTATCGTTTCTTCTAATTTAAAACAATCATCAATTTTACAATTTCATGTCACCGGACATACATAAGACTTTTGATGAGTGTTCTCATTCACCTTAAGTACATTCCCATCGATTCCACACATAGTTGGAGATAATTACAAGCCTAAGCCATGACTGCAAGACGATTCCCTGTAATACTTAATTTGCCCTTTTTTAGTATCATGTAGTTGTTTGAACAACTTAGCAAGATTAAATAGTGTTATCATTATCCCATGTGACTCAAGTGAAACACCACCACCTTCTATTTTTTCATTTTACCAATGATGGTTTTCAGCCCTCACATTCCTTATAAGCAATGACAAAATAGAGCATTCACAAAGGTTACATAAATAATTAGTGAGGTCTTATGTCCCTTATCAATCAAGCTATCAAAAGAGAATAGTTTTAACTTCTTCAGAATTTATCACCTTCATCTTGGGAAAAACTAAGTGGAATTTCCCTCTATCAAAGTTACCAAAACATTGCATACAAATATTTCTAATCTTACCCCAACATACCATTTCTTATTTCAATCAACTTCTCTAGTTGTCATGTTGACTATCTTAAATTTGTGACTTGTGGACTCAAAACAATCCTTCACCAATATGAGTGATCATCATGATCTCAATGAATCATTTTCCTCCGAACAAAGGTGATCTTGATTGTACCTTATGAAATGTGGTCTATAATTATAACACTAGTAATTGTGCCTCTTTACCAATATTGCAACATTTACAATCTTCATAACTGGGCAAATCATATCGGGTCCCATGTGGGCCTAGCTAAAATAAATAAATCATTTTGAAACAAATTTCATGCTTAATATGACCTGACATTGCTTCTACGTGCTTTTGGCACAAAAATTTGAAGTGGGTTATCATTGAAATCAGCTTTAGAGCATATTTGCACAATGAGGAAAATAGGTCAAGTGGCCTCTGGAATCGCCTTGGGAAACTAGTCAATCAACCTCCTAGAGACATGAAAACTTGTAGACATGTAAACATTTGACCTGAGAATAGAGTGAAATAAATGGCTCAGCAAAAAAAATCTCAAGGTGCAAGATATTAATCAACAAAGTTGCTCAATCAAGCATTTCTGCAACTGCATATGTTCAAAAACAATTATGGCTCAACAAGTCACCACCTCGAAAAAATATCAAATCAACTCCCGATGAGCTGCCACTGGAAACACAAGCTCATTTAGGTACACTGAGCACGTGTGCTAGAGGGATCTACTTGAATCCTTATTCTTCACAAGGTATTAGGGGTCAAAGTTGGCCACCTTGAAACATGTTAGAAATACAACTACAAAAACTGAACAAACTGCATTTGCTTTTGATCTCAAAAAAATAGAAAACCAGTTCATGAAGCTTTGAAATCAGATAGATGAGTATATGAATGTGGGAGGAAAGTAATAAACAAATCCATTCTTCCTGAAAATGATCCAGTTGTGAAATATCGACTCGAACAAGAGGCCACTTCGTAGAACTGAGTGTTTGCAAACAGCAAAACAGTGCCAAAACCCTCCAGCTTCGCTTTTCAAAACCTTGTCAAAACTCATCAAAGGAAGATAAAAATTGACATGCACATTCAAATATGTCACATGAGTGGTTCCACCAAGGGGGTTGGCATTAAAATAAACTAGCACCAAAATATGACCTTCCAAAGTAGCCCATTTAGGCAAAAAAATTAGGTGCACCTCTGAGAGTGCAGAGGAAAAAATTTCAATATGGGCACTTCAAATTTGCAAAATTAAAAGGTGCCACCAGTGGCTCCAACTGGGGATGTATTCCCCCTATGGGCATAGCAAGAATCTAGATCTCTGGAAAGTAGACCAAATTCTGAATCCATCAGGTGCTCTCAAACTGCTCCTTTATTCAACCTCTTTTTCAACTTCACTTGGTGACCCCAGGCCACCAAATGAAAAAGGGGGGTTCAATTTTTACCTCTATCAAAAACCAATTTGTTAAAGGAGCTGATCTCCCTCAACCCATGCTTTTCTCTATCACACCATAATAATATGAGTGACTTCATTTGTGCAAACACAAGTATCAAGCTACCTTTGAACAAGTGGAAACTTGCTCCCTATTCAGCTTTGTTATCATATGGAAACCAAATCACATGGACCATATCACTACCAATCTCTTCATTTTCTAATTTTGTATCAAGCAACAACATCTTTGAATAGTGATCAAGACCACATGGAGACAAGGTCTTATCACATTTCACCAAAACCAAGTTGAAAATAGTATTGCAATCTGCCTGATTAAACATGTTGGCCTCTCCCAATAGTTCATCACATACAATATTATCAACATTATCATGCATCTAAAAATCAGACATACTCTTAAAATATTGATTATCATGTGGCAACAACTTATCATGTTCATCATGTAAATCACTCTCAGGTTGAGAACCACACTCTTCAGTGTTTTGCACATTGCCACACTTTGTGAAAACTTCTTCCAGCTGAAAAAAGTAGCACTCACATTCTACCACATGGTTGGTACTATTAAGCTCAATCTAATTACTAGTTTTCATATCAAAGGTAAAACTATCACTAGAACTTACCAAAATATCTTGCACAACATGCAAACTATCTCTGAGTGCATGTAAAGAGATACACTCATACATTGGCACACTCTTTGACTGTCCTCCATCATGCTGATATAAAGAATCATCTTCACTCACCTTGTTATCCTCTTAACATAACATATCAATATTTTCATCATCCCAAGTTTTCTCAAAAGTGAGCAATTCTAGTTCAAAAGGATAATCGGATTTTACTTTGAAATCAACATTAATATCCACATGAAAAGACTCATGACTAGGCTCGTCTAAATCAACAAACAAACGCTTGTCCAAATTTGCATTAAAATTCTCGAGACTTGGCTCATTGGATATAAAAAACTCATGGTCATTTATTGCTTTTAATTCATCAAAATGGATTTTTGAACTTGTATCAGTATCCATACTTTCATACTCATCATAGAGTGCATCATTACAACCAAATTGTTGCTTGTATTTATCCACATCATCATCATGTTGGTCAACTGGTTCAAAATTGGAAGGAGGATCAAATTCACATGCATCATTACAATCATAATGAAGATTATCATCACTATCAAAATCAATATGAGGGTTATCAACATGTGTACATTTCTGATATTTTGTGGTCAACATATTTGAAATTTGTTCACTACTTAATAGACCATTGTTCTGATCCATTCTTTCAACCACTTCTTCACTTTGAATTTCACTAGAATTTCATGCATTATCAAATTGCAAATCAGGATATATCATGATGTCATCATCATCAAAAGCTGAAAAATCAATGGCCTGATCATAAACTCGATTTTCCCAATCATAGGAGATTGAATCACCAACAACCTTGTCAACAACATGGTCACAATCTGTCATAGAAAATAGGTTGTCCACTTGTTCATTTTTGCTTACTTCCGGGTTGTCATGACAGTAATATACATCTTTTTGCATTTTAGCATCAGACTGGGTGTCTTCATTCAGTTTTTCATTCACATCATCTTGAGCATAGACATAAACATTGCCATTGTCATGAGCATCAATGGTACATATTGCATCATTCTTAACTTCTTCTTTCTCGAGCATGCACTTAGTTGTGTTTAATATTGAGGACATTTGATCATTTGTATTCACATTGCTGCTAATTTCATCAGCATATTTACCCATAATTAAGGACAACAAACTTTGCACATATTCATTCCTCGCTTTCTCCATATTATCTAAAACTGTGTAAGCCATCTGCATATTTGATATTCTAAAATCTTTTAACAGTGCACTAGATCCTTCCTCAAAAGCTTCAAAGTACATATGAATACAATTTGGAGTACTAGGTTTGAAATTTTTCACGGACTAATGAAAGAGCAACAACAAATTTGTGACTGAAATCAATGCTTGAATCTTCATATTTTTTGTTAATCTCCTTCAACCCTGTGACAAGATCAAAAGGTTCTCTTGAAAATTCTTCTCTATAAGCATCCATTAGTTTATCCCAGCAAGGAAAATATTTCTCAGGAAAACTTAAGTACTAGTTGCTAGCTCTAGCTTCTAGAGATCTAATAAAAAATCTCATCCACATATCCTGATCTAGAAACAAATATTTCTCCATGAAGCTAGAATAACTTTGGACATGTGCATCTCCTTCACACACATTGTATCCATCAAATCTAGGCATCTCTTTATAGACTTGATTTGGCATACTTTCAACCTTGTAATCAACCCATGGCAAGTCTAATTGATTATACAATTGATCAAAGGAGTTGACAAAAGGTGTAATAATTTGGCAAGTAGATACAGTATGATTATCTTTTAACTAGGCTTGTAAAGAGATTAGGTGCCTTTTGTTCAGCTCTTCAATTTTCCTTTTAAACACAACTTTCCATTCCCGCCTTATCCTGGGCTTGTGCACACTTGGGTTCTTACACTTTGAAACATCAAATGTTTGAGTATTTTCAGAATTTTGAAGCTTCTTGACAAGTTATATTAAGGTATCTAATGGTATGACTTTTTCAGCTTGGTGATCCATAAATATTTGCAAATTTGGATCTAACTAATTGTGCATAACCATAACCATGACCAAATGAAGGATCACTAGGATGGTTGCTAACATGGGGGTAACCCAGGCTTGAAACATATGACAATGCAAATGGAGGGAAACCCCTAGGATATACAAATTCACTCTAACCATCCATATTAGAAAATTTGTGAATACTTAGACAAGTACTTTAAATAGGACAACAATTGCATTCAATATGACAAATCTAGCAAATGAAAGTATACAAAGAACCATGTACCTCCACATCTCTAGTTGTTGCAACTTTGAGTAGAGCATTTTCAGGTCACAATAACAAACAACAACCCTTCATGAGCATAAATTGTAAAGCAGAGTCGCCACCTCTTCAACAAGAGGAAAACCTTTGAAGCAAGGACATCTTCATCGATGGAAATAAATTTTTTGAGTTCTTCCAGCAGAGTCACTTCAATCTGTTGAATTTGGGCTCCTACATATCAATTTGCAGATCTGGAATTTCTTCAACATCTGAACCAATCATTCATTTTTTTGACTCTTTTCAAATGGATTTCAACAAATTTGTACCAAATATTCTAGGACATAATTAATTAAATAATTCATCTCTGCCCAGTAATCTGTTGGTTCTCCAAATCAACAGATCTATTGAGTCCTAAAGAATAGCCACTTTCTTATGTTTAGACTTAAAGATGGATTTGGCCAACTAACAAGATTCAATCAAAGACTGAAATCTCCTACACTTTTGGCTCTATAGGACCAAGGTGGGTTTCCCTTCACAATACCTAAATAATTAATTCAATTGTGCATTAACATTGCATTTTATAGTAGATAATTCCCAATGAAAATATACCAAGGAAAGAATTGACAACTTCAAATTTGGCTATATTTTTGGTATCTCAGCACTCACTCAGCAATTGGGAAGCAAAACTCAACACTAAACCTAATCCCAACAACATAAATTAAAATTATTTTGAATTTAATAATTGTTTATGAAATGCATCAGCTAAATGACAAATCAATGCCTAACTCTGGGTCATAGAGTCAAATACAGAATCATAAAGACAATTTCAGCAGCAAACAAACTGCAACCAATGGATTCAAAACTGCTAATGCATTACACCAATAGATACACTCTTATTATCACCAAAATTCTTCTTACAGATCCACCCTGCACACTTAAAATCACAATTATCTGTTCAAAGTAATTTAACCATTTATTTGAAATAGAACCATGAACAAATAATACAATCTCAAGGAAATTGAGATGACAAATTCAACATACTTCATATTATTAAATTCATATGACTGAAAGTATACAAAATTGGAGACAATTTTGATAACAGTTATGCTTTGCTTGCACAAATTGGTTGACATTTACTCATAAAATTGAAACATTACAACTACATATTCAATACATGACTAAGACTCAACACTATTCTACCCAGCCCCATACAAAAATTCAAAACCCTTTACAATGAGAAAAGAAGAGAAGATATAGAAGGAGGAAGAGCCCCAAGAATTGATCCGTTGAAGACACCTAGCAGCTTCATCTTCATTAATTATCAACAAGAAACTGAAAATATCTTCTCTTATTGATGCAATAATAAACTTGCCTATGTATCTTGCCTTCACCTTGATTCTTTGTTCTGCAACAAAATTTTTACCTCTTTCATGAGAAATTTGCACCATTTTTACCCTACAGATGTAAAATTTTTTCTCTTTGTGAAACTCTCTTATTTTTTCCCTTAATTTGCTGCATTTTACAATTTCACTTCCAACATTAGAAGGATTTGTTTATAAAGTGAATGATAAATTCACCTTAACTATGCTCTTTACCTTTCACCTTCAGTTGATATATTTGCCTATTAAATATTGAGGGCTTCTAATATTACATTATCAGGCAAAATAATTTTACCTGAGTCCCTCTTTACATTTTATATCCAAGAAAAGTAAAATATTATTTTACTTTATGTCCCAAAATCTTCCTATGCCACAATATCCAAAATATTAAAATATTTCCACAATGCACTTCATTTAAAAAACCTTGCCCTTTAAACAGTAAATACTTATATTTATGGGGCACCAAATTCTTTCTCGTGCTTATTTCACTCACATTGCATATTTAAAATATTCTACCTTTTCACTATTGCCTGAAAATTTGAAAACCCCACTATTATTGGGTAATATTTAGCTTTTAAAATTTTAAAGCTTAATATCTCAACCTTTAAAATGTGATGGCATTTGAATATTTTATTGGGCCTTTTACAAATTTTCTCGTGCCTTGAGGACTTACGCTAGGACCAACATCCACGTGTCACGCATGCGCACACCGCGCGACCCCTCTGACTGACGTCACCCTCTGCTTTGCACGACCCGCATGATTATTCCATGTGGCCTTGTCTCTCTCCGTTGTTGATTTTGTGTTTTCCCTAATTTCTCTACGCTCAACAGAATTTGCTTGGCTATGGTGGCTAATTCTCCATTCCTCGAACAATTTTGATACATTGTTCACTATATGCGTTGGTCGCCATGCTCTACAGCTTCAATGCTCTGCAACATCAACGCAAATCCCTTTGGTCATGGCAGTAAAAAAATTGTTTTCAGCAGTTGACATGAAACTCCATCTTTTCATCGAATACTCACCACATCCCACAACCACATGAATACAAAGATCATTCCAATTGTAGGTACAAGTAGCCCTCATGCAAAATAAAAATATGCTCAACCTATCATCGAGCAAAGACATTCCTTGTAACATTTTCATGAACCAAAATCAAAATTCATTTTTTACTGTTGATGCGACCCCATTTATCAATCACAGTGGTTGCCCCACCTTTATCAAGGATGATGGCACCTAGATAAAATTTCTCCAAACAAGTTCGATTCATCTTCACTATTTTTGTAGACTGCCTGTGTTCACTCCTCACACCATTGAGCTCCAAGCTTCTTTGTTGTACCATCTTGTTCCTGTGTGACAATTTCCTGTGTAATGTCAAGTTGTGCCTCTCTCATGGCATGATTTCCTCTCCACCATATTATAGTTGATTAAGAAGCATTTTCCACCACAATACTTCTATCGACCTTTGCCCACTCATGAAGTATTACCCTATTCTTGGTTTCATGATCTCACTACGTAGAGCTACAAAATAACTTTAATCTCTAGGTGACACATCCTCATATTAAGTCTTTGTAATATTAAACCCTGTCATACGTTAGAATGCCTCTCTCCCATGGTGCAAACAATAGAAGAATTTTGATTTCTAAATGGAATTTCCTCATAAAAATTATTTACAATTAGTTCATTTATGTTGTTTTAATTACTTCTTTTGTTGCAAGCCATTCCCTTATCTTCATTTTTTATAAGATTGATCACTTTAGTGTCATCTGAAGGAACTGTTTCCTTCATTTATTTTTCTATCCTTTCCTCCATCGAGAACCTTTGGAACATCACACTTTTATTGTTTCTTCTGCTTTAAAAAAATCATCAATTTTGCAATTTCGTGTCACGAGGCATACATAAGACTTTTAATGAGTGTTCTCATTCACCTTAAGTACATTCCCATCGATTCCACACATAGTTGGAGTTAATTACAAGCCTAAGCCATGGCTGCAAGATGATACCCTGTAATACTTAATTTGCCCTTTTTTAGTATCATGTAGTTGTTTGAACAACTTAGCAAGATTAAATAGTGTTATCATTATCCCATGATGACTCAAGTGAAACACCACCACCTTCTATTTGTGCATTTTACCAATGATGGTTTTCAATCCTCACATTCCTTATAAGCAATGAAAAAACAAAGCATTCACAAAGGTTGCATAAATAATTAGTGAGGTCTTATGTCCCTTATCAATCAAGCTATTGAAAGAGAACAGTTTTAACTTCTTCAAACTTTATCACCTTCATCTTGGGAAAAAATAAGTGGAATTTCTCTCTATCAGAGTTACCAAAACATTGCATACATATATTTCTAATCTTACCCCAACATACCATTTCTTATTTCAATCAGCTTCTTTGCTTGTCATGTTGACTATCTTAAATTTGTGACTTGTGGACTGAAAACAATCCTTCGCCAATATGAGTGATCATCATGATCTCAATGAATAATTTTCCTCTTAATAAATATGACCTTGATTGTCCCTTATGAAATGTGGTCCATAATTACAACACTTGTAATTGTGCCTCTTTACCAATATTGCAACATTTACAATCTTCATAACTGAGCAAATCATGTTGGGTCCCATGTGGGACCAGCTAAAAAAAATCATTTTGAAACAAATTTCATGCTTAATATGACTTGAAACTACTTCTACATGCTTTTGGCACAAAAATTTGAAGTGGGTTATCATTAAAATCGGCTTTAGAGCATATTTGCATAATGAGCAAAACAGGTCAAGTTGCCTTTGGAATCGCCCTGAGAAACTAGTCAAACGACCTCTTGGAGACATGAAAACTTATAGGCATGTAGATATTTGACCCTAGAATGGATTGCAATAAACAGCTCAGCAAAAAAAATCCCGAGGTGCAAGATATTAATCGACAAAGTTGTTCAATCAAGCATTTTTGCAACTACACCTATTCAAAAACAATTATGGCTCAACAAGTCACCACTTCGACAAAATATCTTATCAACTCCTGGTAAGCTAACACTGGAAACACAAGCTCATTTAGGTACACTAAGAACATGTGCAAGAGGGCTCTGCTTGAATCCTTATTCTTCACGAGATATTAGGGGTCAAAGTTGACCACCTTGAAATATGTGAAAAATGCTACTACAAAAACTGAACAAACTCCATTTGCTTTTGATCTTGAAAAAATAGAAAATTAGATCATGAAGCTATGAAATCAGTTAGAGGAGTATATGAATATTGGAGGAAATTAAGAAACCAATTCATTTTTCTTGACAATGATTCAATTGTGAAATATCCACTTGAACAGGAGACCACTTTGTAGAACTGAGAGTTTGCAAACAACAAAATAGTGCCAAACTGTCTAGCTTCGCTTTTCAAAACCTTGTCAAAAATCATCAAGGGAAGCTAAAAACTGACATTCACATTCAAATATGTCACATGAGTGGGCCCACCAAGGGTTTTGGCATGAAAATCAACTGGGACAAAAATACGACCTTCCAAAGTAGCCCATTTAGGCAAATTTTTCAAGTGCACCTCTGAGAGTCTAGAGGCAAAATTTTCAATATGGGCACTTCAAATTTGAAAAATTGAAAGGTTCCACCACCTTCTTCAACATTTTACTCCCCTCCATCTGATTCTTATTCAGAGGAAGCCAATTCTTCGCTCACAACCTAGTTCTTCAAGTTGATGATGTACTTCCACCCAATACTCTCGATTGAGAGTGTGTTCCTCTTCCAATTATGATTTGCCTTGGCAGCTATCAACCATCCTCTCCAAAGTAGTTCATCGTACACTTTCCTCTATAATTGGATGATGACAAAATTTAACAAAAATTGTTGGCTTTATCGTCACCTTCTATGCCATTAGTGTTCCCAATGGCTTAATACCATGTTGATCGGCACCAACAAGTTAGAATGTCAATGGCCAAAGTGTTAGCTTCTTGAGGCTCTTCCATGCGTTTTTGGGTAGTACATTGACTATCGATCCGCTATCGACAATAGTATTTATCAAGATATTCCCTTTGATCTCCATCTGCACAACCCCTAGCATCTTCCTGATGTTTGTTGTGAGTAGTACGGGGTCAATGGTTTTTTCATAGTACAGTGGCAATTCTGGTACCAATTCTCACCTTTGGTCCTCCGATCAAGGTTTGTTTCCATCCTCAATGACGTTTGTCATTGCCAGTACCAACTATGACAAATTTTGGACAAGGTCAGTTACTTTTATTAGTACGGTAGTCTGCAGTACCTACCATATGATGTATGTTTTTGCCTCCAATCGTCGAGAAGTGCCTAGTTTCTCCAAAGGTATTTTGTTTTCCTTCGTCATCTCCAATTCCATTTCTAATTTTGCTTCCCTCATCCTTTGTTTTTTTCTATGTGGATCTAGGTAGGTGGCCTTCTTTGCTTGCGCTTTGGTGATCACCAGTACATCTTGTTCTTCCACTTCTAGCATGTGGATGCCCTTCTTCTTGGGGCATTCATTATCTTCATGGTCATCTAGTCCACACCACTTACATTATCTTCCTCCTGAACCTTGACTGTTTTGTCACTCCCTGGTGAAGTGGCCCCATTCGTTCCACTTTTGGCATTGTATCATGGGCCTTCCTTTGCAATCATATTGTATCTTGTTTCACATAATTTTTTTTCTTTGGTAACTTCTAGGAAATGCATTGATATTGTACTAGGGCTTTGATGGTATGTTTGGCAGTGTTGGTGGTTCTCCTGAGTCAGGAGTACTTGTGTAGCCCTTGCTCTCAAATTGTATGGTCATTCCTTAATGGAATGCCCCATAACTTGGCAGATATCATAGAACATCTTCTTCAAATAGTTCACTTTTGTGTGACCCTCCCCATTGCACTCTGTACACCACAGTTCTTGTACTTCCCTCATACTCTCTTTGTTTTCCTTCAATTCTTTCATCATTCACATCATATCTTTCTTAAGTGCTTGTATGGTCTTAGATTCACCATCGTTGTTATCTATACTCTCCTTATCGTGCGTCTTCTTTTTCCCTCAAGAGGATGTTTTATTTTTGCTTTCTATATCCATCTCTCGATTGTACACTTCAACATACGATGACAGAGGCACAACTTTCATCTTCTTCCTCAAGGACATAAGCAAGCCTTTGATGAACCATCGCTTCTTTAGCCCATTAGTCAGCTGAACCTCCAATTTTCCCAACAAGTCTTTGAGTCATCGATTATATGTGCACACGTTATTGTGCTTCCCCTACTTCATTCTATAGATTTCTACTACAATCTCACTATCATCCCTTAGGAGTTTGAATTCATCCTAAAATTCCTTCTTGAGTAATCTCCATGATAGCTTTGTTGTTGGGTCTAGTTTTGTGTACCAATCAATCGCATTGTCTCTTAGCGTTGTTGGAAATGCTTTCAGCTAATAGTCTACATCATCTTGTTTGTTGGCTATCCATATCATCTTGCATGTCTTGCAATGTTGTACTAGATCTTCTAACCGGTTCATCATAAATTTTGGCAGCTTCTACTACTCAACTAGCAGAGTCACCATCCTTCCTCAATGCCCTCCTTGTGTGTTGGACCTGACTAGACTGGTTTTCCTGCTACATCTCGGTGCATCACTTGCACTGTCGGCCATGTACAATTCTTCCCTACGTCCCCTGTCAGTGTCCTCTACACCTTAAGACTATTGGGTTTCGGTTTGGTACTCCCTTTGCCCTGGGGTCTTAGGCTCAGATCTTCCAACTCTCAGCCCTTTTTCATATGATATAGACAAATCTCTCATACAAAATATGATGTTTTCAAGTTCTTCTATCACTTCATTTTAATTTTTATTTATTTTATATTTTGCTCTATTTGTTACTGATGGTGTTCTGAAATTCCCCTCGTCAATTTCTTCTCCAAGGTAGATAATATTTTGGTTTATTTTGTTTAAATATCCATCTACTCCTTTGATGGTTAGTTTTAATTTCCTTCATCGGTTCTCTTGTTCTTTGAGTCTTAATGATCTCCATTCTTATTCCTCAACGGTTTCTTGCCCTCTCAACACTTGGTTCTTATCCTTATTGAGGCATATGGGCATTAATTGTCAATCGTATGAGCCTTAGTTTCTAGGCGTACGTCGTTGGCTTGTATCTCATTCCTCCTCTTTCTACTTAGTTCTCTCCTTGTACCATTGCAGTATATGTTGCCTTCTCTTTTCTTGATCCCTCTTGGCCCAAAGATACTATAATATAATGTACTAGTGTGATATCAATCTCGGTAGTCTAGTAAGGAGATGGTCTATAGGTCTTGGTTGACATGCAATCTATCCCAAATGATCAACTAAGGGATCTCTCGCCTGAGAGCCTCCCTCCATACATGGTCCTTTAACAAGATTTCTCATAGACTGTAGAGGTCTTCTGTCAGAGCATCTTCATGATCCTTGTTTGCTTGTACTGGCCCTTTGGTCGACTACCCCATCACAATGCCATTCTCCCATCTGGATGTTTACTAGATTTGTGTAGGCAATGATGTCAAATGTTTACTCACATAATGAATTCCACGTATGCAATGAGTAAATATAATTAACTGAACATAGACAAGTACAAACAATCATGAATGCATATTGCACAACAAAATAGTACTTCATTTATTATTCATAGTAACCAAGTACAATTAGTCGTAATAGAATGTAACATCAAAATGTAACAACATGTAACCTAATATCATAAGTACTAATATAATGTCTCCCGACTATACTGAATCAAGTACAAATAGTCACTGACGATGGTTGAGGAACCAACTGTCATGACGCTTCATGACAACAAATAATCACTAGTCAGGAATTAATCTTCCCAAAATATGTACAAAAGTATATGAAATATTATTAAACTAACTATAGTCTTATTTAAATATAATTAACTATGACCGACTACTACCGACGACCGAATATGACTGACTACAACATCTTTACTAGGTATAGAGTACCTAGAGAAATTGTAATTGATCAAGGTCCTCAATCTACTTCTAAACTCATTTCTAAATTGATTGAAAAATATGAAATAAGACATAGGAAATCAACACCTTATCATCCCCAAGCCAATAGATAGGTGGAGCTTACAAACAAAGAGATTGAGAATATTCTAACCAAAACAATATAAATTCACAAAAAATACTGGGCACCTAGATTACCTAAAGCAATGTGGGCCTATAGAATAACATGGAAAACAACTACATGTTTCACACCTTATGAACTAGTGTATGATAAAACAACACTTCATACAAGACACTTAGGATAACTATGGAATTAGAAATGGATTTGACAGTAGTATAAAAGGAAAGGCTACACAATTTGAATGGTTTACATGAAATTAGAATGGAGGCCATGCATCACATAGAGATAATTCAAAAACAAAGGACTAAATGGTATGATCAGTTTATAAAAACAAAAAAATTCAATTTGGGTGACTAGGCTGTATTGTATAATTCCATATATAAAGATTATAAGGGGAAGCTACAATCTAGATGGTCGGGACCTATGAAATCCAACAGATATTCCCAAATGGATCAGTCAAGTTGTAGACCATAGATACAGTTAGATTCTCATTGTTGGTGAATGGACACAAATTAAAGATATAAAAGAAACTATCTCATAAGGATTATTCTCTTCTTTCTCTAATGCATCAATATGGTCAAAATAGTGGTTCTAATATAGACATACTACCATGAGATAACAACTCAACAATAGATACTACCAGTTCTCACGGTGACTCAATAGATGAGCTACACAACTCACCTCCTGAGAGGACTCGGGTATAATTCCTTATCCTACTTCATGTGCACACACAACACAAGCACCACAATCAACAATATTTATGAAGACCACTTCCTTATGTAGTAGGGACCTATAACATCATAACTAAAATCTTCCACAGTTCAGTTGGGGACCTGTTGATGAAGGTACCCGCAACCACTACCTGTCAAAGAATTAAAAAATTTGTGCCAAATTAATTACGGTTCATTCCACTTTTTCTACACATGCAACCTTAAGCCTGACATATCAATACATGCAACTTGATCACTCCACTCCACATTGCCTATTTTGAATCTCATGCATTCAAACTATCAATTCACATTTTGTTAACTGTACTTGTTGCATCCTTTCATCACATGCACCAACTTGTCATTCATTTCACCACACATTGCAATCAACCAACATCAAATCAAACTCATGTTGTGGACACTCTTCCAATAGCTTCAGATGTGTGGAGTTACGTTCATATCATCCGATAGGTATGCATACTAATCTTCCATAATTAACATGGATTCCTAATGCTTTCATCATGTACTCGTATTTAATTTAGCATGCTTTCTATTCATTAATCTTATTTTCATATTAATTAATCATATCCTCCACCTAGTCATATGTATTGAAGTGAGGTCACTTAAAGATTTTAATTTGATGGGAGATAGTATATATTCCAAAATTTTGTTTTCGCCACCAAAAGCAAAACACAAAAAAACCATATAAACCCTTTTTTCCTTTACACCTTTCTACACTTGCAACATTTTTGTTGTCGATTCCTTAGATTTTGAGAAAATTTGAAGCCAATTCAAGCTTATTCAAGCTAAAGTAGAGGAGAAAAGGGCATGACAATTGAAGTTGTCGTGAACAAGTGTAGTAGATACAGAGGGTTTTGTGGGTGGTTAAAATTGAATTTTGGGCTGAATTTTCAAATTTTTGAGTAGAGTCGGGATATTTCACCATGGGAGGTGATATTATTAAAAGGAAACCATAACCACACAAGAAAATATTGAAGGATAGGTTAGTTCTACCCATTTCCACAAGAGCAGGATGGTAAGACTACTTTTTGAATTTGGCGAAGTTTAATGAAGACATGACAAGGTAATTTATAGTGACATTACAACATGATGAAGCCACTATCAAGGGATTGAGAGTGGACGCTTTAGAGGCTACAATTGCAAAAGTGTTTGGTCTACTAGGGAATGGAGCTAAAATTTCTATTAGAGCAAATACATTAGCCGCCTAGGATGAGTTCAGGGAGGTAGGAGAAAACCTTGATTCATCATCATAAGGTACAAAGATATTGTCACTTCATTGGGTATGGTCCTCTTGTGCTTCTTATATTATTAAGTATTATCACTTATGATGGTAAAAAATTCATTTTGTATATTGTGCATTTTAAGCTACTAAGTCATCTTTGTTAGAATAGACTGGTCAATGTATCTAATTTCCTTTACAATTTGTTAAAAAGAATGGGGTCTGAGTACCAAAGGAAGATAAATGATTCAAATTTGTTACATTACTATTTGGTAACCTTGTTAGTGAAAAGGAGCCTTAGGGTTTAGTATCCATAGGTGTCCTAGGAGAGTTTTTCAATTTGTCAATATATTAACAATATTCTTGAGGAACCAGTAGTTCCAGAAAACCTAGTCACCTGTTGCATCTCTAAGGGAAACTCCCATTTCACCTACTGCTTAACCTACCCATAGTAGGGGTGAATCAAAGGGGAAAATTGTGCAAATATCACCACACACAACATCAGATTAACCTACAACAAAATAAGTACATGAAACCCTAACAACCTTTAGAAAAACACTTAAAATTAGAAGAAAGAGAGGTGGTTCTTCTTCTGCACCTGCAAAGGTGCAAAAAAATAAACCCACTCAACCAAGGCATTCACACCACCTGAGAAGGAAGGGTGTTATGAGGGGAAGTATTAAAAAACTAGAAGAAGAAAAATAAGATGTTGTGACAGTAGTTAATGACTTAGAGTTGAAAGAAAATGTGTTTGAAAATGTGTGTGTTTCTACAAAAAGGAAATTGTATATATCTACTACCTCTAACTCAGATTTAGAGGATAGTTTTGTTGCCAATAAAACCAAAAAGAGAACCCCAATTAGCCCTGATAGTGAGGGTTTTGAATACACAGGGGTTGGTGATGAGCAATTTTTGAAAGATAAGGAATTATTTTTAGAAGAAAGGAATGTCAGAAAAGAATTACAAGAAGCATTAGAGAGGATCAAACAATTGGAAGAACTGGTAAAATCCTATGAGAAAAAAGGACAAATAAAGGGAAATGAAAATACAAGAATTAGAGGAAAAATTACATACTTATGGACATGGTTCAAAGTTAGATCTTCTTGCACAACAAGCAATAGTTACTGAAAAACAAAAGACCCCCTACCACAAAAACTCTAACCTGTCATACAACTATGTCCTTGGGATACCAATTGTGGAAGGTTACTCAAGAGTTTTCTAAGTAGAAAGAGAATTGGAAGAAGAAAAAAGAAATAATGATCTCAGAGCATGCTAAGGTACTGGAGAGCAAAGATATTGAATTGAAAAGGTTAGCAGTCAAGGTGGAAGAAGTAGTAGATAAATCCACCCAAATTGTTAAATGTAGAACTCCAGACATAATATATGCTTTATTTTCGCTAGAATTTTTTTTGAGTTTTCAGTTCAGTAGGTTGATTAGTAACCAACAAGTTGCTATGAGCATAAAAAATGATTTTCTAAATGTATTTGTTGATGCCACACCAGAAGAACATGATCAATTTTGTGAATATTATTTTCATAATTATAATGTGCCTGAAGACATAGAATGAAACCCATTAATATTTGTAAGAGATTTACAATTAAGGGCACTAGCATCCTATTTCATAAATGAAAAGTTTAGGGGTGAAATCATGCAAGAGTATATGGAGAGAAATAAATTAGTTGCTCTCCCAATCAAAAAATAATCTAAAAACCCTGAGGTGATCATAGAAGAATGGATGCAACTCTTGGACCACAAAGGTGTAGGCAGGAAGATCATGAACTTGAGAACACAAGATTATAGAAGGATCCAAATATTGACTGTTGGACTCATCCACCATTCCTATTGGTTTGTGTAAGAAATATGAGACAATTTTACTCTTGAATTGTAGAGGAAAGAGCCCCACTCCATTTATAATTTTATAGCCATGCTTGAAAGAACAAGAAGGTATATGGATATTGCCAGAGACAAAGGACTTGAATGGGTGCCACTTACATTCCAGCCACCAATGCTCTTATACCTAGTATCACACTAGACAAGGGAGAAGAATGAAGAATGTGAGAGAGTAGAGATTACTAGAATGAACAAACTTTCATAATATAGATGAAACTATTTGAAATAGGTCAAAGGAGTGGATATTGTCACAGACTTCAGGGAAATCACTTTGCACTACAACCTCCAACCTTATTTAATTTTCTCGAGGACAACCAAATGGGTAGTTGGGGGGAATGATGATTCCAATCATTATATAATTTTCTTATGCCTTTATGCAAGTTCATAGACACTCTCAAACACTTATCTTATACATATCCCTACACTATGTTATCTTTTATTCATATTATGTAACCTTAAACCTGATTTAAAGTATATGGAAATATGGTTATAATGTGATGGTTATTATATAATTTATGTGTGATGTGTATGAATTGTAATGGATACATATTCTTAGCTATGGTTGTTAGTATTATGTGCATATTTTATGAACTAACTCTTTGCAACCTAGAGGAGGTAGATTGCAGCCCACAATAACTGTAAGGTACATCCTACAACCAAAGGAGTTCCCAATATAAATTGAGCACAACAGCTGCAGCATGGAGGCACTTAATGAAGATGATTGTGCATCATTATAATGTACAATAAATATTTTGAAGGAGAAGAACCTTTTTGCACTTAGGATTCTAACATGATTGATTCAAATATTCCACGTTCTATAGATTGATAAGCCTTTATCATACTTTGATATATAGGGAGTGGTGATTTATGGCTTCACTTTAGAGTCCTTGTTTTAATAAACTTCCCCCGTGCCTATATGCATGCCTCGGTGGTCGAGGTATTAGGAGTTAGTTAAAGAAATTCAAGAGCAAACATAGTTTCTAAATATTTTTCAATCGGTTGTTGTTCTTACACATATAATGTTTATTGTTCAATCATGATTTTATGAATAAGATATCTCAACAAAATCTTATGTGACATTTTAGAGTTATGCAATGAATGTTTTTTTAGTTATTATGATTGTGTTAATCTAAGAAGCTATATTTGAGTTAGATTAGTGGAAGCAATGGATTAAGCAAGAGCCACTCAAAGTAACTATTTATCACTTCAATTTATGTACATTTACTTTTGTTGTAGTAGTTATTTTATAAATGCGTGTTAATTAGATTCCTTGTGTTATTCATAAGCAATTCTTATTTTACACGTATGCCTTAGTTTGTTTAAGTTTTTTGTGCTATGGAGTGTAGATTTTAGTTATCAGTATCAGTTAATTACCAACATTCATTTCTTGGTAGTAATTAGTTATAGTCTTATACTGTAGGTACCTGTACCAATAGTGTCAACATTACTTCCTTTATTGTTATACAGTTTTATGATTTCTCAACAAGTGTAACACCTATACTAGGAAGATTTAGGATGATTTAGGTAGTCTTGAGTATTTGAAAGCACGTACAATTTTAGTACCATCACAATCCTACTAGCCCTAGTCGATAATTAAATGAAGATCTTTCCAAAGGTTCAAGTGGACTATTCAGCTAGGTTATCCCTCTAAATTGTGTGATAGCAGCCAAGTTTACTAGACATTAGTAGGGATTTTATAGGCCTCCTAAAATTCCTTTAATTATTGGACCTCCTAAGCCTTATCTTATCCTCTATCCACCCTCACAACAATCACAAGTTCAAAACAAACCTCTGCTTATCCTAAGACCACCTTAACACAATGTTTCAAAACAACCAAGTTATAATACCATTGCTCACACATATAACAAAAGGAATAATAGGCAACCACGAACCATACCTAATTCATTACCACTTCCTCAACCTATCTTTCCAAATGCTCCTCGTTTTCCTTTGCACAATGGAAAGGAGTATGATCTTGTGGAAAAACTTAAAAATACTCCTACAAATATTTCTTTATGGGATCTTATTCAAGATTCGCCTAATTACCATAACATGCTTCAAAATGATTTATAATAAGTTGTTATCCCTCCTAGTGTGCAACCAAGTGATGTATCATCCCTAATTCAAGGCATGAGCTCAGTCAACTTAGACATTACCTTTCATCAAGTTGAGTTACCTCCATTAGAAGTGCAAAAACAAAATGAAGCTTTCATGGTAATGGTTATCATTAACAAATGAAAAATAAAAGAACTCTTATTGATAATGGTTTGACCCTCAATGTGTGTAGTGTGAGCCTCTTGGATACGATTGGAGTGGATAAGACTAAGATTGAATTAGATTCCTTATCTATTCGTGGTTTTTAAAATGTGGGAAAGCAACCTCTTGGTCTGATAAAATTTCTTGTTAGAGTTGGAAAGGTCACATTACAAACTCCTATCCATGCCATGCCTCAATATCTCTTGTACAATCTCCTTTTGGGTAGACCATGGATCCATGAAATGAATGGGGTACCTTCAACTCTTCATCATTTAATGAAATATGTCTTTAACAACAAGGTTTATACAAGCAAGGCTGACCCTCACCCAAAAAGTTGTTTGCATGCTGAGAAAGACAAGGAAAGTCCTTTGAAAACATTGATACCAATTTCAAAAGTAGAGGTTGTGTAAGAGGAAGAAAAAGAGAAGAATACTGAAGAAGTCACAAAGCTATTGGATGATGATTGGGGTTCATCGGATTTCACACCCACATTCATGGAAGAATGTAAGATTACACACAAAACAGGAAAAGGGAAAGAAACAAATATAGTATCAACCCAAGCTGAGTCATCAAAAGCATGTGAGCCCACAACTTTTAGAAAAGAAGAGGAAAACACAAGTTATACATATACATATGAAGAGTGTGATCATGAGAAACCAACAAATCCAAAAGAAATGGAAAATCTTTATGGAATAGGTTATGAGCTTTTAAAACAACTTGGTTATAGTGGAAAAGGATGTGGTGCTAGAGAACAAGGTATTTGTGTCCCTATAGATCCTAATATATAAGAAATGACTATTGGTCTTTGTTATTGTCCTTCAAGACAAACAAAGCATCAAAAAATCCTTCACTTAATATCAACACTCTTACAAAAGATTCTTCTAAGACAACTTTAACCTTGGTGCATCCTGAATTGATAGATAATACATGTGGGAATATCTCATTGCATATGCATCAAATTGATACTTTTCCTACTCATTATAATCAATAACATTAGTTGTTGTAGTATCATATCATATTCACTACCATGCATGAGGGTATAAACTTGGCTTTATGCAATCATATTTCCTTTTTTCAAGGAGCAACATATCATCATCCATTTTCAGCTCACCATTTTCCCTTGGGGGCAAGGGGTTAGGTAGCCTTGTCCTAGTATGGCACTTGTCGATGTCTCTTTTGGCTAGTTGACTGCCTTTCATATATATATAAGCAAGCTTGGGATGTGGATGTCATGCCTTAAGTTGGCTCGCGTGTGACATAATTTTCTTTCTATGTTATCGTTAGTATTGCATTTTGAGGGCAACCCCTTTTCATGGCATAGCTCTATCTTGGAAACATATGTTTACATAGGGTTTTTCGAACAAATCTCTCATGTATTGGCATTTATCATAATCTACTTTAAAGTAATTTCTCACAACATTGTGTTTAGAAATTTATTTAAAGTTGTGGCATATGCGTCCCTGCTCATTATTTGCTTCAAAGTGTGGTCTTCTTACTTCACGTGATGTGTCTTCTTGGTGGTTTCCTTGGGTTTTATGTCCTTCAATATTGTGACCTTTCTTAGCATATGAAATTTCTCTTAGTGTTAATGTTATAGATTGCATTCCCTAAGTTATGAATCTTTTATCCTTGAATAGTCCTCTCTTGGAGACATTAAGCACAATGTTCCCTAAGGTGATACCTTTCATGAACCAATAAAAACCCCTTTGAATATCCTATTGCATGTATCAAGGCCACCAAGCATAACACAACTTGCTTGCCAGTGGAGCCTTTCTCATGAGTACCTAGCATAACGCATATTATTAGCCTTGTGACCAATTCTATAGCACCTTACCAAAGTTATCAAGAGGTATAAATTTGGTATGGTTAGTATAATGGGAGCCTATATTTGGCACAACTACACATTAGCTACTTTTTGGGGCTCACCTAGTGGACAATGGATTTCACTAGCCCATGGTAGCATATTTTGTTTGCGTAGTGGACAATGGGTTTCCACTTATAATTTTTTTTGGAAAAACAACTAATGTTTGATCCATACTGATTGGACAAATAGTCGAGGCTTGACCCATTTCTCTCTATCTCTCACATTAATTTTGACATTGTATGCTTGTGTATCTTGTCTTGTTGTTGTATATTTAACATAGACATGTGTCTCTTTATGACTTTTTTGGGCTTGATCATCCTCCTTGACCTTTGTTGTCTTATCTTTCCAACAGTTGTATAATTAGACCTCTCTTGACACTTGTTTGACTACTTCAGTGTGATTTTGATGCAGGGCTCATCCTCTCACTAAAGTGGGGGCTAAATGTAGTGTTGAAAAATGTACTCCTTTACATTTTCACACTATATTTGGGTCCCTTAATAAATTGGACTTAATCAAGCCTCTAATTGGCCCTATTTCGCATTTACAAGCCTAATTAATTGCAATTTTTGAAAGGATAATCATGATTTAATTAATGCAATTATCATTTTTAACTCCCCGAAATGAATAGGTCTTGGAAATTTAGGTCAAGACCCATTCACCCTTGGGCGAATGCATCCCCTTTAAGATCACAAATTCAAATTTTAAACATGTTTTTGGTGACATCTTAAAGTCCTAAATTCAAGTTTTAAGTGTCGGCTTGTAATGTTTTTTTTTTGGGAAATTATAAAATTGTCTATGAAAGAAATGTCTTTTTATCAATTCAAATCCTAGAAAGATTATCCAAATTTCACAAGAGCTAAGATTATTGTCAAAGGTGTTCAAGAGAAAATTTATCAAGCATTTGTTGCAGAAATCAAGATCTCAAGCATCATGTCAAAGTTATCAAGCATCATGTAGCTAACATTGTGATGTAGGTTTCAAGTTTCAAATCAAGATTCAAGCATCAAGATCACATCACCAATTAAGCCATTTCATGCAAGATCAAGACCTTGGAGAGATCTACTAAGTTTCAGTCCTTTAAGGGTTTCAAATCAAGGGTTTGGTGAGTTGCAACATATCAATTGTTTATCCATTATTCCTTTCATGTTTTATTGTTTTGATTCAAGGTTTAATTATCAAAATAGGGTTTGACCAAGGTAAACCCCCATTCTCCAAAAATAAACATTTTTTCTCTCTTGTGTGTTTTGCAAATATTAGGATGAAGAAGGATTAAAGATCTATCAAAAGATAAAAATTGCAAAAGTTGTCAACATTATTGTCAAGCCACAAAAACTCACTTTTATAATTTATTTCTAAATTTTTGACTGTGTAACTCAGAGGAATTGGGAGTGCAAACATAGGACTAGAGGACTATGAAAGAATTTTTCAACCCTTGTAGCAAGACCCATTCACCCTTGGGCGCATGAGTCCTAAGAGGACACTTAACACAACCTTTTTGTGACAAGTGCATAAAATCAATCCCTTCTTAGATATACATTTTTTTTCTAGATTTTATCATATTGAGGTTTAATTTAGTGATTTCATGTGTTACATTACATAATTGCATTCATTTAGTATTTTTTATTCTTCTCCCAAAAGTGTTGTTTCAGTTGATTTACCCCGTCCTGGGTCATGAGGAAAACAACAAGATCTCCACCAAGGTTGAATCACCTAAGGGTTGAAATTAAATCTTGTCCCAGGGGATCTCTTTTTCCTAATGAACTAAGGAAGATAGTTTTATCATACCCCCATTCCATTTTTGATTCACCCATTTTCCTATGTTTCAATTTTGGATTGATATTGGTGGCTATCTCTCAGGGGGAGTAGGTGGTAGCATTGTTGGTTATTGTAGTCAGGGGGTGTAAGTGTTGTCATTGTGTGGATATGTGCAGCTATTTCTATTTGGTGAAGTATGTTGCAGAGAAGGTGTGAAGAAAACATAATGCAATAAAATAAAAGGTAGTTGTAAGGCAATTGTTGTCCCTTATAGGTGTTTCCTTTGAGGGAGAGAAAGTATGTGTGATTGATGTGAAAGGGGGAAAGATACAAATGTGTCACCCTTTTCCATTGATGTCAAAGGGGGAGAGAGAGTTAACTGAAAAACCTTATGAGTTAAGGGGGCCAGTGTGTAAGACCCCTTCATTTTGCTCTTTTGATTGAACAGTGTTCTGTTGGTTATGCCTTATTTTCTATTAGTGTTTTGACCTTGGTACTTGGTATTTTATCCTGATGTTATTATTATGTCATGCTTTGGATTAGCATAGTGGATAATTGAATTAATGATGTTTATGCTTTTGATCATATTAATGATGATTAGATTCGTCAGTTAGTAATATTGTATTGGTGAAGGGGATGGATCGCATCAGTCGCTTGCGAGCGCCCTACGATCCTGTGATTTCCTCTTCACATTGTGTATTTTATGTTGTTCATATTATATGTTGTTGTTTACTTGATTTATAGGTTGACAGGTACAGGACATCAACTCCACCTGGTTTCACAGGTTAGAGCGTGTCCAATGCCCAATGACATTCAATTGGGAGATAGTAGCTAGGTTTTTCGTGCCAAGTCGTCACCCTAGTCCTAGTATGTCGTCAGGTGTTAGTCGGGTTGTGTTGCTGTGAATAATGCTCCCTCTCTTTGTTTATTTAATTGCAAGTTAAAAAAAGGGTAATCATATGGTTGTATGCATTTAATTTGTGAAATTGAAATTGTACTGGTATTATGTTAATAATGTAATTTATTTTATTAATTAATTTAATTTAATTAATAAATAATTTAATCATGGATTAGATTTATTTATTAATTAACTAAATTGATTTTGTTGAAATTGGATAAGTTCATTTTGAAATTACGAATTTTATTATGTGAAATTGAAAATAAAAGAAAATGTTTTAAAAAAGTCAAATTAGAAGTTTGAATTCAAAAATTGAAGGAATTGAGATATTTTGCATTTTTTCTGTCTTCTGAAATTTATGAGGGTGGTTGTTGAAATTTTAGGGTTTTATCCTTATGGTTGAATTTCTTTTCTCAAGTTTTGGATTATGAAGTTTTTGGAAAGATTGAAAATGGAGGGAGGAAGTATTGTTGGATTTTGTGGGTTTTGGATTGAAATTGTGAAAATGGCTAATCTAAAGAGGGAATCCAAGCAATGATCTGTGCACCATCTGGATCTTCTCAAACTTTTGGAAACCAGGTTTATATTTTTGAAATTAGTTTCTTTTGAGTTTTAATGATATATGTGTTGATGAAAATTATTTGGAATCTGATGCTTGTTTGCAAATCATAACCAGTTGGATTCTTGCTTCAAAATGAAAAAACCCCTGTTGATGTTTGATCTTCTAAAAAAAAAAAGAAAAAAATATGTGATGTTCTTGAATAAAAATGATTATTTTTATGAAAGGTTTCCCATTTTATTCTGAAAATTTATGTTTGGAAATATATTCAATATATATATATAAATATATTGTATATGAAATTATTGGGTTCTATAAAATTTATTTCGTAACACTTTAACCCTGTTGAAAAAAGAAGACAAAATCGGATTAAAAATCCACTTGGCTTTTTCATTTGAAAATGAAAATATATAAAAAAATAATAATAATAATAAAAGGTTTTGGGGGAGGCGCTGGGGGCTCACCCCCATCGCGCCCCCCATGGAAGACGCGTTGGGGGGAACCACGCCCAACGCGACCCCCCGGCCGCCACTGTGGTCGGCTGTGTGGTTACACAGCCGATACCACATAGTGGTCGGCTGTGTGGTTACACATTCGATACCACACAGTGGTCGGCTGTGTTTAAACAGCCGCCCACTGTGTGGGGTTCGGTTGTGTTTACACAACCACCCACTGTGTGGGGTTCGGCTGTGTTTACACAACCACCCACTGTGTGGGGTTCGGCTATGTCACCACCGCCGCCCCACCTTATCTCTGCCGCCTATGTTTTAAACGCATTGCTGCCCTGTGTGATATCCGCGGTCGGCGCCCTAACAACACCCCTACATTACACACACAACCCGAGACACCCGCGACCCAACCCTAATGGTTGGCACATGACCCGAGGCGCGATAGGGTTCATTTTTTAAAGAATTTTTTTTATTTATTAAAATATCAATATAATAATATTTATCGTTATATTTATAACATGAATATATTAATATGTATTATAATAATATAATATGTATTAATATTTAGTGCTATATTATATAATAATATAATATTATTTATATTTGTTTAGTTAATTAAATTAGATTTGTACATGGATTATAATGGTGATTTAAAGGATGTTATGATGCATTTTATTAGTGACATGTTTTTTTTAATAGAATTTTATATTTTAATATATTGGAGAAATTTTGGATTAATGTACTATAGTCAATTGATGAATTTATTTTAGAATAATGTATTTGAAAGGGTAACTATTGGGTTTATTTTGGAAATAATATTATTTTTGGAAAGACAAGTTAGATTTGAAAATTTCATATTTTAATAATAAGACCTTGGCCTTAAAATGATTTATCTTTGCAAGGCTGTGTTTAATACTATAATTAATGGATGTTTCATTTTGCAAAGGAGATATTGTTATCTTACAATGATATATATTTGGATCAAAGGTGTAAATGTTATTTTATTGTTAATTATGAGCAATTAGGAAATTAAATATTGAGCCTTAATCTAAAAGACGTGTTTAATTCTGATTATTGAATTCAATAGAGTACTGAATGTATGAGGAAATGGGTTTAGTGAACCCAAAGTAGAATCTAAATTCTCGTCTCCTTGCTCGTCTTAATTGTAAATATTTCCTTGGTGTTCTTATTTGGGAAATGGGTCAAGTGTTTTAAATCTGTAAGCCTTCCAGAAGACCTTAGAGGTTGGTAGTTGTCGTCTTGTGATGTTGATTGTTTGTTAATTCCCTTGGGTAGTACATAGTGTATGGTCAGTGTTTACCCGGTTTCTTCGAACGGGGATAATTGTGTGCCTCCTATGAAAGGAGTGGATTATGTGTTTTGTGCCTCCTTGTAAGGAGTGGTTTGTTATTGATGTTACCTCCAGTGTTTGGAGAGGGTTTTATCTTGTGATGCCTTCTGAGAAAGGAGTGGTCATGGTATTTTGTATGTTGCACTTTGGTACCCTTGTTATTTGGATGGTATGTGTTTTGTCAAGTAGAAGAGTGGCTTCCGTAGGGGCCAGAGCTCGGAAGAGGTATCCAGGATAACCTTCAAAAGCGGTTTAATCAAGTGATAACTAAAATAATACTTAGAAGCTTAAGACTAACTTCTCACTAATCAAAATAATTATGCCTCACTCATAGACACAAGGGCTCGTTTAGACTTGGGATGAGTGGGAAGGCCTGGAATGGCAAGGTCATCTATCTTGTCTATACGAAAGGTATTTGATTCCACATGAGTGAGTATGGGGGTCGGGATTCGGTAAAAGTCACCAGGATAACCTTTTCTTGTGGGGGCCGGAGCTCAGGAAGAATCCCAGAGGATAACCCATGACGAACTGTGTGATGACACTTTGTCTAGGACAACAGTTGGTACTTGTTTATTGTGGGTATGGTTTTCGTAACATACCTGATGTGACCATAGTCGGTATTTGATTATTCTGTGTATGGTTCTCTTAACATACTTGGTTTGCTTGTTATCTGGAAGCAATGTGACCTTATTGAGTTATACTTATGTTGTACTTATGTTGTACTTATGTGGTAATTGTGTTGTACTCGTGATGCTCTTGAGTTGTACTTGCATTGTTCATGTGTTTCGTTGTTTCAGTTTGGTTCAGTTATGTTTTAGACTGTGTCTAGAGGTAGATGGTCTTGGCTAGGATTCCTAGTTACTATCTCCTAGCACGGGGGGTGGGCCTTTGGGTTCCACTTGGTTAGATGGTGTGCACCTAAATCCATTGGGATTTCTTCATGTTCATTTGGACGAGACTTCCAGGTTGGAGAGCTCGTGGAACTCAATTTCAGTTCTTGCTTTATTTCATTTCAGTTGATCTTGTATTATTTTACCCCTCATTTGTTATCGAGGTGGAGGTTGTAACCTTATTTATTGGACTTGCCTCATTCGGGGAATGAGAGTTGTAATTTTAATATTTAATTATGGATAATGAGATGGGAAGTTATCTATTATGCTCTGATGTAAATTATCTTCATTGGAATGTATATGTTTAATTATTGTCTATATAATTGACATGGTTTATATTCATGTTATTGTTGTTGTTGTGGGTTGTTAAGTAATTTCAGTCTCGTAACCTTAGGGGATGGTTGCATTGGGAAGCAAACTTTATATTAATTATACTTAAAAATAAATAAAAATTAGCCTGTTTAAGTAGTTGTTTACATCATCCTCTAGGGTTGCGTGGCAGGGCATTACACAGTGGAACTGAGATGCAGTATATGAGTTGGTGATTAGGGTTGTTATTGGTTTTGTTGTTGATGGTTTTTCCTTTTGTTTTCATTGATGACAAAGGGTGATATTGTTGGAAATATGAGTACATTGTGTGTTTTCATTTACGTCAATAGTTCCAAGTTGTTGTATTGATGTCAATAGGTCTATGGAGAGATTGTTGGAAGTCTATGGAGATGCTTTGATTGGTTGCATTGTGTTTTCATTAGTAGTATCACTGATGTCAACCTCTGGTGTTTCTTTGATGAGCATGTGTTGCTAATGTTCAACCTCTTTCATGGTTGATATGTTGTAGAAGTGTTCCAGGTGATGATTTTGGGTTTGTGGTTCTTGGTTTCCAAGTGATTTTGAGAAAATTTGAATAAAAGAGGAAAAAATGTGGTGATGAGTGTTTAGTATAGAAGAGTGGTGTTTAGTGTTTTTCTCTGCATTTATTTGTGGTTAAAGATCTGTTTGTGTGGTTTGGATATGTTGATAAAAGGTGTTTAGAGGTGTTATATCCAGAGTTTCAGGTTCTAGATCATTGTGCAAAGAAATTTGTGTTCACTAGTGTGTGAACTATGAAGCATTATTGTTTGGGAGAAATGGTTTTGCTCTTCATTTCTCTGCAGTTTGGTTTCTAGTCTTACGGATCTGAAAGTGTGCTTATATTTCTCATATATATATATATATATATTTAGTCTGAGTTTTTTATGTTTTGGTGGTCCACAAGGTAGGATTCAGGTGTTGTAGTGTGTGGAAGGTTAGTTGGTTGTGAAGAATGAGTATGTTCTTATGGTGTATGATGTTGCGAATAAGTTGTTAGATTTTAGGGTGTTGATGGAATATTTCAGACTATTAAAATGTTGTGTATGGTTCATGAGACGTATTTGGATCAAAGGAAGCATGTACTTAATTGTTTAATGGTGTTAACACTAGTTCAACTGACCTTGGGTGTTTACACTAATTACATATATGCTTTAATGTTTGTGGAAGCATGGCATGACATGTATGAATGGATTTGGGCTTGAGTTAAGGTGTGTTATGGGATACCTTCATTCCTTTTCACCACGAGAATGTTTTGGTGTTGACCTAACTTGAATTTGCATGGTTGAGGTGCATAGCCGATCTTGTCAATTGGTTTCAAGGTTGAAGATGGTATAAATAACTGTTGAATTGATGGAGAATCAAGTAGAGCAGTGTATGATGCAAAATTTAGAGATGTGAAGTGTGAAAATATGAAATGTAGTGTGAGATTTAATTCCTAATACTATTGGAAGTAGTGAGCAGAAGGTGTTTACATTCTACAGAGAGAGCGTAAATATTCTGGTGAAGTAAAGGTGGATATTTCTATTTCTCTAAGATGGATTTCTCATTGTAACAATATTCTTTCTTCTTCTTTCTAATTTTATAATGAGCCATTGGCAGTGAGCCATCTGACAGTGAGCCTATTATATTCGATATTGCAATTACTTTATATTGTGAGCTAATCCTCACCGTTGTTTTTCCCTTCTTGGGTTTTCCACGTAAATTTGGTGTTGACATGTGTTTGCATCATTGTTTCTCATGTTTACATTTTGCTAATGCATGATAAGGGTTTAATGGTTGTTAAGGGTTTAAGGACTAATGCAGATCTAAATGTTAATGAGGGTTTTAATGTTTCAATGTACAACTAATTCACCCAGCTCTTAGTCATCTTGTGCATTCAATATATTTGGCATTATGGTAGATTGTTGTGGCTATAAGGACTACTGTGGTTGTAGGTAATTTAGGTTTTGGTTTTACCATAGTTGACCTTCACGCCATTGTGGTGGCCATGTGTTCTATTGGGGTGGCCACTAAGAATTATAATTTGGTACCTGGTAATTCTATGGTGGCCATATTCCTTGTTGTTGTTGAGTCCAATTTTAGGTTTGGGGCATTGTCCATTGTGGATTTTGTACATTTGTTCAAGGTTGAGGGTTCCAATTTGAGAAGTGTGAAAACTACTTGGAAATGACATATTATAGGTCAATGGATCCTGTGACATACCTTAGCTTGGTTTTCATGGCTTACATTGAGTGATGTAAAACACTTGAACTTCTTCATCTTCTAGGGTGTGAAACTTTGCCTTCCCTTGCTTATCTTCGGAGATATTGGCCAACTTTTTATACTTGCAATTGATCTTCTTTTGCTGGAAATGTGGATATAATTATGTGAGGATTGTATTTGATTATTCCTACTTCTTATTGATACAGAGGGTATCCAGTTGGGTAGCCAAGTGGTTGATGATGTCCTCCTTCATGTTGGATAGAAGATTGTTGAGTTCTACCCTTGAAACTTCGGTGGATGATTTGTTGAGAGAAGAGGTCATGTCACACTCGGTCATCTTGATGAATGGCTTAGTGTAATTTATGCATACTTTATAAATCTCATCAAATAGAAATTGAGAGATGTCCCTTGCTCCTATGAGATTGAGGACGTCCATATAATCTTCATGAACCCCCCTTAAGAACACCAGTTTTAAAGATTCATCTGAGAGTTTGTTTTGATGAGATTTCTTGAGGAAAATTGAAACCTTTCAACATAATCTTCCAAAGACTCATCCTCTCTCTATGATATACTGAAGATGTCATCCCTCTTTCTATCTACACCTTTGTAGTAATCTTGATATTTTCCTTCCCAACCCAATGAACCAACACAAACCAACATCCTTTAGTGTTGTTGGGAATAATTTAAGTTGATGAGAGTTTGTAGTGTAGTCATATCTTCAGTAGAGTACATAAAACTCGAAGAGAAAGGTGTCTGAATCTTATATAACCATCCCATAGAAGACATGTAGTAGTAAAGGAGGTATATTTTTAAGTGTAGTGACCGTTTCCTGGTTGGTTATAGGGAATTCAAATGTCACATGCTCTCTTGGGTTATCCACAAATTCTTCAACCAAGATGTCAAATAGTATTCAGGAAGCCCCCTCTATAATTGGTGTAACTACTAGTGCAAGGGATGACTCTTCTTCATTGATTCCCTCTATTTATTCTCTTAGTCTACTAGTAACTTCAAATGCTTCATGTATTGAGGGGAGAAATCTTTCTTGAGCGTCTCGTTGCCTTTGTATGCAATGGTTATAGCTTTTTGGATGAACAATTCCTACACATTGTTAGTAAATTGTCTTGTTGTTGATGCCTAAACTATGATGGAAAATGTGGGGAAAATAGACTCACAATACAAGAAAGGAATCCCTAATCCTTAATTTTCCTTTTTATTGTTGGAGGATGGTTCATTCAAGGAAATCCATGATCCCAAATTAGATTGATTATCAACACAAAGGTGAGTCAATTCTCAACAAGGGAGACCTAGGAAGATTCCTTAGGCTTCAAAGGGTTCACCACCAAGCAAAAGCTTGGAAAAGAAAAATTGATATTCAACTCACAAAATCTAGTAATGCAAGCCAAACAATGAGTGCAAATGACAAAATTAGGTAATAGCATGTTAGGATGTATGTACCTAGGAAATCTGGAAATGTGATAAGGATTTTGGAAATACAAAAATGTTGTCAAAATATGCTAGGCAGGACTAAGATTCCCTTACTGTCTTCTTAGTCCCACTGTTATTTTTCGGGGCAAACACAAAATCTTCGAATGTCAAAACAAAATCTGAAAGCATCTCTGCAAAATAACTCCAGGAGGACTAAGACGCCCTTACTGTCTTCTTAGTCCCGATCTAAGTTTCTATAATTTTAGAATGTGATCCTGAGGTCCAAGGTTTGCACTTCCTTTTTCTCATATCTCAGGTCTTGAAACTTCCAGATCTGGCCTATAGGTGACTTTCCACAAAGATGACAACTTTGTAATGCAACTTTACAACTTTGCACTTCAAATGATCTTCAAGTCTTCAACCTAAATATGCAAACACAAACATACAAGAGAGGGAAAACTTGTTGATTGTTAGTAAATAGGGGTTTGCCTTGGTCAACCCCTTGTTGGTAGTTAAACCTTGGAATGA
This sequence comes from Sequoiadendron giganteum, assembly GCA_007115665.2. NCBI lineage: Eukaryota > Viridiplantae > Streptophyta > Pinopsida > Cupressales > Cupressaceae > Sequoiadendron > Sequoiadendron giganteum. Next base: position 151,752,287 of record CM021100.1, on the reverse strand, counting down.
CATGGAATAATGAAGGGAAATGATGAATGAATAAAGTGATATGTTGTAACTCACCAAACCCTTGTTATGAAATCTGCAAACTTGTGTGAAGTGGCTAGTTTGAATATAGATCTTGAATTGGATGAATGCTTGATAGATCTTGACTTCAATCAGTTGCTTGAATCAAAACTACACATCATAAATGTTAGCTCAAAAACACACATGATGCAAGAATATGATGCTTGAATCTTGATGATGGCTCCAAATGCTTGATGAATTGCTCTTGAATTATCTCTTGATCACAAATTTTCTATAATGCATGAATACACAAGTTGTTAGGATGCTATCATGAATGCTTAGGATGAAAATGAGTGAAAGAACCTTGTATTTATACTTATCCATGCTTAATATCTTGAAATTACACCACAACAAGCTGACATGAAATCATTAATTAAAGGAGGCTAAATCCTGCTAAAATTTGAAATTAAATCTCGAAAATGACTTAAGGGGGACTAAGACGCCCTAGGTGGCATCTTAGTCTCGAGGCTTGAAACTCGAGTCATAGACTCCAAAAAGGGTGCCTTTTAAGATGCTTTTGAAAAGAGGGTCCCAAGGCCTTCAGAGGACAAAGACGCCCTAGGTGCTGTGTTAGTTCCAGTCCAAAAATCAAGGACACACAACCAAAACCATTAAATTACCATTTATCCTTTGATGTTTGTCGGGATTAGCCATAAAAAAGATATAATTTATTAGGCTTGTGGATGCAAAATAGGACCAATTAAGGCATAAATAAGGATAAAAAAAAGCAAGGCGGGCCCAAACAAGTGTGAAAATGCAAGGGTGTGCATTTTCCTACACTACAATGGCTAAAATACTTATTAACCCTAATGTTGAAACAAAGTTGCTATACTATGAAAGCTTGAAAGGAATTGAAAAACACACAAAAGAATCCTAAACTTACCATCCCTGAAAATGATGCCAAAAATGTAGAGCCACTCTATTGTCTAATTTAACTGGTGATACAGAGTATACACACAACTCAGAGGACTTGAGGATCCCTAACTAAGCAGTTCATCATTCACAAGAGGGTTGCACTAAATCATCAACCAAGGATTGTAAAACTTAAGATAGTGTTGGAAAAATATATGCATTCACAAATTCCAAACATCCCACATCAATTGAGTATAGGGGAATAAACATGTACAAATATAGTAAAAGCTTTGAAATAAGAATAAACTACTAATTCATGAAATAGGGGGAAGGAATGTAAACAACTACCTTTTGTTGCATGTACCTAATGTTGAAGACTAATTGTTAATTGTTAAATTGTAGTGTCCTAACTTAGCTAATCCTCTGGAATGTGAACATGACATTAATATACATAATCTTATTTATGAAATATAACACATGCATTCAAAATCATATAACTGAAAAACTACCAATTGAATTCATAATGCATTATCTATTCTAACAACTGAAACTAAAGTGGTTTAACAATACCTCAAGTGGCCTTTGCTTGAGTTGTTGCTTCCACGGGATTTTATTACAGTTACTTACTCAAAAAATCATGACATCAAATTAATTCTCTTTATTGCATTCTAAAACTGAAGTGTTACACAAAATATCACAAGAAATATGTTGAAGATTCAATAACACATTACTACTACTTAGTAAGACTAGTAACTAGATCTCCTTCTCAACAACATCTAGATCCTACTATATTGGGTTTGTGAGTAGTTTCATTATTCATGGACTAAAAATAAAATTATAAAACAAACATCAACTCTTTCTCAAGGATACAAAGAGGAATGGGTTTTGAAATAGAAAATAATAACTATTTGAAATAGGATTAGAAGAACCAAATACAAACTCTATCTAACAAACTTAATTGCTCATAACAAAAATGTGTTCAATTAGAACAATTTTGTCATAACTTAGTCTTATTGCAATTAGGCTCCTTCTCCTCATTGTATTATTGGAAGTAAGATCAATATTATGTGACTCACAAACTTATTAGTAAATGAACAGCTTCATTTTCTTTTGAAAATGTCACGCCTAAATCGGTTGACTTCTTCTTTGCAACAATCTCTAGTCCTTATGTTGCAGGCTGGGAAGCTTGTTGTTCTGAGTTGACGGTTCTTCTTGTTGCAAATTTTAGTCTTATTACGAAGGAATTCTCATTATCAACATTATAAATTAAACATAAAATCCTACTAACTCTATAGACATTCATGAATAATTCATACATGCACATATCAACATAACATGTTTCCATTTCCAAATCCTTAAAATTGCTTAAAAGTGTATAAAAGGCATAAAAGGTCTTTGATAATGTCTTGGAGATTCGTAGAAAGAAATGATAAAAGTATTAAATAGTAAAGGGAAACTAGCCAATTATAGGGCCCATCACATCGCTACTATATGATCTAGTCTCATTGTCGGTACCCAATAAATAAAATACACGATAAAAACTTGGTGGGCTAAACTTTTCAACTAGATTTCATTGTCTAGCGGATCTTCTCAAGGGTGGAGTAAGAGATTCTTCCTCGAGTTCTTCAATATGCTCAACTTCTTTTGTCATAACAAAGTCTTCCTCTTCAAAAATTTCACTTGAACTATCTTATTCTTTTCCATCCTCAAATCCATTATTATGTTCATCCTAATGTGCATCTTCTTGCTGCAAATAAAAATGAATTATATTTTTCCTTTCCTTCTCTTCTAGTTGTATAGGATTAGAAATAGTTCTAAGTTCCATGAAAATAACATATCTAGAATATACATATTTTTGGTTATAAGATTCCATAGCTTATAACCTTTTACATTCTCACCATATCCAATGAAGATGCATTTATTTGCTTTTAGATCCAACACATTAACACTTTTCCTTGGGCACACGAAAAAATTCCTCATAATGAAAAACCCTTAAATGTGAAACAAAAGGCTTCTTACCTATCCACAGTTCATAAGGTGTTGAATCAAGAGCCTTGCAATGAGATCTATTAATCATGTAACAAATAGTACACACAACTAACAAGGCTTTACAGGGTATATCCTTGATATAACACAAGGTTATATGAGGAATAATTCCATGAAATGGAGAAAGGATGTGCTTAAGGCCTAGTACGAGAGAGTAACCCACTCTCCTTTGTTACAATCCTAATCTATAAAGTTTTTGGGTGCTCAACCAAAATGATAAATCTCCTTTTCCAATGGGTATGTCTTTTGAGTCACTCTCAATTATTTATACCTTGTCAATATATTAAGGTTGGGGTCATACCTTTGGTGATGAAATCCAAGGTACGTCCCCTAAAAAGAAATGTGGGAATATAACACTTGTTTACAATTTCTTCACAAATGTCTTGGACAAGCATGATTTTCCTACAAAAACTTAGTTAAAGTAACATATTGCAGAAAAATAATGGAGGCGAGGAGAAGGGCACGAGCGACGGGCGGGAAACGGTCTGGGTGTTGCTGTTTGAATGCAATTGAGGGAGATGGAGGTGACACTGAGGAAGAAGACCCAGATGGGGGGTCTTTTGGTCTCTTAATGTTGGAGTCTAGCACAACGTTAGGAGGGTGTGGATTTTGGCCCTCTTTTCCCTCTGTGGGGTTGTTTGTGAAGGTGCAGTCGGTGGCACTGGTGGGTATTTTACCCTCTAATGCCAGGATGGAGGATCCTCTCTACCTTGCTTTCCTTGGTAAGGACTTTGGGGTTGGTGCATAGATGTTCTTTTTAGAGTTCTCTCTGCTTCTTGGCCTTTTGTACTCAACCCCTTGGTAGTTCAGGAGCATCTTTGGTGGGTTGTGGTGGAGGAGTTTGTGTTCCCCAAGATCTATGCTATCCAGGGGTGACCCTTGGTGTGTTTCTCTATTGTTCTTCGTAAGAGATTCCTTACTCCCTTCTCGTTCGTTGGGAGGGACCATTTTTTTATGGAAGCTAATGATTTGTTGGTGGTGTTTTGAGGGTGATTGCTCTTGGTCAATCTATGTTGTTGGGTCACTTGTTGTTTGGAGGGTTTTGTCCCTTTTGGGCCATTTTTGGTGGGTTTTCTCCATGACCCTTGTTCGTGCTTCTATGGGATCCATAGTGTGGGTCCTTTGTTCTTTTTTCATGCACAGTTTTTTATTTCATGTCCTTACTTCTGCGACTCTACTTATTGGCCCTATGGAGGTGGGCTATTCCTACTGGTATGGCTTTGAAGGGGGTTTCTTTTACCCTTTTTGTTGGCCTGGCTTTGATCTCTCATATTGAGGTGGAGAGTTCTTGGCTGGGCTGGGCTATTTTTTTGTTACAACATCTTTGGTCTTCTTTGGAAAGTCCTATTGAGGTGGTGCTATATTCTATTGAGGTAGAGATGGTTCTTGTCGAAGAAGCTGGGAGGTGTTGCTTGGTGGGGTTGAATGGTGTTTGGTTGGTTCAGCTTGAGGTCTGTTTCCCTTCAGCTCCTATGGAGGTGTGTCTCCTTCATATTGAGGTGGTAAGGAGTTATGTTAGTTGGGTGCTGACTCCCAATTGGTTTGTCTCTGTTGAGTTCAACTTGTTAGGTTTGGGAGCTATTTCGAATGACTATTTTTTGGGTTCTAAGTCCCATAAAAACTTGGTTGAGGGTTTAAGGTCCCTTAAAAACCTTTGGATTTAAGGTCCCAGGTAAAACCTGTTTGTATTCGGTTAAGGGTTTTTGACCCTTGCCTTTCCTTGTGCAACTTGTTTGTCCTGTTGTATTCTTAATGTTGCTACTGTTTGGCTACTGATGATATATGTTTTATCTTTAATGCAACATGTTCTCCTTAGATAGGGTTGTGGGTCCCTTCAAAACCATATTGTAATGGGTTTCGGGTCCCATCAAAACCTATTTTTCCCCTAATCAAAAACATATTACACAAAAACAGAAAAAATGATATTATTTTTTAACATTTCAGACCTACAATAAAAATACAAAATTGTTAAATGCTATGGTAAAAGAAATGTATTTTTTGGTTTTTTGTGAGTTTTTGAACCTACAGGAAAAAAATGTAAAACTTGTGATAACAAAAATGTATTTTTTGGTTTTTAGTGAGTTTTTCAACTTGCAAGAAAAACCTTGTGATAAAAGAAGTACAATATTTATGGGTTTGCTTGTGAGTTTTTCAACTTCTAAGAAAAAACATAAAACTTCAAATAAAAGAAATGGTTTTTTTGTTTTTGTGTTTTTAATCCCACACTCCTATTAATGGTATAAAATGACAATGGGTAAGATAACCATTATGAGATGGAGAGCATGTAGAGTAATTATTAGATGTGATGAAATTTTATTTTTGAAGTATAAACATTATGTGTGATGAAACAACCTTTCATTACTCAGCTTTTCATGTTTGATATTTCTAAGGTGTGGTAGTTTCTCATGGCTTTAGTAGCTAGTGCTCACCATTTGGGTGGTAAAATTGTAGGTGGAAAGCCTAAAAAGGAAGAGGAGAAAATATTGAAGCAAATAAAATATTGGGTGATTGGTGAAGAAGCAGTGGTGGACTTCATGAAATTTATTGATCAAGAAATCATTGATCCACACTCAGATGATGGATGATTTGTATCTAGGAATTAGCTGAGGGAATGGATGGTTCTCTAAGGGTAAGTATATGTTTGAAAATGACAACGTTGATTTTAGTTTTGGGTTATACAAGGGAAAAATGGAATACATTTGACGTAGCTTAGTCTCTTTCATTTTCATCCAAACTTTCAATGATGGCCAGTTCTTACTTTCTCCATGACGATCTTGGAGACATGGTCCACTATGTTGTGGTACATTCTAATTATTTTATAAAGCACCTACATGTTATCAAGAGGAGCTATATATGTCTTTAGTTGGTTGTATAAATGATTGCTAAGACGTTGCATGCCATTCTTCCCATGGAGGCTCTTTTATGATTCTAAGGAGGATGAAGATAAAGACAAGGAGACTAAATTATTAGGCCAAAATGTGGTATGTGAAAATGTAATTATGTAATATCTTGGAGGCCTATGCAAATTTTCTTGCCCCTATTAGATTCTTAGACTTCTTTTGATTCTATGCTAGACACTGGGGTTGGGGGTCTATCTCTTCGACCAACAAGATAATATGGTTCTTAATCCTTGATACTGGGGTTTCCCCAACTTTGATGGTTCCTAGACCTAAACGATGTAATATTATTAAAAAACCTACAAGAAATATAAAAAATCTAGAAAAATACTAATATGCAAAATGTAAAGTTTTTAGCTTTTTTGAAGTTTTTAAATTTATTTAGTTTTTTAAATAAAAAGAACCAAGACCAATCTCACTACACATGCCACTTTACTCTATTCACAACAAATGAAAATTAAATATAATAATATTAGGATTATAGAGGTATTGGATTATTGAGCTCAACATAAGATTTTTGCAACCTTTAAAATGTTTCAATAATTTAAACATTTTTCTCCTTTAGCTCTTTGCTTTCATCCTGATGATGGATCACAAAGTGTGATTCAAAATGTTGATGCAAAAATTTCCACACAATCAAATCTAGAAATCACTGAAAATGAACATTATGGATTGTGACAACTTGATATCATTATTGTTTCAACAACCTTAAAAGCTTTTTAACTACAAAATTTTAAATGAAACTTAAAAAATACAACTTATCTAAAAAGCTAGTAGGTATGAGGCTATTGTGACATCAAAGGTGAGCAATAACTTGATAATAATCACTCTATTGGAATTCATAATCCTACTTTTATGGTTTTAGAAAATTCCATTATCTACTCTCTCAATTAAACATTATTGTTATATCTTTATTTTCTCAAAAAAGAATGTAACTTTTGTGAAAAAAATTTCACTTAACAACTTTATTTGGAACTACCTACTAAACCTCCCACTTCAATATCTCAATTGGAATTTGAATTTGAATTGTGCATAATGGAAGTTGCAGATCTACCTTTGAGACACTATACATGAAATTATATGCAACAAAAATATTGAGAATTTTTATGCCAATGATTATTGCTAGAGTGGTGTTGAAAATGGCATAGGATGAATTTCAACTAACAATAAATTGATTGATATAAGAAAAAAAAAATAATAACAAGAAATTTGATTTAAAGTCAACCTTATGTATCACTATAAGATCATGTTGATAAAAAAATTCTTAATTTTTTTTTAAATCACACCTTCCAACCTTTATGCCTATAATTTGAACATTGCTTGATTGTAGATCTATATACAAAAAAATGTTCTAGCATGCACCATTTGTGTAGTGATTTTTCTTAAAATATAACTACAATGCTCACACACACCTTGTTTAAATTTGTTGAAGATGAAACACTTAAGTTCTAATTTGATCTAATGAGGTTAAATATTGCCCTTGGTTTAATTTTTCTAAATCTATATCACAAATAGTAAATAGGGAGAAGATACCCACCTTAAAGTATAAGGGAAAAACATTAAAAATTCTTCCCAATAAATAATAATAATTTTTCCTCATCTACAACCACAAGCTATGACATATACAATGAATTCATGTCTTCATCCAAAACTACTCTAAATTTTTTTCTTGCCTCATAATCTATAAAGAAATATTAGAAATTCTACCATGCAAAAATATGTTAGTTCATGTTGAGCTCACTGAAATATAAGTAATGAAATAGTATAAACGAAATAAAGCATTAAAAATAATAATTTAAACCATAATTACTCTATCAGTGTGAACCTTTGATTGAATGCTCAATTTGATGATGTGTCGATATATAGGTGTTCATTCTGTTAGCATAGCCATAACATTTCTTGGATTATAAATTTAACAACATGATTTTGCATTGAATATTGGTGATGAAATGATGAATAAGACATTGAATTTATAGAATTCCAGAGAAAGGATTGGATGACCGAGATTTCATTATGGATCATAGGTTTGATCCATGATTGGTGGAATTAATGTGGAGATGTGGCTAACATGAGGGAGTTAAAAATTATTTAATGATTATTAATCAACTTAATTTAATTTATTAGAGTAATCATGCATTAGCTAATAATTATCTAATCTTTAATTGATTATTAGTTATATAATTTATTTTCATGCGCTTAAGCTAAACTTAGGAGTTCTTTATTTAGTTAACTAAGTGCTTTTTTGTTAACTGAAGTGATCAATTATTAGGGTTGTTCCTATGTAGCACTCAACCCTCATTGTATTATCTCTTTGGAGATTTACTCTTGAACTCTCAACCTTTGAGGACTCTTGTTTTCCTTGAAGATTCTTGAGGTTCATTCTGTAGCTTTTTCTTGTTGAGGAAAATTGCACATATTGTTTGCAGATATCTTGCGTGGAAGGTGTCTTTGTACATTGTTTGATCTTATGGCTCGTGTTTTTTATAATTCTAACATGGTATCGAAGTGTGGATTCGGCGAACCCCTTCTTAATTTATGAGGTTTTTTCTTCAACTAGGGTTATGGGAGGAAATTTGAAATCTTCTTCGACTTTGCTTTTTTTCTTTTTCTTTTTTAAAAAAAATCGCCACCCTAGGGTCATATGGGCAACCAGTGCCCAACCCCTGGGGGGGCTAATTTTTTTAGTTTTTTTTGCAAAATAGGCAAAATCAAGAAAATGGGCATAACTTGCGCATATGGTATTAAATTTTGGTGAATGAGATATTGCCAAAAATTTGGCTCCACCAACTTTCTAGTGGTGTGGATCTCATCACTTATTTTTGCTACTGGTGCATTCTATTCCCTGTTGAAGTCAAATATGCTATTTTTAGTCCCGAACTCATAACTTTTGACCAGTTTCTCCATTTTTTATGATTTCAATGGTGTTGGAACCGTCTTTTAGAGCTCCTCAACTCCATCCATGCACTTTTTTTAGATTTCTTTTCAGGTGCATTTTATTCAAGTTTTCGTGCTTTCGCATTCTGGTGAATTACTTAGACGTCTTAACTCTTGGAAACTTTTCATTTGTGTGGGATGAATCATTTTTTGGCTATTCTTTATGTATTTCCAGTATTTTGTCCTATTTGGGCATTGTAGACATCTTTTTTATGCACATTATTTTTTGTAGATACATTAAGATAAAGTGCCATTCTGGTGTATATTTTTTAGGGATTTTGCACATCTTGTTGTGCCTCTTGTAATCACACTATGATATAAAGTGCCATGGGGGGGTTAATGTTTGCCTTTTGGTTTGCCATCACACCTTTGTCAAGTGAGTGTCCCTTCCATGATAGTAGTGAATCCATGTGATTCTTGCCTCATGTGTGTGTGCCTTAGCCTTTACACCCTTTTATTTGTAGGTTGTTTTTCCTACATGCACTTCTTGGTTTCACACAGTTTTAGTGTACCTGTGTTGGCTTTCCCTTTTCAACATTAGGGAGGGGGGGGGGTTTCTACTATTGGTGCTAATGCTTCCTTGGTTTCGCAATTTGAGTGATCCACGTATCTAGTTCTTGTTCCAATGTACTTTCAAATGTAGCATACATCAACAGCTGATTATATGCATTTTAGTGAGATGGATCATTTACCATATGGACACTCTTACATTCTCGTTTTTGGAGGTTCTTCATTTCAACAGTATATCGATCATCTTTCAATAGCAATCTACAACTTTGTGCTTCAATTTTTTTCTACATATTCCTCTTTTTTTGGGACTTTGTTCGGTTGGAGGCTTCTCAATCCTTCACACCTTGATTTGGAGGTTTTTTCAATCCTTCATTTGCCTTTCTCTCTTTTGGAGAAGACTTTTCTCGCACAGTGGTTTTCTCCTTTTCTCCAATTATGAGAGATCTTTTGTTTGTACATGGGTACCTCAACAGGCCTTGTTTACCAAGACCCATCATGCATTCTTTTTCAGGGTTTTTAGCTACTCCCTAAGTTCATCTTAAGGGGGTGTTAGAGTAATCATACATTAGCTAATAATTAATTAACCTTTAATTGATTATTAATCTAATTTATTCTCATTCACTTAAGCTAAACTTAGGAGTTCTTTATTTAGTTAATTAAGTAATTTTCTATTAACTGAAGTGAGTAATTATTAAGGTTGCTCCTATATAGCACTCAACCCTCATTGTGTTATCTTTCTGAAGATTTACTCTCGAACTCTCAACCTTTAAGGACTCTTGTTTTTGTTGAAGATTCTGAAGGTTCATTATGTAGCTTTTTCTTGTTGAGGAATATTGCACATATTGTTTGCACATCTCTTGCATGGAAGGTGTCTTTGTTCGTTGTTTATTTTTCACAATTCTAACATAGTTAACATGTTAACATAATTGAATGGTAAGTTAATTATTTGTATGAATGAGTGAATTGAGTGCATGATCAAGTGAATTGAGTGCAAGATCGAGTGAATTGAGTATATGAAATAATTATGTAATTACATTAAGAAGTTAAGTGGTTACACGAGGGAGTTGATTGGTTGCATGAGGATTAGATGGATGAGTGAACTAAGTGTATGGTTGAGTTAATTGATTAGATGCATTAGTTAAATGATTTTGATTTGTTAGTTCGACCACAAGGTGGATTTGATTTATTTGTTAATTTATATAATGGATATTGTGTGCATATGAGGTGGAATTTAATATTTTATTTAAATATTTTGATGGATATTAGGAATTTAATTAATTAATTTAAATTTGTTCATTTTAATTAAATAATAGAGAATTACTCAACTAAATGATGATGGATCAAGGATAATGAACAATGAAATGATAATTCATATCTGTGGATGACATTAATAATATAATAATGGTGAAAGTGAAATTATTTTAGTGTCTATACTATTGTTGTTTAGAAAAATGAAAACACAAATATTCATGAAATTCTTATTTGATTCAATGATTTTCATTAAGGATAAATCATTTACATTTAAAAGGAGCATACCAGTAAAACTACTATGCTTGATTGTTCACACAATCGTAAAATTAGTCTTTTTTAAGGGTTGACCTAAGAGAACACGTATCCTAGCTTAGTTTGACAACCCTATAAAGGTGTTATTAAATATTATCAATCCTCACGAAACATGAGTTTGTATTGTACTACATCAAATGTACAACCATAAATTTGATTCGTATATGCAAACTATACAAGATCCATAAATTTGACCTACCAAAACATACACGAACTATTCCAAATTCAAACTATTTTTATCTAAAAATATTCAAATTTCAATACAATATCATATTTAAAAAAAAAATTACAAATAAATATTTTTTTTCATATTAATTTTTATAATTAATACTTAATATTTAATTATTCATAACATTTATTCCTACAATTTTATTATGTAAATTAATTTATTAATGAACTTCTCTAAATAACACATTTAGGAAAATTTTCATTTTCCTTTGCACATATTCGCTACACTCAAATTTAATTTAATGTTCCTTTTTAAAATTGTTAGAAGTTCATCACCTTCTTTACCTCCGAAGATCTAAAAAGTTTCGTCCCTATTCAATCTTTTTATAAAATAAAGTTCGTGGGAATTATGATAGGGAAGATCTTTGCGATACGTACAAAATGACAGATAACTGTATGAAAGCGGCATCCAATGCTTGGCAATCAATTCCTTGACCTTCCAAATCCATTTTCATGGAGTTCCGTTAAAAGAAATCTAGAAAAATCACTTTTACTATTATATAAAACATATGTCGAAGTCAATACTACCTATATAAACTATACCTGTCAAAATCGAATGAACAACTCTTAGCTTGCATGCTATAATAAAATAATTCTTCCCATAAATATGTATTAACATTCCCCTGCCACCGTGTATATACGTTCTACAGTATAATACGTTCATGTACATATTAATAACAATGTCTGCTTATCGTAGCATAGGATACGAAGATCTGGTTTAGATCGTGATTGGTTTTTCTTTTACTCCATGAAATCCTTACTCCAAAATAGATCTAAAACCCCTCACAAACCCTGACTTACAATTTACGCTGAGCAGGGTATGACATAACGGTAACTCATATTAGCGGCTATGAGTTGTATACGGTGTATGGTATGATCTACTTATATACGCGTGTACCCGCAAATTATGATTCATCCCGCCATTTTTGGAGCTGTCCGGACGTATGAATACAGTATTCATATCCCACATAAGAATATCATTAATATTTGGGGGTTGTCGTGGACGGCATACAGATTTAAAATTAAATTATACAAAGCCAAGCGAAAAACATTTTCGGCTTCTTCGCCTGCGATATAAATGTTGGCTCTCTGGTACTCTGTCCAGCAGTGCTGCTAAGCCTGTTCAGAGCACAAGCTAAATGTAGAGGAAGTTAAAACGTGAAAACTGCCGAGAAATATGATGGACGCTTTGACACAGCTTTGCGACATAATGGCGCAGGATAGCCAAATAGCTGGCTCTAAAATTGGCTGGATTTATAGCAGATGCCCTCAGCTAGGCTACTTTAGGCCTGGATCTTCTGCTAGGGTTACTAATTCTCAGCTGAATGCAGTGCTAGCGATGGCTCGGTTTTTGAGCGCTTCGTCGAATTTAGAGAAGGATCTGTTGAATGTGCTGGTGGAGTTTCTGGAGGCAACGCCTCTATCTTTTGATGAGGAATTTTGGCCAAAGAATTTTGGCGCAGATGCTGTCGGAGGATTTTACGAGGAGTTTATGAAGTATGTGGCGAAGATTGCAAGTTCGCAACATGGCGAGGGTTTTAGGGCAGATGTGAGCAGAATCATTGCGGAAATTATACAGGGGTTTGGTAGTAATTTATATGAGACTGGGTTTGCTAGGGTGTTTTTGAGCGCTTTGGCGGGGAATTGCCCCAGGTTGGAGACTCCCGATGCCGAAAAGGTAAGTGCATTTTTGCTTGATCAATGGATTAATAATTCCGCGGCTTCTTTTTCTTCGGCCGCGTCTGCATTTATCGTGACTTCACCTTCGTCGGATGCCTCGGCGGCGTCGTCTTCCTCGCCGTATGGGAGAAAGGGGACCTATTTGAACGGCGGCGGGGTTTCCAGCCCCGCGAGCGAGGAGACGCCCGGTTCGACCCCGGGTAGCACGCCGTCCAAGATGAGGAAGGGAAAAGGAGAGTACAGAGGTGGCGATGAGATTACCAATGATAATAATTTTTGTTCTTCTTCGTCTTGCGCTTCGTCTGCAAAGGCGGCGAGAATGGCGACGAATGGCGGTGCGAGGAGTAGCCTGGATCAGTTGGCCGTCACCTATGGATTGAATGAGGTCGAAGCGGTGGTTAAGCAGCATGCCATCGCGTTCGAGGAGGAGCCGCTGGAAGGGTTGGAAAAGCAGGAGGTTGCTTTTAGGTTGTTTGTACATGTTTTGGAGAGCGGCGGTGTTAAAGACGACCATTTGCAGCAGCTCAGGGTTGCGGCCGGAAAGCAGCTCAAGACTTTGCCAACATTTCTCAAGGTAAGAAGAAAATTTTCAGGGATTCTTTTCATTCGTGTCGAATATTCATTTTCAGGCGAATATTTGTGGAGAATCAGACTTGTTTCAGTATTTTTAAATTTAAAAGTTGTAAGGCAGTTGAGGATTCTGTACAATGCAGGTTAATAGTCGAGGGAAAACAAGGTGTAGAATAGCCTAGGAGAAAAGCGGTATAGAATAGCCACGAAATGCAGTTTAGAATAGCTGATGAGATATGCATTGTAGAATGGCTGGGGGGTAATGCGGTTTAGAATAGCTGACGAGATATGCATTGTAGAATGGCTGGGGGGAAATGGGGTGTAGAATAGCTGAGGAGAAACGCTGTTTAGAATTGTTGAGGAGAAAATTGGTGTAGAGTAGTTGAGAAGAAACACAGAGTACAATAGTAGAGGAGAAACGATTTGTCAAATAGCTGACTAATCATTGTTTACAGGCTAATATTTTGGGAGAAATGTAGAACTTGCTACAAATAGTCCTAAATAAGGGTGAAGTAGCTTAGTAATTTTTCCAATGAGGATTTTTTATAATGCAGGATAATATTTGAGGAGAATTGTGTGGTGTAGAATAGCCGAGGAGAAATGCTGTATAGAATAGCTGGGGAGAAATGCTGTATAGTACAGCCAAAGAGAAATGCTGTTTAGAATTGCCAAGGAGAAATGTGGTGTAGAATAGCTGAGGAGAAAATGCGTAGAATAGCCAAGGAGTAACGTGGTGTAGAATAGTTGAGGAGAAATGTAGTGCCAAATAGTTGACTGATGATTGTTTTACAGGTTGATATTCGAGGAGAAAAAAAAACAAAGAATAGAATAGTTGAGGAGAAGTATTGTGTCAAATTGCTGATCAATCATTGTTTTACAGGTTAATATTTGAGGAGAAGAAGAAACAGAGAGTAGAATAGTTGAGGAGAAGTATTGTGTCAAATTCAATCATTGTTTTACAGTTTAATATTTGAGGAGAAATCTACAATTTACTACTAATGGTTCTAAATAATAGTGAAGTAACTGAGTAATTGTTTATTTAATGTAGGCTGCAATATTTGAAATTTATAGTTGAATCTTGATATTTCCAAATTGAGGATTTTCATAATGTGGGATAATATTGGAGGAGATCTATAGGGATTACTTTAATGCTGTTAAAGTGTGGTGAAATAGTGTAGGATTACTTACAATGCAGTTCAATATTTGAGGAGAACCAATAGAATTCCATTCTAATACTCCTAAAACCTGGCAAAGTAGTCTAGGAATCTGTACAGTGCATCGTATATTTTAAGGAGGAAGATTTAATTCACATCATTCTTTTATCTACTAGTATTTGAGGAGAAGCATGACATGTTGTATTACAGTTTAATTCTCAAGGAGAACAAACATAGAACTCGCTATTAATACTTCTAACTGTGGCAAAGTAAATGATGGATTTTTATAATGCAGAATAATATGAGAAGAAACATAGAATTCATTTTTTTTAATCTGTAAAAGTGGTGTTATGGGGCCACACCCAAATGTAACATAGAATTCATTCTTGATACTCATAAATTTTGGCCAAATGGTGGACAAATTTTATAATCAAAGTTAATATTTGAGGAGAACCATAGGAATTACTTGTATAATCATGTGAAGAATATTTATAATGCAACTTCAAATTTGAGGAGAAACAATAGAATCCTCTCTTAATAGAAAGCATAGTGTATAATAGTTGATGAGTTATTATTTTACAGGCCAATATTTGAGAAGAAACTTAGGATTTGCTTATATTATTCCTACACTTTGCTAAGTAATTGAGCAGTTTTTTTGATGTAGGATGGTATTTTGGAAATTTTTTTTCATAGTAAACTGAAACTGGAGATACATACCCTAGCTACTCATCTCCAGTATAAAAAATGTATTATTGTCTCTGAGACCCATAAGTGGACATTTCCAGACATTAGGAGACTTCAAATGAAGTTTCCTTGCTTCTGTTTTGTCTCCGAAAAGAATTTCTTTTAAATTGGTAAACTTCATATAGAGATCTCTTAAATTTTTTAATTTTTGCTGTCTCCAAGTACTTCTCTCCAACTTTTTAGTTTTTTGAAAATAACCTACCAATACCCTTCCCCATCTTCAAGTAACTATGCTAAAATTAATACTTCTAAATTCTGGTAAAGTGGATGAGGACTTTTTTATAATGCAGGGCAACATTTGTGGAGAAACATGGGAAGTACTTTAAAATTTTTGGTTAAATAGTCGAGGAATCTTCAGAACACAGGTTAATACTTGTTGAGAAACAATAGAATTCCCTCGTATTACTCCTTTTTTTGGCAAATTTGTCTAGAAATCTTATATGGTGCATTCTAGTTTTTGAGGAGGAACATAGAGTTCACACCAGTTATTTACAAGCTTTTATTAGCAGAGATACATAACACATCGTCATTTTACTAGAGAATATTTACAAGAAACATAATGTAGAATATGTAATGCTTCATCATTATACAGGATAAAATTTGAGGAGAATTATAGAAATTACTCTTAGTACATTTAAAATCTTGGAAACTCTTGAGGAATCTTTATAATGTATGCTAATATTTAAGTAAGAACATAGAATTCACACAATTGCAATACAAGATACCTCTAGAGAAACCCTCAAATGGGAATAGAAATCTAGGAAGAGGGTGCTTCTTTTCCTCATGACACTAATCCAGAATTGTACATCAGTTTTACATAGCTTCAGTGGGACTTACAATGCCCATATGCACACTGCCCTGAAGATAGCATGATTTACTATACCCATGTGGAAGTGTTATGTGGATGTTTGTTATATTTTTTTGGGCAGGAGAAGATAGAAGATATAGGTGCACTGGTCGTAGATTTGTGTGGTGTAGAAGATTTGTTTTAGAGGCTGATGGAAATGGGTAGTGGTTGGGAGTGTGCCGCAGAATGCTTGTGCTGCCTGGACACAGGGGAGAGTGACTAATGAATGCTGTGCTGCCAGGACAAGAATGACTGTTGGCAATTGAGGCCCTTGACCTAATGTCAGTCAAGTGGTTTACTGTCTTTATATATGTCGTACATATATAAAATCAATTGTTAGGCTCCTTTGCTCCCAATGGGTGTACCGTGTTCCCATATACAAATTTGGCATGCTGGCTAAACTGTGATTAAAATGAATTTCCTCAACTGTTGTCTTCCCCTTGGCCATCTCTGCATTGATTTCCCAAAATATGTGTCTTTTCTACTGTACTTCAGACAACAGACAAGAAATAATGCAAAGCGACATAGGCACCAATGAATCACTTAGTCTACTGTTTTTGACATCTAGATATAATAAATTGTCACACTTCACAGCAATATTTCAAGCTGATCTTGCAGCAGATGTCAGAAGATTTCCAAAGGGGATCTTTAAGTGGGAAGAAATTCTTTCTGTCTCTATATCCTTACAGTGGAGCTGTGATATTTTGAGATTTTTCATAGCTTCTTTGCATTCTTGTATCTGATTTTCAAGCTGTTAAACAAATTAAAATTCATTTATTTATATGCTTTGGTTTCCTTTGTACAGATACGAAAAAAGGATTGGTCTGAGCAAGGAGCTCTTCTCAAGAGAAGAATAAATACAAAGCTGAGTGTCTGTCAAGCGGCATCGGTGGTTCAGACTAAAGCACTTTTACTATCTGATTTAGATGGAAAAGCCACCAAATCATTATTACGTGAAACTCTTGCTCTTCTATTGGATGCAGCTGATGCTTGTGTTATTTCTTCTTGGCGAAAGCTAAGGGCTTGTGAAGAGCTTTTCAGTTCCCTTCTTTCTGGTGTAGTACAGGCAGCTATTTCACGTGGAAGCCAGCTCTTAAGGATCTTGCTTCTTCGTTTGAAAGCACTTGTGTTAATGACCTGTGCGCAAGTAAGGGCTAAAACACATGGAATCATGGATGGTATTTTATATGCCTTTTTTTCTAGAAATTATGGATTTCGTGTGCACTTTTTCTCATGCTTATTTGATTGTGCTTTGTAGGCTGATACTTGGGGCGACAGCCAAGGTACTCTGTTTGAAATTGTCAGCAAAACTAGCTGTGACATAATTTCTTTTGGTTGGAACAAGGATCGTGCCCCAATTGAATCATTCATTCTTGCTTTGGCCGCAAACATTCGAGAGAGAGCTGACTACAATGAGCAGGTTTGTTTCAGTTAAATTGTAACTTTCAAAAGACCTTATGCAACAATTGTTGTTAGTCATTTTTCCATCAGATAATATCAGGCAAAGAAGCAAGAGAAGATTTGAATAATAGAAAATGTAATAAATTTTCTTAATGATCCAAACTTGGATGATATATGATAATAGGTGCCATTACATTTGCTATTATTGTAAATGATCTTCATAAGAAGAAACAAAAAATAAGTAGAAAAAACTAACCATATAATGGATATTGCTAGCGTTTCCTTAAAGAACAGTCGATCTTAAAACAGATCTCAGATTCCTGTGCACTCCTTGATATACACATAGCAGAAGCAGCAAGAAAAATCCAGTGGCTGGACCCCTTAACCAAAATAGCAGAGATCAAGTGACTAGAAGATAATAGTTTATCTTAAAACAGGTCTCATATTCCTGTGCACTACTTTATATACACATACCAGAAGCAGCAAAAAAAATCCAGTGTTTGGTCCCCTTAACCAAAATATCAGAGGTCAAGTGACTAGATGCGGCATACAATTATTAAGCGATAGGATTTTAACTCCGAGCACTGTGATCTAAGTCTTGTTTGAATTTAAACAAATTAAAGTTGAAATATTGTAGAGGTTATTCTTTTAAGCAGATGATCTAAGAAAGACTTGAATGTAGAATGGTGTAAAGTGTAAACAAGAATTCAAAAAAAAAAAAGTGTAAACAAGAATTCAAACTCCTAAGAGCTAAACCAAAAACTGAGACAGTGAGATCCTAAGATAAAAGGATGAAAATAAATTATTTTCTACAGAAATTAGAAGTTAAAAGCAGGTTTGGAGAAGGATCAGTGGTGGCAACATGAAACTAGGATACAAATCATCTGTAATGAAACCTGCAAATGCAATTGAGTATACATGTCTCTGCCCCTATTGGTGAAGCACTGGTTGAATCCTATGGTCATTTAAATTGTGAAAGTTGTTGCTGACAGGTTCCAACAATCAATTGACTGACCTTGACATCAGCGTGAAAGATGACTAAATTTTGATTCTTTCCAAAGATGAATCATATTCCAATTTGTTGATAACATAAATGGGTTCAGATCAGAGAATTTTCTCTTGAAATTTGTATTTAAATATAATATCACGAGGATTATTACATATTTGTTATGGATTGTCCTTATTGAATGGTTTGACATTCTTCGTTTTTTACAATATTGACAACTCATCACTTAACATTTTTTAAGGATAATTGCATTGTAGTTCTATGTTGCAACACTGTCCTGTGAATGGGTTTACAATGAAAACATGAAAGTAGTTGGATTGACAAAGAAAATTATTTTAATTGTTCATTGAGTTTTGCTTCATATAATTTGCACATAGGATTTCTGTGTTCTAATTTTTTTATTTATATAGTGTGATCACTTGGAATTGGTAATTGTTAAGTTGTAATCTTTTATTTCATCTCAAGTGTAATATCTTGGATGGAATATTTTATATTATTTGAATTACTTATAATGATCAGAACAAAATCACTAATTATACAGTTCTGTTGGGGTTGTGTGGATGCCTTTTGAGTTGCTAGATTCTGAAATAAATCTGCCACAAAGTCACTGAAAATCTCTTTGGAATATTATGAGGCAATTGTTAGGTCCTCCATGAAACCTTTGACTTGTTTAGACCCTTAAACATACAATGAATTGCAGACTTGAATTATGGCTCCCACAATTGGTAGCACTAGGGAGAATATGAAACCTGGCACTTGAATACAAATATCCCTTGAAACCCTTGCCCAAATTGGAAATGCAAGTCTGAAAATGGAGAGTACTGATGCAATAAATTCAATACTTTGATTGATAAGCAAACTGGTCTATGAAACAGTATACAGGGCTGTTATGAAGCATACAATATGGACTTATGTTCATTCCAGCAGTCCTAAAACCACAATAAAATAGAGCTTACAATCCATGATACCTGGACCAATTGAACTCGCCACAATGATCAATGGCCTGGCTGTGACAGTGATTTTAAAGGGTTGTGCATGCCATAATCCAGACTCAGATTGCTGTTATGACAGCGGTACAAGAGCTGCATATACCATCTGGATCCATTGAATATGTAAGTTGTTCCCCAACTTGCAGTGCTACCTTGGAAATAATGATGTAATTTATATATGAGGAATCTAGTGATTCACTGTATGAAACCCTTTTCACTGCTGCACCTATAATGTAATATACCAACAGCAACCAGCAATCGTAAGGAAACCATTTTCTGTTCATAAAATGAACTGAGCGAATGTGATGATATTACTCAAGAAAAGAGTACAATATATAGATAATACAAAGCACTGTAGCAGCACTGTAGTCATTTAATAAATGACCTACTTCTAACTACCTATTACTGTTGACCATTAAACAATTTTTGAATATAATATTCTAACAACCTCCCTGAATGGTCAACCTACAAACTAGCCTACAAAAAACAATCTGCAGGTCAATTGGTCACAAATTTTTCAAGACACTCTGCTGCTACGGAGACCCTCCCTGGATCTGTAGAATGTGAATGACCAAGAGAACCAAAAAAGTCCAAAAAATGCTTTGCAACAAGAGACAAGAGCCTACCACTGACTCTGCCATCGAGACGAGTCTGCCACCAACCCTCCCAGAAACTGTAGAACTGTTGATCAGAAGTCATCACAAAATGTCCAACCTGATGTTGGATAACAGAGTTGCCCGTTTCTGAAACCAGAGACACACTGAGAACAGTGGACACGATTATGAGGATAAATCGGCAAACCGTCGAAACCTTTGCAGATGAGCATGACGCTGGAGAACTGACTGCAAGAAGCTAGTGGTGTAGATGTTCGCCTCAGCAACTACAAGTGCGACAAATACAGACTGCAACCAACCACGATTTTAAGGAAAAAATTGCCAAACCCAAGATTACAAATCATCGTTTTTTCGGAAAAAAAGGGTAAAAACCAGATACTAAGAGCCCTCCCGAACAACAGAAACCCTGACTAGGGTATACAGGATAAACTTGTAATTTTTGAGGAGAAAATTATAAACCCTCCCAGATTACAAATTTTTTAAGGGAAAAAACTTTAAAACCCTCTAGATTATAGATTTTTTAAGGGAAAAAAACTTTAAAACCCATACAGATTACGTTGTTGTTAAATCGCAGACTGTCATCCAACATAATGTTGTTCAAACTGGCCATCTTCACGCTTTTCGAGGCACGAAAAACGAGGTGTTGAGAAGAGGTTGATGCTCAAAACCTAAGGCACAAATTTCAATACATTGAAGCAAGTTCAGGCACAAAAAACAATGCAACTTTGTTGGCACAAAATTCGAGGCACGAAAAATGATGCACCCAAAAAAATCAGAGACCAACCCAGTTGAGCTCTCGAAAAACTCAGAGGGATTCTATAGGCAGAATTTTTTTTTTTGACTTGAAACAGAGGGTCAAAACCCTAGCTGAATTATGCAGAATGCCCTAGCTGCCATGAAAGCTCAAAAAAATTGCAGAAATGAGCTCGAATCTGCTGAAATCTTAGTACCTAGGTGGGGAAAACCCTAGCCGTCACCGGTACAGGTAAAAACGACCGACTTAGGCTTAGAAATTGAACACGAAATCACAAAAAAAAGGTGCCCAGATCTTCTGCAAAAACGCGAAACCAGAAGGTTTGAAAAAACGCGTAGGAAAAAACGCGTCTCAACAGTTGCAAGTCGCCAACAAAAAACCGTCGCCAAGGCAAGACGCGTCCAAAATTGTGTCGGGTTTGCAGAAAGTCGTCCCTGCATGAAAATGCGTCTAGGAAGATTGCGGGTAGCAAGAGGAGGGTCGCGCACAGCAAAACATGAACAACAAAACCCTGGCCGAAAAACGCAAGAATAAACCCGCGTAGAGGTAAGAGACCCACAAACAAACAACCTTCGCGTAGATCAGGAGAAAGAACGCGGCTAAGATGACCACGCGCGCGGCCAAGATGAGAAGAAAACGTGAAACCAGAAGCCACACACCCAGATCAGAAAGACACACGCCCAACAATGCGAAAAATGCGGCAGACAGGAGTCCAGGAGTCCCCCAATCACAGTAAAAATCGAGGGTCAGCCCACGAAGACGCAAGAATACAGAGACCCGTTGAACACGACACACAGATCCGCGATTTTTCCTTTCTTAGAAGGGCCACAAATTTGCAGGAAAGGGTTTCGATTTTTTGTGAGAAGAACCCCACGAAAAACACCAACAAAAAAACCTCGAATTTTTCAAAACATGCAGCCACGAAAAATTCAGATGAGCCACCAAGAGATTTTCTTGCAAGAAAATCTGAAAGTTCACACGCAAAAACGAATTATTGAACCCTCCCAAAATCCTGAGCCCTCTCGTGAGGGAGACGAGCTCAACCTGGCTTTGATACCATGTTCATAAAATGAATTGAGCGAATGTGATGATATTACTCAAGAAAAGAGTACAATATATAGATAATACAAAGCACTGTAGCAGCACTGTAGTCATTTAATAAATGACCTACTTCTAACTACCTATTACTGTTGACCATTAAACAATTGTAGAATATAATATTCTAACATTTTCATGCTCTAATGGCAGTGATTTATATGGTGGATGGTACCCAGATGTTAGTGCACTCCTTATATGCAGATCACAGCCACAGACTTGATATATTTCTGCCCAAAAAGAATGCAAAATTACTCCAAGATTCACAACACCTCTTCAACACAAGTGTAGTCTTAATATCAATCTGACTTTTGATTGGTTCAGCTCAATGGTGACTCTTGTATGAAATCACTCCAAGAAATTATGGGTGTTTATCCTTCAATTCCAAACCTAGAGGGTTTTTCTCCCTAGGTTAATTGAATCAAAGTTCAATGCTCCAACAAGGAGTAGAAATCAGAAAATAGAATCATTTTTCGATAAGTCCCCTTCTCCTTGCTTTGCCTCTCTTAAATAGAATTTTCCTCCAAAAGTCATGACACTTTTTGATATCCTTTATGACCCATGATTGATATTTGAGGAATTATTTTAAAATAAACTTACATTATAATATACCATCTTATTTTATATTTTAACTTTATTTGAGGCACTCTTTCTTATAATTTTAATACCATTTCCTTAGTGCAAAATTCCTGAGATCCACAGAAAATGTATTATGGGTGTTTTGGGTTTTATCTTGGTTTAATTTCAAAGAAGGGACATTACATCTAGCCTTTTGCAGATAGGTTGGTTTATATTCGAGGTAGGCTAGGGTTTTATTGCTGTTACTTTCTTTTTCAGACACTTTTATTGTAAGTTGGAGACTCCTTGGGGGGAGGAGGGGCTGAGCTGTGCAGGGTACTTTTTGGAGCAATAACAAAAAAAGTGATCTGCACTTGTTTCAGCAGCCATTATCATGTCAGTTGTTACTATCCTCTTTCACTAGAGACAATTTTTTCCTCTCATGATAGAGGCTGTTGAATTTTGTTAGTGGCTCTTTTATCATATAAATGAATTATACATATTTGGTGACAAATATTTAAGCAGCAAAAGAGATCATGCATATCTGTATTGAAGTTTGAACCTGATGAGTAGGAAAAGACAAACTAAGAAAAATTTCATTGAGCTGATGTTTCAATTTATTATGTTCATTTCATGCTGCACAGAGATGGATACCTTTAGTTCAGCGATACTATCTTTTGCAAAAGAAAGCTATCAAAATGTGGATTTGTTCTTTTTAAAGTTAAATATATATGCAGGCAGTGTTTCTTGGTTTTAGTGATTTTGTTTGTCAAAATAACATTTTAAACCTGTATATATAATTGTTTTTGCAATCTCATTTTCTTCATAAAGAACAAATTGTATTTTTTATCTAAGCAGGATTCTCTCTGGCTTTTGCTTTTCAGGAAGAAAGAGAAAAGCAAGTTGTTCCAGTGGTTCAGTTGAATGTGATACGTTTGTTGGCTGACATGGCAGTTTTGCTACATAAGGCTGAAGTCGTAGAGATGATATTGCCTCTTTTTATTGAAAGTTTAGAGGAGGGGGATGCTTCAACACCTAGCCTCTTGCGCCTTAGAGTATGGACAATAGCTACATTCAATAGAACATTAATGTGTAATTTAGTTTATATGGCTGTGCATAATAGAATCTGTTTATATATATTTTTTAAAAAAATAGCAACTTTCTTGCCTATAGCATAGCCATTAAGTAAGTCATTGATTAAAAGTGGGAGTTGCATATTTTATGCAGCTTTTGGATGCTGTAGCTCGTATGGCAAGTTTAGGGTTTGAAAAATCTTACCGTGAAACAATAGTATTATTGACAAGGAGCTATTTGGATAAACTTTCTATGGTTGGGTCTACCCATAGCAGAACACTAGCTCCAGAAGCAACCACAGAAAGAGTTGAGGTTTGTGTTGGGTTTATGCCTATAGTTTTCTGGAATTAGTTGATGGGGGATGTTGTCCAAATCCACTGTATGTTTGTTTTGTGGAAATGAGGTGCTCGTCATAAATAATGATGAATTGCAGTGTTACTGATTTATTATGTGTTTTCGTAAATCCAGACTCTGCCTGCTGCATTTCTTTCAGTTGCATGTGGTCTTCACGATGCTAAATTGCGGTCCGACTATCGACACCGTTTGTTGGCTTTATGCTCTGATGTTGGTCTGGCAGCTGAATCAAAGAGTGGAAGGTATACAGATCATTTTTTAAATCCTACAAGAACCAAGGAGATGCCAATTTACAAATTGTATGCTGTGTGTATATGTATCTGCAAAGCTGTTTATTTTGAGGCTGATTTTAAGAAATGAATTGAACAGGATGTCTATTGTAAGAGTATAAGGGATTGTTTGATATGTTCCGTAGTATCAGTATTAAAAAATAGTTGCAGTTTATTGATCTTTATTGAGAAAACAATATTGTACTTGATATAGGAGTGGAGCAGACTTGCTTGGACCCCTTCTACCGTCTGTTGCTGAGATATGTGCGGATTTTGCTCCTACTGAAGATGTGGACCCTCCTTTGCTGAAATTATTCCGGAATTTGTGGTTTTATATTGTTCTGTTTGGTTTAGCTCCTCCTATCCAGACTAACCAGCCATCTTCAAAGCTTCTTACCACAACTACAAATAGCTTAGGGAGCATGAGTGCTATGGCCCTTCATGCAGTAGCAGGACCATACATGTGGAATGTACAATGGTCATCTGCAGTTCAGAGGATCACACAGGGGACACCACCACTTGTAATACTACTGGAAAAAGCATATTTCAGCTAATTGTATGCTTGCTGATAGAGAGAGACACACACATACATATTATACATATGCACCTATACATATATGTAATGTATATATGTACATATATACATATGTGTGTATATTATACATGTTATGTATATATGCATGATGTGTTTATACATATAAATGTACATATTTATCTGTTTTCTTATTTTACCTTATTTTAAGGTTGCAAAAGATTCTCACTAGTATTATTCTCCAGGTAGTAAGTTCTGTGAAATGGCTTGAGGATGAGTTGGAGCTCAATGCACTTCATAATCCTGGGAGTCGTCGAGGTAGTGGTAATGAAAAAGCTGCAGTAGCTCAGCGGGCTGCTCTTTCAGCAGCTCTTGGGGGGCGGGTTGAGATAACATCTATGAGCACAATAACAGGTAGAGTGCTTCACCTCTTAATCAAATTTTTCCAACTTAAATTTTCAGTTAGCAATGTATATCTTGAGTAGCAATAAAGATTGCAAGGGATAATATTTGATCTCATTATGGCAGGTCTCTTTTAGGATTACTCTGCAGAATTTACTATATTATTTTATAATTTCTATAATTTGTTTTCGTTCATGAGCAGGGGTCAAGGCAACTTACCTCCTGGCAGTTGCATTTTTGGAAATTGTACGTTTCAGTTGCAATGGTGGCATTCTTAAAAGTAATTCCAGTGAGAGTAAGCACTCAAGTGCTTTTAATTGTGTTTTCAAATACCTTGAGACTCCAAACCTTTTGCCAGCTGTGTATCAGTGTCTTACAGCAATTGTCCACAGAGCATTTGAGGCAGCTGTATCGTGGCTGGTACTCTCTTTTCAGCTCTATACAGTGTTTAATTTCTTTTTCTTCCTATCTTAAAAATATGTGTATTACCATATTTGTATATGAAAACACAGATCAAATTAGACATATTGTGACATGGCACATATTTGATATTATCCTATCTCTAAAAAATAGTTTGTGATAGAGAACCTGGAATATATAATTGTCATCTTTAATTTCTTGAGATTTTTCACTTTCTACAAGTTGCATGACAAGATGATATATAAGTGTTAAAAACTTGATAACAAAAATAATCATGTGGAACGTATTACTGATTTATCCCATTTGCAGAATAGACTTGTCTTTACCTCGTTTTCATCTGCAGGTAAGATTATGTAAGCAGGTCTGTATTCAACTAAAGAACTTTGATGTGGTATATCATCATGTTCTTTTGCATACGAGTGACTGAGAATGAGTTGAACTGAATTGAATTTCAATGTTTTGGCCAGTCTCCCAGGATTTAAGTGATGTGTCATGACCAGAATCTGAAAGTTCAAGCATGGGAATCAGCAACTAAAGAACAGAGAGAAAAGTCTTCATATGCAGGCAAAACCCTTAATTTAGAGTAGCAGATATTTTGCCATGTTTTCACGAGTCTCAATTGTCTGGATGTATCAGTCTTGTCAAAGTAAAAGTCAAGGTGAGATTGAGTGTCATTCATAACTATGCCTGCACTGTCAGTTCATATGCATCGCAACATCTTATGGATAAAAATTTAAAACTTTTAAAGTGTATTAGCTTAGGAATCTTTTTTAAGGTAGGGAGCACAACCGTTACTAGCCCATTTATTAAATTTTCAGGCATTTTAGCTTAGTCCAAGGCCATCGCCAACTGCAGCTGTTATGTAAAGTGTCTCTATCAGAGTATAATAAACTAAATATTTTGTAGCCAGTTTTGCCATGTTGTTGATGAAATTGTTGGCTTAGGAAGTATAACTCAAATGATAGTTACAATCAGTTATACCAATGGTTGTGTCTTAAACAACAACTATTGGTCTTCCAAATATCTTTTCTGCTGTTGGAGTAAGGGCATTGATTTTGTTTCCCCTTGTATTAAGCAAGCATTGTACTGAACAGTACCTATACAATAAAAGCATTTTTAGATATATTATCCATATACTGTTCATTTCCAATTATTTTCTGCCCTATGAAGTCTATGGGGTTGTGTAGATTTTACAAAATATTTCTAGCATTGTTGCCTTTATGAAGTTGTATAAATTTGATGTTGCTTGGATGTAAGAGAACAAACACCGATTTTGTTTATAAGAATGAACTGTCGAGGTAATCTGGAAACTCATACAAATAACTGAGCAGTGAACTGAAACAGAAACTTCCCACAGCTACTAGCAACAACATAGCAATCGATGGGAAGAAACCAAGATTATATTCAGAATTAATATCAATATGAGATCACAGATCTGAATTGCAACAACGGCAACAGAGTTAATGGTCAGTTTGATTTACAGAAATTGCCAGTATTTCCCAGACCTGATTGACAATGCTTACAACTTTGCTTTAAATCCTCCTGCCGTCGCTGATAGTAATTGACGGCTTCACGGGTAACTCTAGTGCTGGCGATGAAATCTTTGATCACCCAAAGTGTCTCTTCTTAGGTGTAGGAGTATGTCGATAAGCCAGTCGATCGACGCTCAAGAGTGGCGCCACTCTTCTCTTTGCGTACTAACTACTCCTTGCAATGTAATCTCCTTATTTCGAGTTCCTTAGGATGAATATCCAGAGTCGCGTCGTTGATGGTTTCACAGTGTTGGATAGCTCAGATCTTTGAATTGCCAATGTCGTTGTTTCTAAATTCCCGACTTCGTCTAGAACGAATCATCACAATGAGATTGCCTTGTATGTTTGAATGTCCGGGCCAGATGTGTCAGTAACAGGTTGCAGGCTTCTATTATGCCTTCGTCTGGAGTATTGCGCCCAACAAGCCTTGTCTTTTCTGTAGTGGAGGTATCTCTGGTGGTGGCTAGAGGCTGGGGCTCGGCCATGCTGCGCGTTGGTTATTGCTTCCTTCCTCGTTGCTTAACTCGAGAGA
The DNA here is from genome assembly GCA_007115665.2 of Sequoiadendron giganteum. Taxonomy (NCBI): domain Eukaryota; kingdom Viridiplantae; phylum Streptophyta; class Pinopsida; order Cupressales; family Cupressaceae; genus Sequoiadendron; species Sequoiadendron giganteum. The sequence goes on along the minus strand of CM021100.1, from coordinate 151,724,673 downwards.
CCAAACGCTGAAGTTCAAAAAATAGTGGCGGAGTGAAAGGAACAGAGACAAATACTGGTAAGGTATTCGTCCTACCAGCTCGTTAGTCCAACAAAGGATTTTGTCTCTGTAAGATCAGGATTTTCCATGTCTTCATTCATGGTGATCACCAAACGAACAACGAAGATCGAAGATATATAAATAATGGATCCTTACTCGCCAAACCAAGAGGTCGGCCAAATGAGTACAAAATTCAAATTGAAGCACCTACCAAGGTGTCGGCCAAACTACAAAAAATTAAATATTATTTATTAATACTTTAAATTTATTATTTATTATTAAATATTTAAATTTCAGATGTGTTGGTGTTAATAAACACCATTTCTTGCTACAAACTTGAGACCTTCAAAATGCGGGTACATGACATTGGAAGTGGAAATTTGTTGACAATTGTTGAAGACATTGCAAGCCCTCATAATGAATGAGATTGTAAAATCTAGAAAGAGGAATGATTTGGAGCCAATGCCAAATCTAAAATTGTAATGCCTCTTAGCTTGAATAAGGGTGGTAGAAGAAGACAACTATTAGATTTGGTTGTGAAATCACCCAAGATCAAAATGATTGAAGGAAAGCAAGAAAAGAGATCTAGAGATGAATAAACTCAACACTCCCTTAACACTGAACTAGTATTCCATATTCCCAGCCAAGAGGAGGGGTGAGTGTTGTTTATATAACAAAATAATGGTAGATAATTCCAAGAGGAGTAATAACTCCCAAGTGCCCATAATAGGTGGGAGTTTTACCTACTTGGTAAATGCCATATTACATGGCTATGCCTACTCAAGGAAAGACAATAAATGGTTATGAGAGGTGGCATAAGAATCCAAAAGAGGGTGTGAGACTCAACTACCCAAAGGTGGGTGTGAGTGACACATGTGATTGATGGATTATGCTCATCCTAACCATTCTAATATAACCTAAGCAAGCTTAATAATGTGTGTAGGAAAAATAAGTATTCCCTAACATAAGGAAAATAAACAACCTACACTAACACCCCCCCTTAAACGTATCTTAGGTGGGTGAAAAGACACAAAGATGGGTCCTGGCTACTAGGCCATGTTAGGTACCCATGTACAAAACAACCTCTCACAAACAGAGAAAAGGAGAAAACCCAGTGGGATGAAACTCATCCTCAAAAGAAAGAAAAGAAAACAAGTTTCCCAACACAAGAATCCCATGCAAGGAAGAAGTCCCCTCCAAAATAGAAAGGATAAGAAAGACTATGTAGCCTTCCTTCAAGTAGTCAACTATGCCAATGGTTGATGCTCGAAATTGGATGTAGAAGATGGTCCACGATTGTCGAACAACATTCCTCCCCTTAGGAAGAAACAAAACCAAAGGTAGATGAAGAATGTATTCCCATTCTTGAAAGGAATATAAGGAAAGAAAGCTCAAAATGTAAGAATTCTTTGAAAACTGCTCATGTGTCTCCATGTTGATGCTGAAAGCTTCCACATCAGGCGTTCTAGGCCACATTGATGAAGATGACAATCCAAAACCTAGTAGAGATGTATGTAGAACAAGATCCAAAGACTCAACTATCTCCTTTGAAGACAAAGATGCCTCCCCCAAATGCTGCTCAAAAGTATCCACACTCATGTCAAATTGTGATGAATGATCATGTGGGAGATGAAAAAGAGGACCCAAAGGTTCCTCCACAACAACTGAAGAAGAATCAACTTCATCAAAGAGAAGATGAATTTCATGAATAGTGTCTCCCAAATATGAAATATGAGACTCTATGAACAAACCTGTAATGTCTGCCAAGTAGTCATCCCAAGCAACTATATCTGGAAGACGATGTAGATCCTGTTGCACTAAATCGCAAGTAGGCATGAATGTAGCAACACAAGTATCCTCAGAAGCAACAACAGGTGGAAGAGAAAGAATGCAAGGCTCAAGAATTGGATCTGATGTGAGAATACCCAAGTCCAAGTAACTAGAGTTCTCCTCAAAATCAAAATTCACACTAGGAGTGTGATCAACAACCAAAGGATCAAAACCATCATTAGGTGTAAAGTCTAAAAAGGTGTATAAGCGAGATGCATGATCAACTATCCCGGTAGCAATTATCTCTCTGCTCTTCAAGTCTCTGAATATAATTGAATCAAGCGTGAATTCCACACTCTTCCTTGCTCCACCATGAGTGATCAGATAGATGGAAAGAAGATTGTTTGATAAATGAGGTACACACAAAACATCATTGAAGGTGCCATCCCCAATATTAACATAACCTTTCACAATTACTTCCATGTATGTATTGTTTCCCATTAGAATAGGTGGCATAACACAAGGCTCGAAAGAAGAGAACATAGATTGTGTAGAAGCCATATGGTGAGAAGCTCCAAAATCTAGAAGCCATCTCCCTGATCCAAGGTCTGTAGAAGCACAATGAGCTTTACCTTTTGATTTACTTGCCCCAATAGTATGGCCTTTTATCAGATTCTGATTGTTTTGAATTTTTGGAATTAGAAGAAGAAGTTGAATCAACCATTTGAGAAGGCAAACTGATTTTGTTCTTCTCAAGAAGATGTTTTAGTTCATCAATATCCTTCTTATAACAAGAATGTTCTTCATGTCCACTCCTCTTGCAATATGCACAAGTGGGCTTTTCCTTCTTAGATGAATCCTCTTTTGAAGATAATTTAGAGTCTACTTTAAAAGTAGACGGAAATTGATCTTAATCTTTCTTTCTATCTCCTTGGTTCTTTTGTTTTTTGTTTTGCATATTAGTGCCTTGTTTTGCAGTCAAGGCTTGAGACTTAGAAGATTTAATGATGCCTATTTGAATCAATTTATCTTGCTCCTTTGTGAGATCAGCTGTGAACTCACCTAGATAAGGCATAGTAAATTCTTTTCCTAAGGCTTTTTTCATTGCATGAAATGTAGAAACAAACATTGCATAATCTGGACCAAGTTTTGAAAGAATGGTTAAAATCAACTATGATTCATCCTTTTTAATTCCACATTGCTCCAACTGTAATCTTATTGCATTCAACTTAGTAAAGAAACCCTGAATGGTGTCAAAATTCGATGGGCTCAATCCTATGAGCTCGTTTTACAAGTAATGTGCTTTCAAATCATCGTGTTTACCAAAGAGAGTATTCAAAGTATTCCACACTTCATTTGGTGATTTTGTAGACATAATATGAAAGGGTAGATCAGGAGATGCAACCATGCATAAGGTGCCAAAAGCTTCATCACACTTGTTGAACCATTTAGGCTTTTCTTCATCCTCGGTAGGTTCCTTATCAATACCCATTGTTATTCTATACAATTTTAACTTTCTTAAGTGAAGTTCCATTTCATTTTTCCACTCAAAGTAATTGTATGGTGTGAGTAGAGGAACTCTTTTATCCATTTTAGATTGTTGTTGCAATGTGAGAGAAAATGCAAGAAGAAACATACACAGACACCCCCCCTTTTTCACTCAATAAAGAATCCCCCCCAACAAAAAATGATTTGGCAATTTATAAATTAGTGCATTTACAATGCTGGAGTTGTTTTCCATAGTTTTACAAGTGTCCAAAATTGACCTAAATATTGGAAGTACAATAAAATCTCAGAATGAGAAGCTCAAAATAGCACCAATATGTAGTGCTTGGAAAAATATTCACTTTCAAAAAAAGAATCACTTCAATTCGAGGTCGTATGTGAAAGTTACATCCGTTTGAATTTCAAAACTGAGGACTGCCCTTTAGATCTGATGAAAAAATTAGTTTTATGGAAAAACGGGATCACTTGAACAAAACCTGATTACACCAGTGTGTAGAGCACAAAATTTAACCTCAAATTAAAAAAAATTCACTCGAAAAGGCCTTAGTATTCCCAAGATATCGTGCTCCGAAGTTCACGTGCAAAAAGGGAAACTCCAACGGTTAGGGGTCATGAGTTTCAAAAATCCACCTCCGCCAAATTTAGCTAGTCTGCTGTTAAATTTAGCAAACCGCTAACTTTGTCTGTAGCCAAGCAGTTTAGAAATCTGTGCCAAATTGAGATCTTTGTAGATAAACTTAGTCCTCTACCAAATATAGTTGAGTTGCCAAAATCACTACAAAAAATAGCAGTACCGCCAAATTCAGCATAAAGGTCAAGTTATTGGCACGAGGGTTGAGGAGGGTATAGAAGTGCTGGTATGAAGTACGACAGTATTGAATTTTGTTAATGTTTGAAATTTCCAATATTTAAAATGCTTAAAAAAACATTTTTTAAATAATAAAAAAATCAAATATTTTAAAGAAGTTGGGGGGTCGAAGCCACACCCAAACCCCAAATAATGAATGTGCAAATGTAAATGCTGCAAGCTTTAAAACTTGCAGCCACTAAGGGGACCCATGTACAATCGGGTATAGGGGCCTGATAGGCCCAGTGCAAGGGTACTTGTCAGGTGCCCTTTGCCCTTTTAATTTTTTGCTTTTATTTTTCAAAAAAAATTAAATAAACTTTTTACAATGATTTTTAATAAAAACTTGCGAAATAATATTTTCGCAAAATAATTTTTCTTTTAAATTCGTACCGTACTGTATGCAGGTGGGGTCATATGGCTCTGCCTACTAAATTTTTTTTGCCTCAAAAATGACTTTCTCCAAAATTGACAAATTGACAGTCAATTTTATGGTTTTCATGCCTTCTGAGCACGATGGTGAGGATTGTTTGGGCCAAAAAAATGCACTGATTCGATGGCTACCCTCTTGAACCTCTCAGAAAACCTATTTCTTCAACCCTTCATAGATCTTACATCCGATGTCCAATTTGGATGAAATAAAAGCTTGATCTAACTTTTTCGGCTACTTTGAGCTCGATGGTGAGCTCAAAATGTCTCCAAGAAGCTCCAAAATACTTGCAATAAAATGTAATAGAAAGGATGACCCCCTAGAAACTGAGATCTCTATCAAGCATTTCTAATTCTCTAGGTCATCATATGATGCAAGAGAAGAGCATACTTTGCTTTCAAGAATGGATTGAAAAAACTGCTAACCTACAACTCACAACCAACTCTAATACCATGTTAGATTTGGTTGTGAAATCACCCAAGATCAAAATGATTGAAGGAAAGCAAGAAAAGAGATCTAGAGATGAATAAACTCAACACTCCCTTAGAATTGAACTAGCATTCCATATTCCTAGCCAAGAGGAGGGGTGAGTGCTGTTTATATAACAAAATAATGGCAGATAATTCCAAGAGGAGTACTAACTCCCAAGTGCCCATAATTGGTGGCAGTTTTCCATACTTGGTAAATGCTAGATTACATGGTTATGCCTACTCAGGAAAATACAAGAAATGGTTATGAGAGGTGGCATAAGAATCCAAAAGAGGGTGTGAGACTCAACTACCCAAAGGTGGGTGTGAGTGACACATGTGATTGATGGATTATGCCACATGTCTTCATCCTTCATCCTAACCATTTTAATATAACCTAAGCAAGCTTAATAATGTGTGTATGAAAAATAAATAATCCCTTACATAAGGAAAATAAAAAACCTACACTAACAACAACATGGCCAAGAAGGATATAAAGTAATTTGAAAGTCTACTAGATTGGTGGAACAACAAGAATGAGGAAGGAGGCTGTGATGGGCAACCAATTGTAAAATCCACTAGAGCAATTCTTGATTTGAAGTACCGAGGCAAGTTGAAGCGATATCCCAAGCTTTAGTACAATTTAGAGCCAAAATGAACAAGGAGTTTAGTTCGACATTGTAGAGCAACGAGCCACTCACAAGACAACTTCCTATTCAACTTCTCTTTCTAGATGAGGTACAAACCTTGTTGTCTAAGTTGGATTGAGGGTTTTGTAGAGGAATCCATAGAGTTGATTGAGCCCCTTATTCTAAGGGAAGTTTTTATTCATAGGAAAAGACTAACAATTCCTAGAAGAAGATAGAGCAAATTATGAGAGCAATATTCAACACATCAAAAAATTGCTATTGCTATTAGAAGACATTGAACCAAAGATACTAGGGTAGAAAATTGGACCTGTTACGAATGAAGACTTTTAATGTAGACAAAGTAGTGCATGCATCGCCTAGGTTGTAGGAGTGTTGAAAATGTGGATATGTCCAACAATGCTAGAAGATAGAGGAACATCGTAGACAAACTTTCATGAGGAGTCTCCTACTAATGAAGTTGCATCAAGCCCACTAATAATTTTTTTTACTTAACTTAGTCCAAATTCCAAGAGAGTAGAAGTTGCCAAAATTTATTTTTGATATGTATCAATATCTAACATGTCATTGCAGATCATGCATAATCATACAAAATTGTGAATGGGCAAACAAATAGATGCCATTGGTTGTGGTCACACTCAAAACACACTTAGAGGGGAGGCATTTTGTAGTTCATCAATATGCCATCAATTAACAAGATATCTTGGGATAAGTTGCAAAAGGCATTTGAGGAAGAACCTAGGTTTCTTCGTGGTAACAACAAAATTGTTGGGGAAATCTAACATGGCAAGGAAAACATGAAAACATTGTTTTGAAAAGAAATGATTTATTGAGGTGTTCATTCCCTTGTTGTGTAGGAAGATGAATATGGTGCCATCTCATCTTACAAAGAGGCACAAAATAGATCAATGGATAGTGGATGTGAAAACAAATCGGTCTTGCTCAAAGGAAGTGAAAATGATGATTCTAGCTTTAGTGATGATAATGATGTTAATACAAGTTCCTTGCTTAAGGAGGAGAAGCAAAAATGTTGAGTTTGACTTAAGTAATAATAGCGACCTTGGATCATTACAAGCTTTGAGACGACATTTTTTGGATGATTAACTTAAGACATATACCATGAATTAGAGAAAGGACTTGTGGTGTACTAAATGTAAGTTAGACGGTTACACCAAGGTCACTTGCCCAAACATGTTTTGCGAGATTTGTCAAGTTAAAGGGCATTTGGTCAAGGATGACCCATATAATTTGAAGAACAAGAGTGCTCTTTGTTTAAGTTGAGCAATATGGACCACCCACCACTCCAATGTAGCCAAATGATAATTGATGTCCTCCATGTTTCTCAATGATGTATACTTCAAGTATTATATCTCCTTCATGGTGAATGAATACCTGCAAATTGGAATTTAGATTGCATTGTCATTGTCATGGAGTGTAGTATTTGCTAAACATGATTCACTTGTGTTCATTCCATGTTTTGTTGAAGTCAAGTTTTCTCTTGACAACAACAAATTAAACTATTGTTGATGGTGTTTTTATGCACTTCTCAACACAGGTAATGCATAGGTGCATCACCTCTCTTGAAAGACAATCTTCCACAATCAAATTGCAGAACACTATCCCAAGGTCTCTTGGATGTTAGGTCTTGACAATGCTTGAAATATCTTAGTTGATTTATATGATTTGCTGGAATCACAAGGTGGACTTATAGATGAGTTACAAAGTGGGAAAGTTGGATCTGCAAATGGAGTTCTTAAGATGGGAGAGTTGTTGTGCGTTTGTTGCAGGTTCAAACAACAGTCTTGAACTCCATTTTATCATTGGATTTGACTTTATAATGTGTAATTGTCTAAGGTTACTTATTAAAAAAATGGAAAAAGGGTAGGGAAGAGAGAAGGTTCTTGGATCTGAAACTACGAATGAACAGTGATCATGGAGGCTGCTACAATAGGCAAACTCCCTAAACTGGGTTTTGCTTGGCCAAGAGGATCCTACAGTTACACAAAACCAGTGCAATCTTCTAAGGACTGTAGATTTTCAGTTTGCATACACACATCATGAACATGCAAATGAACTAAGTTGCAACAATCAAATAAAGAAGCCTAGGCTAACTTTGCATAGCAGCTTGCCATCAACAAGTGCCAAAAGTATGGGCTGGAAATTCATCAAATACTGTAACAACAATCAACATTACCACTTCCATTCAAGAAACTACAACTAAAACTAAAACTAGCTTGGAAGGTAGAACCATGCACACATAATGAGCAAACTCAAAAGTAACACCCATAGATCATACAATGTTGCTTTCTATTGTTGCAGGATGTTCTTACAACAGCTCTCCAACCCCTTACAAATGAGGGGGAGACCCCTATTTATAGTTTTCCGAAGCCCAAATGAATGGTTAGGATTGATTTACATTGTGTGGCTCAGATTCAATTACATTAGGGCTTCACCTACCCCACAATATTCAACAATTTAAAATACATCTTTGTCTTTTTCCCATTCTGTCTTGTAGTGGCCAGTCATTGTAGCAGTTTTGTCTTCTAGTTGATTTCTCTTTTACTGTGGTTGAAATTGATTGAAAGCTACTTTCTTCCCGATGGAATTTCAGCATTCCTCATTGGATCAAATGGTTCTGTCGACGGACCCATGGTAGGCTTTGTGAAATTGAAAATGAGGGGCCGACATGTTGTTTTAGCAATGCTGTTTTGAAAACGGCGAACAGGGCATGGCGACCCGGATGGTACCACCCAGTTGCAAATTTAGAATGTAAAAGGTCCATGGAGGAAAAGATCCAATTTTACCATCTGGGTCGAAGTCCGTTTTCAAATCGGAGGAGTGCTTGGACGTTCCGGAGACGTGAGCCCGTAATGCCGTTCTGGAAATGTTGTTTTGAAAACGGTTGAGAGAGCATGGAATTTCGGATGGTATCTCCCGGCTGCAAATTTGAAATTTGAAAGGTTAGGGGAGGATAAGATCCAATTTTACCATCTGGGTCGAAGTCCGTTTTCAAATCGAAGGTGCACTTGGACGTTCTAGAGACGTGAACTTGGAATGCCCTTATGGAAATTCTGTTTTGAAAACGGTTGAGAGAGCATGAACCTCCGGATGGTATCTCCCGGCTGCAAATTTGAAATTTGAAAGGTCAGGGGAGGATAAGATCCAATTTTACCATTTGGGTCGAAGTCCGTTTTCAAATCAGAGGTGCGCTTGGATGTTCTGGAGGCGTGCGGCCGGAATGCCGTTCTAGAAATGCTATTGCAGGATTGTTGTTTTCAAATTTTTGCAACTTCCTAAAACTTAATGAAACCTTGTTAGTTCACTTAGGCACCACAAAAACATCCAAAATCCACAGGAAACTTATCCCCAAAGTCAAAAATGAAGGAAAAAGCGAATTGAGCGAGCGGGGAGGCGAAGCCTGAAAAACCCAAGACTCAACAATTTTTTATTTTAGGGGGAAAATATGGTCAGCCAAAAAAAAAGAGATTTTGAAGGGCACATTGACCAACTAGGACATCAAAATGAGGGGCACACAAAACGAGATGGGAGCAAAGCAACCTGTCGGGAGTGAAAAAAGAGGGTCCTTGCCTATGGCGGGGCGTGTGTGCAAAATATGCACAACAAATGGCGACTCGTTGGGAAAATGCTCCAAAGCATTTTGATGACAAACTGGAATAACGAACCCAGAATCTTTGGTTTCGACATTCATGCTAGGGAAAACATGCCAGACGCTCAACCAAAGGATCAAAACCACTAGTTAACCCAACCTTTAGTATGTTGAAAATCCAAGTGTGTGCAATTGCATTAATTTCCATCCTTCAGTTGCTGCAAGAACCTAAGCTCCATCAAGTTAAGCTACGTAGTTTACTCTAACTCCAAAAGCATCTGGGACATTGCTTCGTTGCCAGTCAGGCGTCCATAGCCTCGGTAGAGTTATTCGTATACCCCTAAAAAGTTGAATTTCTTTTCTTTTGATTTTCAATATTTTGCTTTGTTTTTTTGTTTCTTTTCTCTTTTCAGCTCTTTTATTTCAACCCGCAAGCAATGAAGCTCACGCTCAGGGCTGAGAATCATAGTGGTGCTGGAGTAGAATTTTAGATTTTTCACTTAACTAGATTTCACAAAGGACCAACAGTGACTGTCAGATCTTTAAAATATGTGAGAGATATAAGATTCCAGAATACTTTAGAATTAGACCAACCAACGAATTATCCACTTTGAATCAAACATCTAGATTGCTTGATACTAACAGAATATCCTCGCCATCCACTCTAAAAACTTGATTAGAGTTTGACAAAGAAATACATAGAACAATCCCAGGTGATAAGTATGGTTGTTGTGCGCACAAATATACCCAGCCAGAAGCAGAGGGACCCTGAGCACAGTAGCAAAAGAGCAGCTACAAAAGCAAACAAAAAGCAAGCACCAAAACCAACCAAAGTGGGACAGCGAAAGAAAACAGTGAAGAAACCACTCTAAAGCAAGCAACCTACAACAAACAAATTAACCTAACGAAAGCAGGAAAAAGAGCATTTATAGGAAACCTACACTACTCAAAATGAGCTATGTACATAGATATTTACAAAGAACTATGTTCGAGTAAAGCGAGCTGATACTCATGCTCATTGGATTTTGCAGCGCGTGCACAAGCAGACAGACAATCGTTATAGTTCTCAACCATGCTGATTTATCCTTATGTTCAAAGAAAATAAATTCAATATTGCAGCATTCAAATTCAGTCACCCGGTTAGGGAAAATCACCAATTGAGGAGGCTCGCTAAACCCATGGTTAATCCATAAACACGTTCGTTTTTCCTCATTTCCATAATTAAAATGATAGTTTCAGCTATGACAATTAACAGGAGCAAGGAAGGATAGAACTTGGATTTCATCACATGGAGGTGGCAGCATTTGACAATCAAGAGCAAGCATTGCATCGTCAGTTTTTGCATCAGAAACCTCAGGTGGGTACGGTGGAAGGAGCAACACTTCAGGCATTAAGCTTGCATAAGGTAGGGAGAACGGGGCAGAAAACACTTCTTCCACATCTTGTGTAGGATCAACGATCCCCCTTGGCTGTTCTTCAAGAAGATAGACTTCATCTCGTTGATCTTTTGCAAACCAAGTGTCCACTTGATTGCTATCCTCAAAAGACAACATGCTGTCCCACTTCCTTTCCCAAGTGTTGAACTTATTTTCATGACGCTCAATATCGTGGGACAATGACATGCGTGAATTTGTCTTATTGCAGCCATCTAAATATGAAGGAGGATCAACAATAATCATGGCGGAAGGACTGCAAGTTGCATCTTGTAGGCGACCGGGTGCTTCATCTTTGTTGGCAACTATCTCAACACCCTCGCCTTTGTCTTCTTCCTTTTTGCTGTTCATGCATCTCATCATGACGCTCACTCGTTTCCCCTTGTTCACTATCGCTATAGACAAAGAAGGAACCCCTCTCCCAATCCAGAAACTCTATTGCAGCACCATTCAGAGGCTCAAGGAGTATGTCTTCATCGCTACCGTCTTTTGGGATGTGCTTTTCCTCGGAATGAGCATACCTCTGCAGCACAACTCCCAACGGAAAGAAGTCATCAATTGATGGCACCTCATCAAGGGGACCAAAATCCACTACGCAATCTCCCTCCAAGGACTTGTCATAAAGCCTATCGTCCATGGTGCTCAAATGCTCTTGAAGAGGGAGAAATTCTTGATGACTGGTGGACAACCTTCCTGTTTGATTTACTTCATCGCTTGGAAGCTCAAGACTATATTGTTGTACTCCTTCTATTTCTGTCCTAATATTGTCTTGAGGACTGCCTTCAGCTAGGTTATCATTTGGCTCGGGCTCTTGATCCTCACCTTCCATCCTTGAGGCAGTTGCAAAAAGTGGTGTACTTGGCTGCCTTGCTTGTTCTTTGACTTGTTGGACGACTTCTTGGCATAGTTCACACACAAACTCAGAGTGAGATGAATCATGAAGCCTGCACCAATTTGGCAACAACAATACCTCCAAATCCACCTGACATTTCAGCTCAAACCAATCCCTTGCTAGCCTTGACACTAGCTCATTATATCTATCCTGTAGTTGTTCCCACTCCAAATCTGCATTTTTAGATGCTTGGTCACTATCATTGATGAAGGAGAGGTCTTCCAGTCTGATTTCAGTTATGTCTTCATCATCATTTTCTGCTATCTCAAGGCTGTCAACTTCTTCCTCTTGCTGATTTTCAGCATCCTCATTGGCTGTCCCAGCATATAGTGTTGCAAACTTCATTGATTCATCCTTAACCACCAATGGCTCCTCTTTCTGAGTGGAGGACTGCCCCTTACTGGTGAAGGAGAGGCTTTCCAACTCCATTCTTAGTGAACCTTCACCAAAGCCTTTTGCTGTCCCTAGAAAATCAGCTTCTCCTTCTTCATTTTCAGCTTCAGTGTTTGCTGTCCTAGCACTAGTTTGTGGCGGATTTCCTAGTTTATCTTGAAGGTGCTGTCCTCTAGATGCTGATAGCTTTTCTACCATATGGGATGATTCATTCTCTTTGATAGTTGGCTGCTCCAACTTGGTCAAATTGCCTTTGACTTGGGTGATGACCCTTGCACACGACGAACAAGTAAATTCAGAATGTGTTGCATTGTGAAATCTGCACCAGCTTGACATTAGTGCTTCCTCCAATTTTGGTCCGTCTTTTCTGCCCAAACATTCTTGGATCAACTCTTCAAATGCTTTGGCTGCCATGGTTGTCAATTCCTCTTCCGGGTCTGCAAGGGCCAAAGGCTGATAAATTTCTCAAAAGGGAATCTCTCCTTGCAAGACTCTTTCAATTTTGCTCAAGAAGGTTAGACACTCCAATTCATTGTGCCTACAAGTGCAATGGATCCTACACTTATCCACCAATGCAAACTGTTGCAATGGACTCATCAATCTTCTATTTCAATTTGCATGTAGCTGAGTGATGTTGATTTGTATATGCTGCTCCATTTCGACTCAACCTCTTTTTGCCTACAATTTTTTTTGATTTCATGTTTCAGCATTAAAAGAGATCACTCTATATCAAATTTCTTTTTTGAAAGTGCTCTTTTCAACTTCCAACACTCAACTTTGTAGCCTCAACTTGTCAGCCCTCCTTCTAGAGCCAGTTCTGTTGATGGTGTTTTTATGCACTTCTCGACACAGGTAATGCATAGGTGCATCACCATTCTTGAAAGACAATCTTCCACAATCATATTGCAGAACACTATCCCAAGGTCTCTCGGATGTTAGGTTTTGACAATGCTTGGAATATCTTAGTTGATTTATATGATTTGCTGGAATCACAAGGTGGACTTACAGATGAGTTACAAAGTGGGAAAGTTGGATTTGCAAATGGAGTTTTTAAGATGGAAGAGTTGCTGTGTGTTTGTTGTAGGTTCAAACAATAGTCTTGAACTCCATTTTATCATTGGATTTGGCTTTATAATGTGCAATGAACCTTGCCTAAAGTTACTTATTAAAAAAATGAAAAAAGGGTAGGGAAGAGAGAAGGTTCTTGGATCTGAAACTACGAATGAACAGTGATCATGGAGACTGCTACAATAGACAAACTCCCTAAACTGGGTTTTGCTTGGCCAAGAGGATCCTACAGTTACACAAAACCAATGCAATCTTCTAAGGACTGCAGATTTTCAGTTTGCATACACACATCATGAAGATGCAAATGAACTAAGTTGCAGCAATCAAATAAAGAAGCCCAGGCTAACTTTGCACAACAACTTGCCATCAACAAGTGCCAAAAGTATGGGCTGAAAATTCATCAAATACTGTAACAACAATCAACATTACCATTTCCATTCAAGAAACTACAACTAAAACTAGTTTAGAAGGTAGAACCATGCACACATAATGAGCAAACTCAAAAGTAACACCCATAGATTATGCAATGTTGCTTTCTATTGTTGCAGGATGTTTTTACAACAGCTCTCCAACCCCTTACAAATGAGGGGGAGACCCCTATTTATAGTTTTCCAAAGCCCAAATGAATGGCTAGGATTGATTTACATTGTGTGGCTCAGATTCAATTACATTAGGGCTTCACTTACCCCACAATATTCAGCAATTTAAAATACATCTTTGTCTTTTTCCTATTCTGTCTTGTAGTGGCCAGTCACTATAGCAGTTTTGTCTTCTAGTTGATTTCTCTTTTATTGTAGCTGAAATTGATTGAAAGCTACCTTCTTCTCGATGGAATTTCAACATTCCTCATTGGATCAAATGGTTCTGTCGACGAACCCATGGTAGGCTTCGTGAAACCGGAAATGATAGGCCGAAACGTTGTTTTAGCAATGTTGTTTTGAAAACAACGAACAGGGCATGGCAACCCGGATGGTACCATCCAGCTGCAAATTTAGAATTTGAAAGGTCCATGGAGGATTAAATGCAATTTTACCATCTGGGTTGAAGTCCGTTTTCAAATCAGAAGAGCGCTTGGATGTTCCGGAGACGTGAGCCCGAAATGCTGTTTTGAAAACGGCTGAGAGAGCATGGAACTCCGTATGGTATCTCCCGACTGCAAATTTGAAATTTGAAAGGTTAGGGGAGGATAAGATCCAATTTTACCATCTGGGTCGAAGTCCGTTTTGAAATTGAAGGTGCGCCTGGACGTTCCAGAGACGTGAGCTCGGAATGTCGTTATGGAAATGTTGTTTTGAAATCGGCTGAGAGAGCATGGTCCTCCAGATGGGATTTCCCGATTGCAAATTTGAAATTTGAAAGGTCAGGGGAGGATAAAATCCAATTTTACCATCTAGGTCGAAGTCCGTTTTCAAATCGGAGGTGCGCTTGGACGTTTCGGAGACGTGAGGCCGGAATGCTTTTCTAGAAATGTTGCTGCAAGAATGTTGTTTTCAAATTTTTGCAATTTCTTGAAACTTAATGAAACCTTGTTAGTTCACTTAGGCACCACAAAACAATCCAAAATCCATAGGAAACCTATCCCCAAAGTCAAAAATGAAGGAAAAAGCGAATCGAGTGAGCGGGGAGGCGAAGCCCGAAAAACCCAAGACTTAGCAATTATTTATTTTAGGGGCAAAATATGGTCAACCAAAAAAAAAGAGACTATGAAGGGCACATTGACCAACTAGAACAGCAAAATGAGGGGCACGCAAAACGAGATGGGATCAAAGCAGCCCGTCGGGAGCGAAAAAAGAGGGTCCTTGCCTATGGCGGGGCATGTGTGCAAAATATGCACAACAACTATGAAAGTATGTAGGATATTATTCATCATCTAAATGGATTTCACATAAGCATTTATTAAGACAAAAAGCATAATTAGACATTCAAATGAGCCTTTGTTTTTCTTTGAATGTAAGTGGATGGGAATTCTTCATCGTGGTCTTATTCAGTGGTTTGTAATTGATGCCAACCATTGTTTCATTCTTTTTTGGCACAAGCACAATGGGACCAATTGATATCCAAGTTTCTGTCTCTCTTTGAATCATGCACTTTTGCGAATACCAAGAATGGGAAGTTTGTGAATGTGGGACATGATTCACAAAATGATCTCTAGGATTATAAGGTTGGTTTTTATTATGATCTTCAATAAGTTTCTTCTAACTAAACTGATTTTAAGGGAATAAAGGTAAAGAAAATATTGAAATGAAAATTAATCTAAGTTAATAACATAGAGGGCCATTCTGGATGATCAAATACTATCTCTTATCTTAGAAAATGGCATGGTTATAACTTAGGTTATTTATGTGCACAAAAGATCAATTACGTAAGACAAAAGGATCAAAACCAAATTGACACAACTCCATTGTATTTATAATGATTCAATACATTTGCATACATGACTATTTGGATATCTTTGGACATGAAACAAGGGCTAACTAAAATACAAAAATCTTTTGAATATAAAAGTTGTAGAGCTCATGTGAGCATGTGTCTCCTAATACAATCTAATTTTAGAGTGATCTCATTGTTCTTATTTATACAAAATTGAACACACCATAAAATATTTTCTAATAAACCAAATATTAAATGCCATAAGAGAAATTGCTCACTACAACAATTTTTTGTTGAAAATGCTCTTCCACCTGGCTTGTGAATGCTTGTTGTTGAAGAATGTAATGGAAGAGGAAATTGCACACTTGAATGCAACTTGAATGTGGTCATGTGCACATTGAACTCTTAAGAGTAATCAACATTTCTTGCAAGACACACAACATACTGAAAGAATTGGTTGATCACAAACTCATGCTTGATAATGGCTATCATGGCACAAGAAATTCCTAAAAGCTTTCCCATCGAGCTTATGATTTTGGCTTTTACTAAAAAATGATCGGACACTTTGTGCAATTCACCTTTGACACTTTGAGAAAATTGTTGTGGGGTTGTGTGGGACCTTGGATCATCCAACACATAATTGATCACATGGTTGTCACATTACACACGAAATTGAATGAAATTGCCTAGGGAAGTGCCCACTTGAAGACTTGGGACCCACCTTTCGTTGAGTCAGCCTCTTCCCCAAATAGTGCACCATTGAACTAGCAACATAATAAATGGTCTCATAGGAGTTCCAACCATTGCTTACTTAAACTCATGACTCGTTGAGCTTATTACTCAATTAAACCAAGAGGTTGCCACTACTTAAATTAGCATGACCAACAATGCAACAAAATCCTAATTTTCTTGGAGGGCCTCGTTTGGGATTGCACCAATCGTAGGATGGGAATATAATTGGAGGATTGGCATAGATAGAGTTTGTTACATAATATTGACAACTCTTGGGATTGCGCAGTCCATACACTGAAATATGATTGAAGGCTCAAATTTTCTGCTAGAGAAAAGCCTTGCCAATGCCAAAATTACAAGGAATGAGTTGATATTGAATATCTCAAACTATTAAAACTCATTTGAGCTTGAATATGTGAGCACGTCTTGATTGAAACGTCCACACATACCAAAACAATTTACTCTTCAAAGGAATGCTTTGCCATGATTTGGAGATTGCAACCTTGCTGCAAAATGTAGTGTAAAGGCATTATAAGATCACTACAAGAAAATGAATTGGGCTTAATCTATAAGATAGTCAAAACTTAATGAAATTGCCACTTAATTTCTTCGTTTTCCTAGAAATTAACATTTGAAAATTTCAACATTTAGCTCTGGAATCAAATTGATGATAAATGTCACTAAAAGGTGCACAAGCATTTTTCTTGGCAAGTAGGAAACATTCATGTTTTCTTCCAATACTTTATTCATGTGCACTTTCTCTATTGAAGTATTTGTGGCATTAGCTTGTATCAAAAGCATGCCTTTCTTTTATTGAGGGACAAATTTCTTACCATGGCTAACCAACTTCTTGCATTGCTTGGCATTAATGAGTGGAAGTGTACCAACATTTTTGACACCATTTCTAGCATTCACTTCATAGGTTCCATCATGTAAGTAAAGATAAGGTTGCCAAAATAAAACATCACATACCTTGAATGGCATGACTTCACAAATGCTTTCATCTTGAAAAGGATTGATTTTATACTCGAAGAGATATTGATGAGTGACATTTGCTCAAAATTCAAGCTTAATCATCCAAGGTTTTACAGTCGAGGGTGAGACAATTGTGTTGGGAAAGGTGCGTTGTATGCTTTTGCATCATAATAATCATACTACTAATAATGTGAAAATAAATAATTAATTTGTGGTGCATCTTAGAGATGTGGACATCACAATGGGTTAGACATTCTTGGGCTCTATGTTGTGTGTGACAATGGGATAAGTTTTTGATGTGGGTGTCACATTGGGAAAATATTTAATATTGGGAAAATTTAGTACCAAATATTTAATTTGGGGCCATGGTTTTGTGAGCTCATGGTCTTGAGGCATATATTTTATGTTATATCGCTTAGTGGTTCTATGCAAGCCCACTTTTATAAAAGTCCATGAGTAGTTGTTGAGGTTGGCTTGTTGGGTAAGGTTGGTTTGAGCATCTCTTGTAGGTTGCATATGTGGAAGCATAGAATGTATTGCTACATGGTTCTCATTTGTTTGTTCACATCAAGGAATGCAACTAGGGTGCTTGATGCTTCAAAAGCTTGCATGGAGACTTCGCAAGTTTATTGTAATCTTGTTCTTGAGATAATACATTGAGTTGTTTGGTGCTTTTGGAGCTTGGGGTTTTCCTTTGATAGGGTTTTTCCAAGGTACATGTAGAGTCATCTTGTCAGGATTATTTGGAAATGTATATTATTGCTGCAGATTACCTTTTAATCTGTAACCTATGTTACCTGGGGATGCATACTCGACAAAATTTGGGGCGCCCTCGGACGGAAACGTCTCGGAGACGCGTGGACGCCTCAAAAACATCTTCATGTCATCCCCAATTCGTTGCAAATTTTGGAAATGTTTCCGATACCTTGAGAAAAGTTTGGAAATGCTAGGGGATGACTAGCTGTCCCCTACAATTTAAAAAAAATAAAAAATAAAATCTCAACATTAAATTAAAATAAACATTTAATCGTTTAAATTTTAAAGGCTAATTAAATTTTTAAAGCTAAAGGCATGATTACATTCCCTTCGCCGTGGGAATTAAAGTTTAAAGTTTTAAACTTTAAGTCTTAAGACTTAAGTTGTCGTCACCATGAATGAAAGCTTTAGCATGTGAGGGTTAGAGAATAGAGTCACAGCAAAACAAAAAAGCTTCAGCTCACGTGAGGGTTAGAGAAAGGAGTTGCTGCTTTTTTCAACTTCTTCCTCCCACGCGATGTAGGTATCAAACAAGACAAACAGGTTATAGTCTGCACATCATAGAAATAACAGAAATTGATTTTCTAGTTGAAACTTGAAACTTGCAGCCTTTGGGCATTTTGATGTAATTTTTATATAATAATAATATATATGCAAATGCCACTTTATCAATGAATGTAAATTAAATTTTGTTAAGGTTCAAATCTATGATGTATATGATGATTGCTTTATCATATGAATATTTGAAATTTTCCATATTTTTAAAATTTTCCCTATTTTGAAATAGCCATCCCCTATCGTCCCCTAAAAATTGGCCTCCCTCCCGCCCTTGTCCCCGATACACGTCCCCTTGTCCCCGTGTTGAAAACTTGGGGTAACATAGTTTGCAACAAGTTCAATCCTGGAACTATTTTGTTGGAAGTTGGGTTCTTCTATTGTTCATTGTAAATGAAATGTACATGTTGTCCATCTACCTACATTTGAGAATATAAAAAATGTTTTACTTTATATGGACAAGAATTGGAAGAATGTCGTATTGTCTACCTCTTTTCTATATGATTTCTACCATAGCACAAGTCTCATAATCCATGATTTTCCTACCTTTGTCCAAGGTTGTACTGTGTGCGTACCTAGCTAAAATTGGGCTGCACTTATATTGGATATGCAAGTGTGAGCATGAAAGTGAAACAATTTTAGCTAGGAAATTGCTTGTAAATTGCTTGCATTAACAAGAAGAGAGATTACATTATATAGAGATTACAAAGCACCGAAGATATTAAATGAACTGACCTACTGCAACTATCTATTTAATATCTTCGGTGCTTTGTAATCTCTATATAATGGTCAATCTGTCAACAACACCAAGTTGCCCCCTGAATTTGACAAACTTATCCAGGCTCAGAGACTTAGTGAGAATATTTGCAGTTTGATCCACTATCGGAGCATACTGTAGCTGAACTGATCCGTCTTCTACCATCTTGCGGATGTAGTGATAATGAAGCTCGATATGCTTGGTACGTTCATGGAAGATTGGATTTTTGGCCAATTTGACCCCTTGATTATCAGTGTACAAGGGAGAAGGTCCTGCTTGTGACATGTGCATGTCAGAAAGCATCCCGCGGAGCCAAACTGCCTCACATGCTGCCTTAACTGTTCCTCAATATTCAGCTTCAGTCGAGGAAAGAGCCACTACCTGTTGCTTCTTGCTGGTCCATGTTACAACACCTGTACCCAAACTGAATACATACCCATAAGTAGATTTTCTGTCATCCACTAAACCTGCCCAATTTGAGTCTGTATAACCAATCAGCTTTGGATCCTTGCATCTACCATACAGAATGCCATAATCTGAAGTGCCCTTAACATATCTCAGCACTCACTTCGTTGCAATCCAATGATCAACTTTTGGAGCTGTCATGAAGCGAAAAATGTAGCTCACAACAAAACTGATGTCAGGTCTAGTGGTAGTGAGGTAGATGAGATTGCCCACTAGTTGCCTGAATGTCGTTTCATCGACCGGAGGTGAATCAAAGTTGGCTGACAATTTCAGCCCCTTTTCCATAGGTGTGGAGGCAGGTTTGCAATCCTGCATCGGAAATTTGTCAAGTAGACTTCTGGCATATTTAGACTGAGAGATAAAGATGCTACCAGCTGTTTGCCAAATTTCAATACCCAAACAATAATGGAGAAGCCCCAAATCTGTCATGTCAAAAGCCTGACACAAATCCTATTTGATTGCCTGACACAAAGCCTGACATCCATTTGATGAACTGTCCATCCAAACTGAGCTGCCATGGCGAGAAGAAGACGAATCATGCTCATCTTGGTAGTAGGAGCAAATGTCTCTTGATAGTGAATGCCATCCCGTTGTGTGAATCCTCGAGCAACCAATTTAGCCTTTTATTTATCCAAAGTACCATTTGCATGATACTTAACCTTATAAACCCATTTGTAGTTGATAGGTTTCTTCTCAAGAAGAAGATCAGAAAGAATCCAAGTGTGAATCTTTAGAAGACTATGATATTTTGTTTCGATAGCCTTTTCCCACTCTGGAATTCCTTTAGCCTTTGAATATGTCTGAGGCTCATAGATGCTGTGGATGTTGGCCATTAGAACAAAATTGACTATGTTTTGCTGCTTTCTCTTTCTACGAGGTGATCTGCCCTCAATGAGTTCATCATCATGAAGATCATCGATAGTCTTGGCCCAACACTTAGGCCGACAAGTAGAAGTACCAACATCTAGAATAGGAGAGACAACATCTCCTGGGAGTTCTGGGACAAATTCATCTGGATGTGAGTCCTGAGGAAAATAAGGTGGTGCTAGATCATGACTGGTAGACTCCTCATATTTAGAGTTAGAATGCTTTGAAGCCCTCCCATCAGGGGAAACAAGAGGAAGACAAACACCCTCATTAGAAACCTTCATAGGCTGATCCGCAGGACTGGTAGTAGGAAGAAATGGACCAGTAGTCTCATCAATCACAACATCACGACTGAATATGAGGCGATCTGTCTCCTCATCAATCAACTTGTATGCCTTGTGATTGTCACTGTAACCTGTAAACATAAGTTGCTGGCTCTTGGAGTCCAACTTGGCACGTTTGGCTTTTGGAATCCAGACATGAGTTGTAGAACCAAAGACTTTCAGATGGCCCACCTTAGGCTTATGTCCTGACCAGGCTTCTTCAGGAGTCATCTTCTTAACGGCTTGTGTAGGTGACTAATTAAGGAGATAGATTGTAGTATAAACTGCTTCAGCCTAGTATTTTTTGGGGACATTTCTATACTCCATCATAGAATGAGCCATTTCACTAATGGTGCGAGTCCTATGTTCAACGACACCATTTTGTTGAGGGGTGTATGGTGTGGTGAGTTGGCGCTTAATGCCATGTGTAGCACAAAAAGTAGAGAAGTCAACGGAACAAAACTCCCCCCATTATTGGACCTTAGAGTGACAATCTAAGAACCTGATTCTTTCTCAACTAAGGCCTTATACTGCTGAAATGTATTGAACATATTTGATTTTTGTTTCAAAAAATACACCCACATTTTCCTACTAAAATCATCAACAAATAATAAAAAGTACTTGGACCCAATAACAGATGGAGTGTTCATTGGTCCACATACATCAGCGTGAACCAATTGAAGTACCTTGGAGGCTCACCAAGAATCACCATCCGAGAATGGTGTCCGATGTTGCTTCCTAGCTTGATAGGCTCCACAAACTCCTATGATTTTGAGTTTGGATATCAGGTAGACCAGCAACCAAACCCTCCTGAGACAGGTGAGAGAGAGATAGTGCACATTCAAGTGCCCATAACACTGATGCCAAAGTTTGCTGATGGAATTATTCCTGGCTGCAAGAGCATGCTCTTGAGAATCAATGGAATCGGCAAGTCTATACAAACCATGATCCTCAAGTCCCATAGCAATCGTAGTACGTGTCTCTTTATCAACAATGCTGCATGTGGACGAATTGAAAATAATATCCAACTGTGGAGAATGCCTCATGATCTGAATGACTGGGAGAAGGTTATGTTCCATGCCTGGAACATAGTAAACATCAAGAAAGAGTAAATTTCTTCCTCCCGAGTGAATCTGGACAGTGCCCTTACTAACAACTTTGTGCTCTTCGCCTCCTCCAAAATCACTGAGTCAGTGAATGGTTCATATTTGGTGAACCAATCTAGGCGATGAGTAAAATGTCGAGAAGACCTTGAATCAATATACCAAGCAGAAGATGTGATTGGATCTACAGTTCTTTTGGCCATAAATGTATAGAATGCAAATTCTTTCTACTCAGAGTGCTTTGCGACATTTGCCTTTTGGTGAGAGCCTCCCTGCTTCTTTTGTTTAGAAGCTAAATGAACCCGACAATCAACCTTCATGTGACCATATTTATGGCAATAATTGCACTGAATGTTCTTTTTCTTCTTGCTGTCTTGAGAAGAACCAAAGCCTTTTGGCTGAGAAGATGGAGCCTTCCCTTTGTTCTTACCAGAAGATTTGGTAGAGAACGCTTGCTCTGTGGAGGTGGAACTGGTACTGCTTCCAAATTGTTGTCTCCAACGATCCTGTTGTAGAAGCTTGTTACACAAGTCTGAAAACTTGAAGTCAACATTTGTTGAAGAAATATTCAGCGTTTCAATGAAATGCTCATAAGATTTCAGCAAACTCTTCAAAGTAATGACGACCATGTCCTCTTCCTTCATTGTTCGACCAATCGCCTCCAACTGATCACGAATGTCCTTAATCTTTGTCAGATGTTCCTGTAAGGACATTTTCTCATCCATCATGATGGAAAAGAGCATGTTCTTGAGAAAGAACGCTTTGCTCTTGTTGGGGGTTTCATGAAGGGCTTTCAAATGATCCTAGATTTCCGTAGCAATTTTGCCAGATGGTACCTGAGGTAGCTGCTTATCTGTGACTGAGAGTTTGATGAGAATGACAGCTTCCCGGTTGCATTCATCCCATTTGTCTTGGTCTTTTTCGGCTACAGTGGGACGAGTTGAGTTCCCCAAAACGACTTGATCAAGGCAATGATATTCGAAGATCATAATCATGCGTTGCTTCTAGGTGTTGTAGTTCTTCCCATTGAACTTCTGGTTGCTTTCGAGCATTATATTTGTCAGAGATGCCATCACGTACCATGAGGTCAAATTGGTGAAGGCAAAAAAACGAAAACAAAAAAAACATAAGTTCAAAGCAGAAACCTTAGCACGGATTTCAAGGCACTTTGAAGACAAAACCCAAAAAATTTGAGTACCTAGAAAATGTCGCTTAAAACCCAAATTTTTTTGGCAACATCCATGTGCACAAATTTCAAGGCATGAACTTCGAGACACCCCCAAAAAACGGAGACCAACCTAGTTGAGATCTAGAGAAACCCACCAAGAATTTGCAATCAAAATTTTTTCTTCGACTTTATCTGAAGGGTCAAAACCCTAGTTGAATCTGCAGAAAGCCTTAGGCGGCCACTAAAGCACAAAAAATTGCAAAAAACCTCATAAAAACGCAGGTAAAAAAAAAAAACGGTTGGAATGCATGACCAAAAGGGACTCAACTTTACAAAAGTTCATGCTCAATAGATGGCAGAAAAATGTGGTCAGACAAAAGAAATCCGCGGCCGAAATATTGAGAAACGCGTCAAAAAAGTTCTGCAAAACACGACTAAAGAGATCAGATCACATCTAGACCAGGTAGAGACCAAAACCACCCAAAAAACGGCTTCCAAACGCGCCCAGGAAGAGCCGAAATCGCAGTCAAAACAAGTAGAAAAATGCCTTTTTTAAGCCCGTGATTTTCAAAACAAGATCCACAAAATTCTACAACCAGAGAGTTAAGATTTTCAGTGATAAATACTCATGAAAATCATAAACCAAAACTCTCGAATTTTTGAATACAAAGAGCCATGAAATTTCAAAATTTTTAGAAGATTAATTTCTAGTCACTAGTGCTCTGATACCATGAAACAATTTTAGTTGGGAAATTGCTTGCATTAACAAGAAGAGAGATTACATTATATAGAGATTACAAAGCACTGAAGATATTAAATGAACTGACCTACTGCAACTAACTACAACTTTAGACATTTAAGATGTCTACCAACCTCTACCTACTCAGCTACTGTAGACATTATATTATTGACCATTAACAAAATAGAGATATATTAAATATATTATCCCAACAGAAAGATACTCCCTTTTCAATCCTAGTTGTATTGGGGACATCCCAACACACTGGTCGACTCTTTTTTATGTTAGGCCAACTGGAAAGGATCAAAAGGAAGTGCAACCTTTGTATCCACAAAACTCCAAAGATCAATCTCCTCTAGTAGCATTTTCTATCTACACTTCCAAGGTGTAAATTTGGAAGCACCCTTTCTTTGAGATAAAGACAAGCTATACTTTAACCTTTTGAACACACTAAAACCAAACAATTCCATTGGGAGTAACTCAGATCAGCATCCTATCATAGGTGTAGATCAACACTCCAATCTTTGGAACCCTTAGAGCATCTAGCCCTTCACCTCTTACTTATTCCCAACCACTTCAATTATTGAATTAACCCCCTGAAATCCTCCAACAGCTTCCTCTCACAGGCAGTACACACTCTATACACTGATTTGGAAGATTTCAGAGAACATGCTCTGGTACCATGACAAATTTTCAGGCCATGGGAAGCATATTCTGCACTTGGAAAAGTAACCCTCATAGCAAAGTAGCTTAAAACAAAAACTCCAGTCAGAACAGAAGAACTGAGTATGCAAATCTACAAACTCATATTGCTGAAAATATGAACAACAAATTCTCAAAACTGCATCCATCTTTTCAATTAAAATTTAAAGAATTCAATGATCAAATATGCACTCTGCTCTTTCTCTCACTCTATTTTCAATGGTGTGTACCAGGTCTCCTTTATAGGATAAGAGAACTCTAGGGTTTACAAATTAGTGGACCACCCAAGCTAGAAGAAAAAAGAAAAAATTAAAGTGGAAAAGCACCTTGTTTCAAAATAAGAATTGTAGCTTCTTACAGAACTTAGAATCCATTCAAAATAGAAGAAAAAGAAAACAGTATGCTTTTACAAAAAATGTAGAAGAGATCCATGCACAGCTAAAGATAGGAAAAGCTGAAACAAAAAGTGTAACATGATTGCTGTACTATATTTGCAGAGCACCCCGCTGAAGAACAACTGCCAAGCAACCGCAATAGAAAAACTAAGAAAATGAGAAAAAATGGATTTCAACGACAATTGCTTCTTGAATGTAAGAACTTAGTTTTTGCTTATGTTACCCTTGCCATGGGGCTTTTTGAGCTTCCAACAATGCTACTAGTGTTGGAGAAATAGAATAACTTGTAGGAGCAAGAATATAACCAGCAAGACCAAATACCTACCACAAGAGAGATGGAATGGAAATAATTGTTATATTGTCAAAAAACAAAGAATATAAAAATATATTGATTACAAAACGATAAAATGACCTTGCTATAAAGGCAAAGATAAAACTTCAAGGCAAATTAAGAGTATGACAAGTGTCTTGATCCTAAGACATGAGAGACAAAAAAATAAATAACCTAAGTAAGTTTAAGTATCTAGGTGTGAATAGTTCCTAAAGTGAAACTAGTTAGGTAATTATATCTTGTTCACAACAATACCCTTGAAGTGCAACTTAGGGAGAATGACAAAACATGCAAAGATACAAGGATGGGTATCGGCTACAAGGTCTGATGGGGTAGCCATGTACAAATAAATCTCTCACAAATAGAGTAACGAAGGAAAACTTGTAGGTAAAAATCGCTCACCAAAGAGAGAAAAACATGAAAAATTTAAGGAAGGAAGGACTCAACATGACCCCCAAAGGATTGTTTCCATCATATACAAAAGATGTTCCCTGTGGGAGACAAAACATGTGAAGGACTAAGAAGCCTCAAAAAGCCGTCCCATAAAGAATAGGAACATGAAGAACACCATTGAAGTGTGCAGAAGTTGCAAACAATTTCTGAAAAATAATTGCTTTAGTGCTGAAATTGAAGAATCCCATTTGAAATCAGGATGAAGATTAGGAGCAAATTGACATGATTCTACATGAGTGACCCCAACAACACTACTCGAACAATGATTAGATGGTTAACCAAGTCAACAATCTGACAATCAAAGATACATATGACACATCAATCTACACAAGTGACCACAACGAAAATGACTAGCCAATGTATAGATTGTGAAATCACACCAATATATTGCAAGTTAAAAATATTGGTGCCAATAGTCTCAAGAAAATAGATCAATTGAGGATAAAAGTTAGCCTCCATAAACAAGCATGCAAGAATGTCTATATTGTATCTCACTGAAATGCATGGGTAATTAGCCTTTGCACTTGACTAGTATAGAAGAACAAAAACTAGATACATAGCTCACTCCGAAGTAAATCGAAGGTTACATTAGCACCAACAATATGATTACCCCCATAATGTTGACAAGGGAGAGGTATGGCAGGTCCATGGGAATTGTGTTACAATGTAGTAAAAGACAGTGAAGAAGTGACACTAGAAGATACACAAGATAGTAATTGCAACTAAGAAGGGTGTGCAAAAGCAAGGCACACTCACATGAAGGTAGACAAGGTTATAATTGGAAAACAAAGAAAGCACACACAACAAACACCCTATGACACTTTAAGGTAGTGCAAGTAAAATGATGGCACAACATGATGCGCAAGATTCCCAAAATACAAGTACAAAATGTAGCACTTTATCTCAGTGTGTTTACAAATTAAGAAGTGCATACAATAGATGCTTAGAATGTCCAAAATTGACCACATGTTGAAAATACAATTCTATTAGAAGATGAGAGCAAATAGAAGGAACCACTACAAAGTACATGGTTTCAGAAAAATTGCACTCACAATTGAGTCCATATGTAAAAGTTATGGCCCTTCAAAGTTTCCAAATGAGATTTGCATAGCTAAATCATTGAGAAAATTGAAATTGTCCAAATTGAAAATCACGTGCACCATTGTGAAGACCAAAAAATTCTACCCCATTTAAAAAAAATACTTTGAAAAAGGAGCCTGTATTTGCAAGAACAAAGCCTTTGAAGATGGGATTCAAAAAATAAATTACCAACGATGATTGGGGTAAAAAATTGAAAGGTCTTTAGAGATGTCACCATGGAATTTTGTAGGATTCCTTTCAAATTTGGGGTCTTTGCCAACTTTGGTGACCCAACTAATTTTGGAGGTCCATCATTCAACCACTAAATATAGCAAAACAAAATAATTGCCAAAAAAGGCAATTGCTAAATGTGTGACCAACATTAGCAGATTGGTGCATAGGGCGATTGCAAATACTTTTTGGCGTTGGGCAGAGGGGGGGGGGGTTTGTTAAACCTTGCCCTTCCTCCATCCTCTATGAATGGGGGCATGGCCCAAGGGGTTGCCTCCTTGCCCCGACCTAGGCAATGGACGAGGGGTAGTATTGGGGTTAATACCCCTTTATGGGGCCGGGCTTGCCATGGTAGGGGTAGATACCCTTGCGACCCTCAAAAATCTTTCTTTAATAATATTTCTCTTAAAATATTTCATTTTTTTGCTTTAAAAAATAAAATGATCAGACCATACTAGGGGTGGATCATGTCGGTGAATAACACGGATATGAAGACTTTTTGCATGCATTTCGAGATCGCATTAATTGCAGTCATGTAGTCATACAGATTAGTATAGTGGCAACCCAATCAACCTTGAAAAATAAGGTCAATTTTTTTCCATTTCCAAATCTCATGCCTTATATGAATTTATAGGCTTTTGGGTTTTCTAAGTACAATCATGAGGTCTGTTTTGCTCAAGGAGGCACCTTGTAAAATTCCTTGGCAAAAATCCTTGAATGGGAAGGGGTTTGAATGTAAATGACCTATGTAACCTTAAGTAAATAGGTTGAATAGCTCTTAAAATGAAACTGGTTAGGTGATATATCTTGTTCACACCAACAACCAGGTTGATGCATGGCTTGTGTGGTCCCAATGGTCCACACTTGTTAGATTCTTATTGTTTGTAAGATGCTAATATAGGTGTACCTGGAAACACTTTGTTTAGTTTTTCATATGATTTAACGAAGTTCATATCATATTTGAGATTCTTAAGCTATATATATTAGTTGATGTATATGTGATCATATGAGCTTTTCTTCATACATATGCCTTGTTCCGAGAAGAAAATAGCCAGTGGCTATATACTATGTATTGGCTGCTGCATTTATTTCTGTGACTTATTCAATTTTGGTTGGGAGTTTGCATCTGATTTTTACAATTTGAAATTTCCCATTATTTGAGATTGTTGAGTGTCTTATGAGTTAGTTCAGTTTTGAGCAGATGAGCTTATCCTTGTGGATATGTTTTGTTTTGGTCAAACATCAACACATGGCTACTCTGCATGTTTTTGCTGCTCGTTCACCATCTTATAAATTATTCAACTTTTTTCAGGAATTAACGGAGCAAAGTAGTATGGTTTTCATCAATGGATGGGAAGAAAAGGATTTTAATATGGCAAATGCTTCTTGAATATGAACTTAATTTGATCAGAGTTTGCATGTGATTTTTAGAATTTCCTGTCATTTGAGATTGCTGGGTTATATATTAGTTGTTAGAATACTATATTCGGACATCGTATAATGGTCAATTATTGCTACAGTCGTTAGTAGTTGGTAGTTAGACATCTTAAATGTCTACAGTCATCTACCTCCTCTTTATATTGTAATCTGTTCTTCTGTTAATTGAAGCAATGTTTAGCCAACATTGTTTCATGGTATTAGAGCCTGAATGTCAAAAATTCGTTTTTCAGTTTTTTGAAAAATGTTTTTTTTCTTAGCTGGGTAAATTCGTGGCTGCTTGGTTTGAAAATCTTTGAGGGTTTTTGGGCTCCTACAATTTCGTGGGCATTTGTTTGAAGAAATCGAAGGATATTTTTTTGTACTCCCTCTAGTCGCAACTTTTGCTAGGGCGCGTCATTCTGAAAACGCCATTTCTTCTGGGATGCTTTGAATCCGCAAGACTGGTTCGTGGCCTTTTTTTTTTCGTCATCATTCGTGGGTGTTTCACATTCTTACCTTTGCAACGCGACCTGTTTGCATCCTCTTGATGTGTTTGTTTGATGGCATTTGCTTGCATTCCGCAACGATCTTCGCGCGCGACCTCCGTTTCTTTGCAAAACTGACGACGGGATTTTCTTTTCTCGTGTCTTATGACGGCTGCATAGTCTTGACAAGGTCGTGTTTCTTTTGCAAATCGCGACCTTCTTTTTCCTACAGTTTACGATGATTTGTAATTTTGGGTTTGGCGATTTTTTCCTCAAAAATCGTGGTTGGTTGTAGACTGTATTGGTCGCACTTGGAGTTGTTGGGGCGAACATCTGGACCACTGGCTTCTTGGAGTCTGTTCTCGGGCATCATGCTCCTTTGCAAAAGTTTCGACGGTTTGCTGATTTATCCCCAAAATCGTGGCAGCTGTTCTTAGTGTGTCTCTGGTTCCAGGGAGGGACAACTTTGTTATGCAACATTAGGTTGGATGTTTTGAGATGACTTCTGGTCAACAGTTCTGCAGATTTCGAGAGGGTTGGTGGCAGACTCATCTCGGTGGCAGAGTCAGTGGCAGGCTCTTGTCTCTTGTTGCAACGCATTCTAAAGAAGGGGGCAGCCTTCTCTGTTTTTTCAGGATGTTTTTTGGTTCTCTTGGTCATTCACATTTTGCAAATTCAGGGAGGGTCTCTGTAGCAGCAGAGTGATCTGAAGAATTTGTGACCAAATGACCTGCAGATTGTTTTCTGTAGGCTAGTTAGACGATTGACCATTAAGGGAGGGTGTTAGAATATTATATTGTGACATTGTATAATGGTCAATTATTGCTACAGTAGTTAGTAGTTGAGGTAGTTAGACATCTTAAATGTCTACAGTCATCTACCTCCTCTTTATATTGTAATCTATTCTTCTGTTAATTCAAGCAATGTTTAGCCAACATTGTTTCATTAGTTAGTGCATATGTGATCATATAAGCCTATCGTTGTGGATATTCCTTTTTGGGGAAACACTAACCCATCACTCTTCGTTATGTTTTCATATTTTTCTGCTCATTCACCATCTTGTTATAAGTTAGTTGTAATTTTTTCCCTAGGTATTTATGTGGCAAATTAGTCATGATTTCAATCAATAGATGGGAAGAAAAGGTTTTTCTATGATAAATGCCTCTTGAATGTAAGAACGTAGTTCAATTACCTAAGATTACTTTTCCATTAGGCTTTTGATCTTCCAACAATAATATTAGTAATATTAGAAATTATGGATAGTTTGTGTGGTCAGAAGGTGTGTGCTTGTTAGATTCTTATTGTTTACAAGATGTTATATAGGTGTACTTGGAAGCACTTTAATGAGTGTTTATATGTGGTTTGAAGAAATTCCTGTTATATGAGATTGTTAAGCCAAACATTAGTGAATGTTAATGTAATCTGACGAGCTTTCCTTCACATATATGCTTTGTTCTGGAAAGAAATTAGCCAGTGGCTATCCACTATGTTTTTGCTGCTGCCTTTATTTCTGTGTAACTCATTCATTTTTGTTAAATAGATTTTTATTGGTCAAATTTGTTACATGCTTCCTTAATAGATGGGATGAAAAACCTTTTCTAATACAAACATTTCTTAAAGTTAAAAAAATCTACGTGTCATAAAGAATATGTGTTTAGTATGTTAGTGGATAGCCTTTGCTTGGTTTGCTGAGTTTGGATGGTATGTGTGGATAATGTAATCCGTTTTATCTACTTAAACAATTTGAATGCTATTCTGATTTTTCTGATAAGTAACTTTCTCTTTATCTACAGGATGACAGAGTAACAGCAACTGGAGATGAGGCAGAGAAGAGGGAAGCTGTACTTGCAACACATGCAAGCTTCCTTATACAAAACATATCTCATAGGGATGAACGTGTCCGGGATATATCCATCATTTTGATAAGTCAACTACAAAATAAATTTCCACAGGTAGGTTTGATTTCCTTTTCTGGAAGGTTTTTATTTTTCAATGATTTATTTAGATGTAATTTAATTGATTCAAAGTGTGATGTTGTGGATTTGAATATTTGAGAGATTATCTGACTTTGTGCAGGTTCTCTGGAGTTCATCTTGTTTAGACTCATTGCTCTTCTCAGTTAATAATCAAGTGCCATCTGGTCTCGTCACAGATCCTAGTTGGGTGGTTACAGTACGTTCTTTATTGCAACGGGTTGTTCGAGAATGGATTATCAACTCTCTTTCATATGCACCATGTACAACACAGGGGCTTCTACAGGTGTCCTTTGAATATTTTTTGGCCCTTCTGTTTGGAAACGTTGTTTTGGCCTTGTTATCTCACTGTCAACTTATTTTCTTGTTGGATAACATTTGTTTCCTTGAGTTGAGAAGAGCAGTCAACTACAAAATCTGGTTTGAATGGATATCATTGACCAGAGTAGCTCATGGGTGATAGCATCGATAAAAATTGAAAAGTTACTAAAAAAATAAAATGGATTCTCCTTGAGAACTGTAGATTCATCTCTCACAGGGATGCCATCTATTGGGGTTATTAGTTATAACTCCTTAGCTGTAGCCTAGAATTAAAATTTAAAATATATATATGTATTCAAAAGTTTAGATGATGAACTTAATTCGGCTCTAAAGAGCTCAAAAAATACAAAATAAGAAAATGTAAAAAAATCAAAATACCTCAATTTTTTAGAAATAATTAAAATAATGTTTAGAAGTACTCACCTGAATAATTCAAAGTGTCTCTTGGATCACTCACCCCACCTTGGAAAGCAGTAGTCTTTATTGCATTAATTCTAGCAAGCAGATGTCAAAATATCAATTTTGTTAGTCATTGTTGGTAAGCCGACTTGTTTCAACAACTTTGTATAATGAAATAGATTGGTTATGTGTGTGTGTGTGTGTGTGCATGGTTTCTAGAATCCGATCTGATTTTATAACTTGACTTAAGAATTTTGAACGCCTATGCATAGATGTACGACACAATGTACTAAGGAGTTGGCATTTAGTTTGTCACTTTATTGCATTATATGTACTTATGACAGGATAAGCTTGCTTAGTTAGTTATCTACTTGGGTAGGTTGTGCTTGTATCATGTGACTTCCTAGTTTGGTGGAGATGATGTGAGCGCATGTGACTACATTCATATCTCTTGGTGGTGTATCCTATATATAACCACCTCTTGCTGCATCTCTTGTGCATATTCTCATTGTAGTGCCTCCTTTGATTGAAATATAATTATTTGGTAATATTGGTCATCTTTGTGCTTTCCTTTAGGCTTTCTTGATCTTGGGTGCCTATCTCCATAACTAAATCTTACACTTACTACCTATTGATATGATGATGCTATGAGGATTGGTCAAGATGCCCTTGGGGTATTTGTGTCTGATTCTCTTAAAGAAAATTTTGGGGTGTCACCAAACAAGGTGATGCCCGTAGGATGGCCAAGGGATATCTCAGTGTCTCTACACTGCTCTGGGGACGTTAGGGCATCCTTGAACACCCTGCTGTTTTGGTTAATTAAAATAAAAAACTTTGCACCATTATTTTTTCCCCATATTACTTGCAAAATCAGTTTCATTTGCTTCAGGTTTGGAGACTTTTCTGGTTATTTTTGTAGAGATATTTTAATCCACTTTCAAATTTAAAAAAAAAGTTATACATCCATTATAAAATCATTTTGCTTGAGTTCTAACTTCTAACTCTGCCCACCAGAAGATTTATGGCTGTTTGCAATGCATGCTTAATTAGCAATTTGTGAACATAAATTTAGGAACTAAATGTTTCAGAACATTGGACAAACTTTTGCTTTCTATTCTGTACACATAGGCTTTTTAAATTTTTGCTTTCAATGTACATGGCTATTCCTTTCACTGATGCTATTAGGATTTGAAGTCTTGACCTATCTTTGGCAATCTCTTTTCCACCATCATTGTTAGAAATTTGAAATTTATGTGTGTTTTGCTCCAAACAACTAACGATGATAAATAAATAAAGTGTTGTTAGCTCATTTGATCAATTAAAAAAATCTGACTATTTATTAATAGTTAATACTACTTGATAGTGGAATGAAAAACAAGCAATACGTACATGTAATGCCTGATAATAAACTGTTGACATAGCCACAGGTACCATAATCAAACCTATTGAATGGGAACTCACTCTTCATTACTTGTTTCAAGCAATTAAAATTTCAGCTTCTTTAGTTTGTTGAAATTTTTTATATATTTTTAATTGTTTATATTTCAAAATTCAAGCATTAATTTCATGTGTAATTTTATTATATTTCCCCTCATTTGTTATCAAATTGAGGGAAAAGTTTGGTGTCCACAAAACTCTATCCTCATGCCCCCTCAACCCTTCTTTGGAACATTGATCTAAATGCTTGTGACTTCACAACTATGAAATGGATAAGGATCACATCACAAACATAAATTGGCAATAAAATAAGCAACGTTGGTAAGTGATGCTTATATGTTTCATGTTGTAGGAACTAAACTGTCAATTGGCAATACAATACAATAAACGATGTTGGTAAGTGATGTTTTTGAAATTGAGGTTATTCATCCTCCTGTCATTGCCTTGGATAAGCCAGAAGCTTCCACTAAATATAATGATCGTCATAGACATCTTTAAGATAGTATCTTCTCTCGTAAAGTATGGGTTCGCCACCAGTTTTTTCTGGTTAAAAAACTCTTACAAAGTCTTACAAACCTAATCATAAGTTAAATCCTAAGCTAGTTTGCATAAACTCATTAATAATATTAATAATTGCCTTTGCCAAATACATTGAGAGCCTATAGTTGTTGCACACCTTTAGAAATTCTATGCATTCTCTAGGTTTCCACAAGTTGTACATTAGTGGTGTATTATTTTATTTTTGCATTTAGTTAAATACTTTATTAAATTATTTTATATTATGCATCTAGGATATAGTAAGCTTGCTTATCTCCTTAGGCAGGTTGCATTTACATCATGTAACTTGTACTTTTCTAGTCTGGTTGAGATGTTGTGCACACATGTGACTCCATTTCCTTTATCCCACAGTTGTTGTATATTCAAATCTCTTGGTGATGTATCCTATATATACCCACTTGTAGCTCTCATATGAGCAATCTAATCTAGAATCATTGTATATTTGCATCTTTTGATAGAATATAATTATTCACAAGGGAAGTAATTCGCACAAAACTATATTCCAATTGATCTATCTAGTTATCTACTACATCAGCATTGCTCTTTTATTGATCAGAGGTCATCTATAGTCACATGGATCTTAGGGGTAATGTGACCCTCTGAAAGCTTTACATGAGAATTATGCTATTAGAGCAACTCATTCAAAGAATTCAATGAACTTGTTGAACAAATATGTCTTTTGTTGTTGAAGCACCTTTGCAATTTCTTTGCAACTTTATTGTTGGTCACTATTTGTATCACATATTATGATTTGTTTTTGAAGAGGAAAAAGTAATGATAAGCGTATGCAAGACAAGCAATGCTAATAGGATTTAAAATGCAGTAAAAATAAATTAATGACCTACTGATGATATAACAAGAGAATTTATGTTGGCAAACCCTTTTGGGAACCAAGCCAGCTAAAACAACACTCACTGTTTTAACCAACCATTCACAATACAATAAAATAGAGATTTTGCTAGTGATGGAATAGCATAAGTCCAAACGCATCACTATGCATCAGCTGTAAAATCCCATATGCTCTTGTAGCACTAGTGGGCAACTATAATTGATTCTGTTTACCATATACACAATATTAACAAAAAACAAAATCTAAGGAGCAATCAGAAATTTAATCATCCAAATCGTAATGTTCAATTCTCAAAGGTCTTTCTGTCCAATATTTTCCAATTTGTCATGCCATGGCATTGTTTCCTCTATAAGAAATGTATTGGTTTTGTTTGTTATATTGCTAGCCTTAGGAACAATAACGTTATTGCATCTATCACACAATGTTTGCCTCAAGCTCAAATAGTATTGTAGTGCAAACTCCTCATGCCAATACCATTGCTCTTAGAATTTTCATCTTCAAATATTATTTGTACATCTGCATCACTCATTTTATTTACAAATACCAAATTACTAGGCAACCTTAGAATATGCAAAACCCTAGGTAGAGTTTTAACAATTGTCTTGTTTTCTAGATTTGTGAGTGTTGATTAGCAGTGCGAGAGTTGGCCATGACTCATTGTAGATTGTGTGGGTTCCTTGCTAATTCTTTAGGTTTTTGTGACGTTCTAATTAATATTGTTATTTTTGTTTGCTTGGTGAATATTGTATCCTTATTTTAATTGTTTCATCTCTCTCCTCACTTTGGTTGTTGCAGTTCTTCTATGGCTCAGCTCCATTTAGTGATCTTTTGCCTAGATAAGATAAGGGGATTCGTTGTTTCTTTGCCTTTTTCCCGGCCATTTTAAAACATCATCTCTACTCTTACATGCCCGATCTTATAAGATGAGTTGTCTCCAACATCATCTCGTTCATATTGGCAAAACCATCCCTTGTGGGGAGTCACATGAGAGGAAGCACTTGTTTCAATCAACCATGCATTGTGACAAGCATGTGTACTTGAAGATGATAGGCATACTTTGCCTACTTTATTGGAGGTCTTCATTGTTGTGTAAGTGGCCTCATCACATGCCTTACCTTTGACAACCTTTCAAAATCTTCTTTGGTTTTTAAAATGTCTAGTTTTACCATAGTTCCACCATATCTTCATGGATCTTCTTAGAGCTTTAGATTTACCTCTAGAATTTGATTGTTTGTTCTCTGACTTGTTTTTATTTCCATCTTGGGAACAACCTCTCTCAAACAAGACATTCCTTGTTAGCTACTCCATGTATTTTCACCTCAATTCTTCAAATAACAAGTGTGACTTCATCCTTAAGATTTAATTTCGATGATGTACTACTAATGACCATGGCAAGATTATCATATGAATGTGGTAAAGAGCATAACAGAATAATACATTTATTTTCTTCATCAATTTTTATGTCATGAAGCAAATTGACTTACCACAATGTTTAAAGAATTCATACCCTTAGTCAGCCAGTTGCTAATATTCATCTCAAGAGAGTTTATTTACTAAGGAGTTTGTTTGATACAAAAACCCCAACTAATCCCATTATTTCTTAGTGCTATATTCCCCTATCACATTTGACAATACTAAATCTGAAAGGCACAACCAGATTGAAGACTTGGCATTCCAATCCATCTTCAAATAATTGTTTGCCTTAATATTTGAAGCCCTTTTTGATGACTTAACGATGATTACATGTTTGTTCACAAGAATTTTTCTTCTGAAGCTTTTGTAACCCAAATTTCTGGCCATTAAATATTTTTTATCTCCATCCTTGAATTGATTGCTTTTTATCTTATTGCAAAAGATTCACCTAGGTAGAGGTCTCACACAAGAAAAGGTTTTATGCACTTGCTCTTGAAGAATTAGCTAAGTCCTTACTCTGATACAAAATGAAGTGCAAAATTATTGATAAACCTATGTAGGAGAAGCAATGATGACATAATCTTAAATGCAGTAGAAAGAAAATAATGGTGTATTCAGTGTAACAATAGGGTTTATCTTGTTAAACATTTTTGGGAAAAAACCCTGCAAAAACGAGGCACACCGTGTTAAATTGATTGTTCACAATATGATCAGTTTTTTTGCTCCAATCTTTAGTTTTTTTTTCCTTGTGACAGTAATTACAGGCACATCAATATGAAATACCACTAAGTGATATTACAAAATAATGGGTATAAAACAATGGGCTGAAAAACCACCTATAAGAGCTCATTTTATTTTTCTCGGGAGTTCATGCCTTTGAATCCACTTCTTGGGGGTCATTGACTGCCCATACCCATACCTCATTTGTTGTATTAAGACCCTTTTTCAAATAGCTGACTTTTGCTGCATTTTGGGCTAGTTTCTTGCCGAATAAGAGTTGGTTTGTCATATCAAACTTGCTGAATTTGATTAAAATTTCAGCATCATAAGTTGTAACTGTGGTGTTAACTTCGAAGAGGGATAATTGCTTTCAGCGAATATTTTATTAAATGATCAGACTATGTGTGTCTTGGGCATAGTTACGATGCTTTGTTGGACTTGTAATAGCTGGACCTAGAGTGGTTTATTCTGGACTGAAGTTTGGGGCCCAATAGAACCTGTCCAGTTTGTTCTGAATTTGTTTGTTTGTTTATACTATTTAAAAAATGCTATAAACATCTAAAAAGGGAAGTTAAAAAAACTGAAAATTAATAACTAA
The DNA here is from genome assembly GCA_007115665.2 of Sequoiadendron giganteum. Lineage (NCBI taxonomy): Eukaryota > Viridiplantae > Streptophyta > Pinopsida > Cupressales > Cupressaceae > Sequoiadendron > Sequoiadendron giganteum. The sequence continues at coordinate 151,687,399 of CM021100.1, read as the reverse complement.
AAAGGGCAGATAATTTTCTCACTAATGTGGATTTTGTTTGCTAGGCTGTCCTTTCATATCTCTATTTGGTGTGACTGTGACCTATGCTTATAATTTCTGTCTTATGTATGGTTGACATTGTTCTGCCATACCATGGTACCTGTTCGAGCTGCATGAGCTTATATATATTTGTAAAAAACCAAGCCTTACCTAGATTAATATTATATAAAATGTTGGACTAATCGCTAGCGTCTCCCTTCGGTTTCGGGGGCATGGACTAACTGCCTCCCATGGATCTATTTATCTCTGGCATTTGTATTGGGCATTAATAAGTCAATCTTTTGGCACAATGGCAAACGTGTTCCAACAAATGGTATCAGAGGCAGGTTGCACGTTCGAATCCCCTCGGGTAATGCTGAGGGGGGGATACCAACATAAAATTCATGTTGGGCTCAAAGTAAAAACTAATACCTCGCAAAGTAATTATGTATAAAAGTAAAACTTCTATCTTAGCACCACAATGCAAGTGTGCTAATAAAATAAATAAATTGTATAGAATTCGATAAACATAATAGTTTATGCTACTATAAAATATTTCAAAATTGAAAAAATTAAACGAGTTACTAAAGCATATGTAATCATTTGAAAAAAGAAAAGAAACATATTACATAAGTAAAATGGTGTATATTTGATTAAGAAAATATTTGTATTTATCTTCCTTAGCATATTTATGTATACATGTATTATTTTTTGTGTATTTAATTGCTGCATAATTGTTTTTTATTTTTATTTTCAAATTTTCATCGAAACTGAATCTTTTTCAAAAAATCTGAACTTCCAAGAATATTACCCATTCCAAATGAACCGAACTTTTCAAGCACTGTATCTATGGTATAGTGTACTGCATCTCATTCTCAAAAGCTTTTGGTGAAAAGAGAGAGTTGTGACATATGCTTTAAATTTTAAAAGTACATATGACAAATTTATAGTTTTGGAACAGTTTAGAGTTTGAAACAAGAAGAATGACAAATGCCAAAATTTACGATAGGACTGTGTAATGTCCCCTAATTGGGAATGCCCTAAATTTGCCCTAATTCCTTAATTTCCAAATAAACAAATGGGTTAGAGAATACGTTTCACCTGATTGAAGTCTGGCAAACAGATTAGAAGCCATTTACCACAGTAATACTAATTAGCAGGTTGTCATAATTTAACATAAGTAAATTCAGGACAGAATTATTAATTCAATTTTAAAGCACTTTAATATCCTTGGAAGGCTCAACCATGGGAGAGCATGGGAGGACGTGACTTTGATGGGGTGTCCCGGATCCTCTACCCTAGGCCCAAGAGCGGATACACCATCCCTTTTGGCCTCATGTGGTCCATGCCATCCATATGAGGTGGTCTACCCAGTGAGGTGTCCCCTTTTTGTTATCCCCTAATCTTGCCAACCATATCCCTCTCTCTATGATTGGACTTCTCGTGCTTATTCACCATGATGGAGGGGTGAGGTTACGAAGGGTGCCTTGGAAACCCATCTCTCCTAAAGCCCAAAGTGCAGTACCCTCTGTACCCCTTGGCCATCTCGGAACTACTTGGTCCCCATCTTAGGACTACCTGGTTCCCATCTCGAGGTGGTGTACCTAGGAGAGTGCCCCATCACCGTACCCCTCTTGTAATCTCAGTCTCCTCTATCATGGCTAAACATTCAAGACATATGACAAACAAATATCAATCCAATATTTACTGATATAAAAAGAAGTCATAACAGCAATGTATCATTAGTGCCTCGGATATCTAATTAAACAATCGCAATCACTTATATTAAATTGTACTGCAGCTACATTATTGTAAATCAGATTTCATACCACCAACTCAGGAAACCAGACTGATGAGTAGTAATATCTTATAAATATCAGATCTAAATCCTTTGATGCCCTTATTTCTTGTTCGATCTGTCCTTAGTATTAAGAGGATATTGTTAGTGTAAATCAAGTGCATACAAATCTATTATTCATATAAGGCTCAATAATTGCTGCAAGCATCATTATTGCATAGTCGTATAATATATATATGATGCATATGTACTTATATTAACTTACTTCCCTAATCATTTATTTTCATCTATCTTCCATTGAACTGTCCTCATCTTCATACATACTTTCCATAGCAGACTTCTTATCTTTTCTTCTCAAAATCCGAGCATATCATATTAATGTATCTGCTACTATGCTCAGGAAATACTCCTATTTCTGCCCTTATTCACTGTGTATATATCTCTGTTTAAATCTGATTATATTCTGTTCTGTTGCCTCTCTGCTTGTAGATTGTTGTTTATTGTTTGAATGCCATTCCTTCTTAGATCTGCTTGAACCTGTTCTTCTTTCTGCTGATTACAATTATGTATATCTCTCAGATTCCCATCCATGCCCTCTTCTCTTCACTTCTTATCATTCTTATATCTTAATGCCTTAGTTGAAAGGTCATGTCGCTTTGAAGAGCAATGTCAGCTTAGAGGGACATGTCTTTTAGTTAGTAATCAGTATTTATTATTGTTTATTGACTATCCATCACTGCATGTATTAAGCGCTGCCTTTTATAAACATTCTATAATTAGTCGCTACTTTTAACCTTGGTGATTTGTGTAAAGATTAATTTATTTAAAGTTTCTTATGTTAGTCGGCCAGATTTTATATTAATAGTTTCTTATGCTAGTCAGCCACATTTAATATATTTTTAACTTTGTTAAATGGTGGTCGGCCTTAGTGTATCTTGCATATTGATAATCTTATTATATGAAATGGGGCATCACAGACTGCAAAATGCATACACATGGGAATTTACTATAAAATGAAATTTTCCATATTCAAAAATCTCGGACCCGGAGAGTACTCAGCAAGCCAAAAAAATTGACTTGGGGAGTACTTGGCAAAACTCGGCACCTTAAAGAACACTTAAATTTTTGAAAAATATAAATTTTATGCAAAATATAGCTACAAAATGAATCAAATGAGTTTGGTGGGGGTTTGGGGGAAACACCCCCAGCTGGGTGCAGGGGTTTGGGGGCTGTGGGGGCAGGCAACCACAAAAATCTTCATCCTACACATCGTTTTCATCTTCCCAGATGGTGTGTAGAAACAATGCATTTTCAAGGGTTTAAAGAGAAAAAAATGCGTAAAAACTGTGTTCCTGGCAGGTTTTTTACCCTACATTTTCTGCCAGCAATTTTCTGGAGAAAAATCAGCAAGTTTTTTCCGAAGAATTGGCAAATTTTTGGAGTTTTATTGATTCGCAAGTAAAACCGCGAGTTACTTCTTGTGGTTTTTTCCCCGCGAGTACTCGCAGGCTCGACGAGTACTCACCGAGTATGTAAACCATGTTTAAAACCAATATTATTCCAATACTCAAGACTTGTGATTTAATTTTGGACTCAATAAATATGTTTTTCTGTCTGTCTAGCAAAGCATGAAACTGTAATTCTCAAGTATAAAGGAGAGATCATGAATTTACTTAAGAATATGAAATCAATACCTAATCAGAAACTATTATCTAGCATTTAAATTGTAGAGACATTGGTTCTTTTGCTAATGGAGCATATTCAGCAACTTTATTGTGCGCTGAAATCAGAGAAAAACTTGTTCTTTTACTAGTGTTGAAGTTTGAAATTACTTTGAACACACATTTTCTTGAATGGTTTTCCTTTTCAAGGGAATTTGCTTTGTATGTTCAAATATTAACTGTTTTGTTGAAGATAAATGATCATATGTTGGGACTGTAGAGCATCGACCCCAAAATAGGTGAAGATACATAATAAGAAGACACTCTTTGTATTTGTTTGATTCTATATAATGGGAGAGATATACTAATTAGAAAATGTTCTCAGCATTTATCATTTTTCTAGAAGATGGGGTAATCTACAAACGTGGGAAAATAACATAATTTTTTTTCTTCAACTGGTGCAAGAAAGCAGCAGCCATACTTGATTTCATGTTTATATCATTATTTTCAAACCCCAATTTTGAAGTACCCTGAAAAAATTTGGCATTTTTTAATTTTTGTATATTCATCTTCCTAAATTTTAAATAGGCAAATATTAATGACCTACAATCATATTTATGGCTGTTGGCAATGTTAATGGATTTTGTTCAAATGTTCTTATCAACTCTATTGCACTCTTTATCTTTTTGCCCAACTATGATAATGCTGTGTCAGTTATGATATATAATATCCAAATTGTATTCTGTCAATTTTGTTTTTTATAGTGTAATCTTCTAAAGTTGGGATTTGCTGACTACTTAAAATAGGAGAAGTTCTGCAAGCTGAACACATGGCAGAGGGTACCTCATACAAGTGACGTGCTCTCTCTGTTATCAGAAATAAGGTTCGATCCTGGGAAAAAAGAACGTTGGAATGGGATTCCAACATCTAATGTCCCTGCAGTTATGGCTGCTGCAGCAGCGGCAGCTGGTTCCACTTTGAAAACAACAGAAGCCTGCAATTTGGAGATTCTGTCCACTGGTGCAAATGTGAAATCTAACTATGCAGGAGAAATTGCTGGTATGAGGAGGCTTTATGTTAGTATTGGTGGCTTTCAACCTCAGGCTAGAAAATTCCCTGTAGTTTTAGATCCTTTTGACAAAATGAGGAATACTTCTCAGAACTCAAGTGAGAATGGGAATGGAGAATTGTTACAGCCTGACAATGCTGCATTCAATGAGATGCTAGTTACAAAATTTGTACGGCTGCTTCAACAGTTTGTCAATATTGCTGAAAAAGGTGGTGTAATAGATAAAGCATCATTTCACGAGACATGCTCACAGGCCACTGCTCTTCTTCTTTCCGACTTGGTAAGGCATTCATCTAAAGTAGTTTCTCAACAATAATAAAAATACTCTGTTCTGTTGATATGTAAAATGGTATTTTTTTGGGTTAATAAATCATTTTTAACTATATAAACACTAGCTGTGTTGGTTTAAGAGATCTTTGTATTGCTTACCACTAGCAAGCAGCATCTAAAACGGCAGCTATTGATTTTTCAGGGTGTTGATGCAAAGGTGAAGCTGGAAGGTTTTTCACAGCTGTTGCGCCTACTTTGTTGGTGCCCAGCATATATTTCAACATGTGAAGCCATGAAAACAGGGATTTTTGTTTGGACATGGTTAGTTTCAGCCGCACCCCGCCTAGGGTCACTTGTTCTTGCAGAATTAGTGGATGCATGGCTGTGGACGGTAGACACAAAGCGTGGTCTTTTTGCCTCTGGAATTGAAAATTCAGGCCCTCCTGCTAAATTGCGACCTCATCTTACAGCAGGTGAACCTGATTTGCCACCATCAAAGGATCCTGTGGAGGGCGTTGCTGCTCATAGACTGTGGCTTGGGTTTTTCCTTGATCGTTATGAGGTTAGATGATTTTCCTTGCTATACAGTTCTGATGGAAAAGCACATTTACTTGAAACCATGTTTCATAAATATTTTCTCTGGTCATTAGTAGTAGTTCTAGTATGGAAGCACCTGAAGATTTTCAAATGTTCTTATTTTCATTTTATTTAAAAAAATGGAAGCATCATCTTCTTTGTTCACAAATCTTCCATGTCTACAATTTTGATGAGCTCATTTTAAATACTTCAGTTTGGATGTTTGGTTTCGTATTTTCACATAGGCATAAAAGGGGAAAATACATGCTATTTTATTTCCATTAGCTCTACTTTATCTCTCACTTGTAATATAGTGACAGGAACAGTTACAGAACTGTACATACTGTACACTCGTTTGTATTTTGTATATGCAAAGAGTGTAAAGGAAGAGAATAAAGATGTACGAGGAAGTTTCTAGAGGAAGGAAGCTTTTATTGTGAAAAGCTGTCAATAGAAATGTGTGAAATACATAAGCATAGTGATGATCACACACTTATACTTAGAGGGGGTGTGAGTCAGTATAAATTATTCTTTTTCTATTTCTTCTTCCATAGGGGATTGTTCCTCTAGTCCCCCCGAATTTTTTGTAATGGCTTATATTAGCTTGATTCTTTCTAGGCAAAGCAGTTGCTCTAGCAGCCTTGAAGTGTATTTGCCTCTCCTCCTTACAAACAAGGCATTTCTTCTTCTGTCCACAATGATTGTCCTATCTTGGATTGAGTGCACTACTTCACCATTTAGGATTCATTCTTTGTTGTGATATGAGTGCTTGATTGCTTGTGGTCTCATCCTGAATTGCTTCTTGTTGAAGCAAAATTTTTAACTCTTCAAATGTCTGCTTTTGGCTAGCCATATTGAGATAGGTAACAAACATGTGAAAGGATAAAAAGAAAGAGGGCAATGCTCTCATGATGATTAGTACAAGAAAATATCTTGTTGCAAGGTGTGCACCCTTGGTCTCCTTGTGTTGTGTAGTGCAACACTCGGGTTCGTGATATGGCTTAACTACCTCTTGTGGATTCATTAACTCTGGTGGTTGTATCGGGCATTAACAAGTCGATTTTTTGGTGCAATGGCAACCGTCTTTGCAACAATTGGTCTCAGAGCTTGGGTCACGGGTTCAAACCCCTCGCTTGCGCTTAGGGGGGGGGGGATTGTTGCAAGGCGTGCGTGCTTGGTCTCCTTGTGTTGTGCAACACAATGCTTGGGTTCGTGACATGGCTTAACCGCCTCTCGTAGATTCATTAACTCTGGTAGTTGTATCAGGCATTAACAAGTCAATCTTTTGGTGCAATGACAATCGTCTTTGCAACATATCTAAGATTTTTCCATTTATGCTTGGAATTATGTACTTCATTTTGCTAATCTTTTGAATAATTACTTTAATTATTTGTGAAAAACACAAGCCATAGGATCAAAGAATGAACAAAGACACCTTCCACTCAAAAGATCTGTAAACAAAGAATTACTATATTCCTCAACAAGAAAAAGTTACAGAATGAACCTCAAGAATCTTCAAGGAAAACAAGAGTCCTCAAAGGTTGAGAGTTCGAGAGAACAAAGGAGTGATCTCCAGAGAGATAATACAATGAGTGTTGAGTGCTATATAGGAGCAACCCTAAATGGTAAAGGGATTAGATCAGGACAAGTGTCAACATCACATGTGATGAGACAAAATGATCTAATATTAGCTCACTTCCGTTAACATAGAAAAACACTTAGTTAATTGAATAAAGAACTCCTAAGTTTATAAATGCATGATTATGTTAACACCCCCCCTTAAGATGAACTTAGGGAGTAGCTAAAATCCTAAAAGTAGAATGCAAGTTGGGTCTCGACAAACAAGGCTTGGTGAGGTACCCATGTACAAACAAAAAATCTCGCAAAACTGGAGAAAAGGAGAAAACCATTGTGGGAGAAGACTCCTCTCCAAAAGAGAGAAAGTCGAGTGAAGGATTGAAAAAGCCTCCAAATCAATGTAATGTCCCCTTCTTTTCGAGATCTGTATCCTTGTAGGGATAAGCCTGTTATTTGGTTCCTGTAGGCTAATAGGATGTTCAAGGGACCTTTTTGAGGGTGTCTAGTGGTTCTTTAGCTAGCTTTCAGAGCTTTATCTCAGTTTTCTCCTGCTCAGTGGCATAGTGATTTGGTGGTGGACCCTTTGGAGGTCGTTTTGGTTGTTTTCTCCCACACTTACTATTTATAGTAAGTCACTTGGTCATATCACCTATACTTACTATTTATAGTAAGTCTTATATGGGTCAGTCGTCATTAGGCCAACATCAAGAAAATATGATCGGATCACTATTTGAGGTGGTGTTGGGTAATTTTTTGAGGATTAATGGTTATTATTTGACTTTAATAATATTAATATTTAATGATGACTTATTAAAGGTGATATAAGGGGGTTGAATGGAAATTAATAAAGTGTTATATTAATGATGCTTTATTAGTTTATTATTTTAAAAAGGCCAAATGCATCGAAAGCAAATATTTATTTTAATTATTTGGCCAAGTGGGGAATTTGGAGTATAAAAGCAAAAAGCATTTGTTTTTTCACTATCTTTGATCATTTTACAGAAAACTTGTGAAAATTGGAGAAATTGAGCAAGGGTTTGCTGGTTTTGAAGATTCAAGTTTTTTGAGGACGAAAACCCTCAGAGAGAACAATGTCTATAGGTGTGGAAGATCACCCAAGGGCATTTCTGAGAGATAATCTCATTCAGGGGTTATTATAGAGCTTCATTGGATTCAAAAGGAAGATTTAAAATAGGTATTTAGGATGGAATAATACAGGGTCAAAGATTGTTGATATTCTCAGTTGTTGATCAAACATTTTCAGATCTGCAATTTATGTTGTTATTTTCGGGTATGAATTATATGTATTCCTTGAATCATTAATAAAATTTGGTTATTTATTTTTTGAATTTGTTTGGAATTAGTTTATTTGCAAAATTCTATATTATTTGTATTGTTTGACGAAACCCCAAATACCAGATGGGGGGGGTGGGGGGGGGGTTATTACAATCAAGGTGAAGGACTAAGAAGCCTCCAATCGAAACAATGTCCCAAAAAAGAGAGGAACATATAGAACATCGTTGATGTTGTAGACTATTGTCGAAAGATGACTAATATAGTGCTAAAATGAAGAACCTCTAGAAATAGAAATGCAAGAGTGTCCATATGGTAAATGATCCATCTCGTTGAAATGCATGTAACTAGCCGTTGATGTATGCTGCATTCGAAAGTACATAGGAACAAGAACTAGGTACATAGATCACTCCAATGCAAAACCAAGGACGCATTAGCACAATAGTAGAAACCCCCCCTCCCCCCTAATTCTGAAAAGGGAGAGCCAAGACAGGTACATTGAAACTATGTGAAACCAAGAAGTGCATGTAGGAGAAACAATTTGCAAATGAAAGGGTGTGCAAAATAAGGCACACGTACATGAGGCAAGAATCACTTGGAGTCACTGTTGTCGTGGAAGGGATACTCACTTGACAAAATGAAGAGCATACTTAGGAAAGGAAAGTGAAGAAGGATCAATTCGAATGGAATGGTGCATGAAATTTGATCTCAGAAAATAAGAATTGAGAAGTTGTTGATATATATTTATATATATATACAACACATACATGTTCATATGGAGTATTGAAGTTAGGAATAATTATATATATCTATGTATGTATAGTTTACACGATCATGCAATAATGATGCTTGCAACAAATATTGAGCCTTATAGGTAATTATGGTTCTTTATTATGGATGGGGATAATAGATTCTTATTCGTTTGATTTACACTAACAATATCAGTGTTAAGAACATATCAGTCAACAAGGCAATTGGAGCAGATCCAACATAGTTATCTGCACTCAGTAGACAAGGACATAAGTCAACAATCGTTAATACATTTGCATCTCAGAATATAGCAATTTATATTTTAGTAAAGCATTGTGTATGCACTATAATGTATATTGTGGATGATGGCATGTTATTTAATCTCTATGGAATTGGAGAAGGTAGCATGGATAGGGAATGCAAATACAAGTTTATCCATTAAGTAGACCTTAACATGTGGACGATTGGAGGTCTGCCACTTGGAGCCAAGTGGGATGGTATATCCACTCTTGGGCTTAGCTAGGATAGCTTCAGGCAGACTTATCATGTTTCCCATCCAATCCCTATTATGATTAAACTCCCATTTTACTTATTCTCTACAATCAATCATGGGAAGAAGAGACATAAGTACAAGGGGGATAACGGTAATGAGATTTCATGCTATGTAGACCACCCATAATGGATGATTGAAGTGTCTGCCATTAGTTGGCCAAGGGGGTTGCCTATACACCCTTGGGCTTAGAAAGAAGAAATGCACTGAGCATCCTATTGCGGCTTCATCTCCGATCTTCCCAATGGTTGATTATTAGATTTACTTATCTGTTTCAAAGATCAATAACCTTATATATGTCAATCTAAAGATGTTGCAAACAATACAAGTGATCGAACTAATTGTTAATGACTTATTAATTATTGGCTAACATTATTGCAGGGTTAAAGCCGAAGTTTATTGGAAATTTTAATTTAATAAGATATACTCCTTACTTTTCCATTGAAATTATGGTTTTAGGGCAAAATCCAAGTATATCCAAAAAGGGAACATTACACATTAGAATCCATTTCTGTTGTATATGAGGGTTTTTCATCTCACTAAACAGGCTTCCCATTCTATATACTTGCCTAATTGATATACCAAACCTCTTGATATGTCTGCAACTTTGCGCTTTCAATATACCCATCAACATATGGAAGAAGTCGGTCCTTCCTATATACCTAATGGTATGTGTTACCTGATTTTTCATAAAAAATCAGAACAAAAAAAGAAAAGGAAAATATTTTCTGCGAAATCAGCAAAGCATTACAAAGTCAAAGAAAGTCAATGTCAAAGTCAAAGGATAAGGATTGCAAAATATCTTATCCACAAAGGATAAGGTTTGAAAAATATCTTATCCACAAAAGGTAAGGATTACAAATATCTTATTTACAGAGGATAAAGATGACGACTCATAAAGCAAAAAGGGGAATCTTATCCACAAGGGATAAGGATTACAAATAACTTATCCATAGAGGATAAGGAAGACAACTCATAGGAAAAATATCTAAAGTCAACATGACTTTTTGATTTTAGGCTCTCAAAAATCTATAAATAAGAGGTTTATGTTTGTTGCAAAGATTGGAAAAATTAATTGTGACAAAGTGACATTCAGTCCTTCAATTTTTTCAATCAAATTCAGGTCTTTACTTCTGTAATTTACTAATTTTCTTCCTTGATTGCATCTCCAACCTTGTTTCACTTTGAAATAATGGTTGATTGTAAATATCTAAAGTCAACATGACTTTTTGATTTTAGGCTCTCAAAAATCTATAAATAAGAGGTTTATGTTTGTTGCAAAGATTGGAAAATTTATTGTGACAAAGTGACATTCAGTCCTTTAATTTTTTCAGTCAAATTCAGGTCTTTACTTCTGTAATTTTCTTCCTTGATTGCATCTCCAACCTTGTTTCACTTTGAAATAATGGTTGATTGTATGCTTGTGATGTAATATTTTACTGTTTTTCTATAAAACAGTCATTGTAGCAGCCTTTAGTGATTCAAAGATCAGTATTTTTACCTCTATTTGTTTCAATTTTCTCTATGTATGAAAGAAAAGTAGGTACTATTGTGAGTTCTATGACTCCTTAATTGTTGTTGTTCTAAGTTTACCTCTGAATTACTGTGTGAAGCTTTAGATTGAGATTCATAAGTTGTGTTGCTGAAAGGAAGTAGAAATCTGCTCTATTTGGTGTATCACCTTCATTTTTTGTTTCAGATTTAGATTATCAAATCTTTCTCATCTTTTTTTCCCAGCAAGGTTCTTTAGTTAAAGTTAGGTTTTAGGTGATTTACCATGGTGAAGCCGCCCTTTAATTGGAGGTTGACCTCGAGTTTCACAAGTCCCACAACTTGAGAGGTCATCCCATGTTTCATAGGATAGTTGGATTCAAGATTCAGCAGGGTGCATATTCCAGGTGGTAATAGTATGCGAAAGAGCTGTCAATGACAATCTAGAACATGGTCACTTTATATGTAAAGTACAAGCTTTTGCTGACTTTGTGAGTTCTTATTTTGGTTTTTGTAGCCTAATGATAATGTATAGATGGATGGGAAATGGATTGGAAAATGAAAAATAATTTGACCCTTATTTCTCCTTGATGATTTGTAGGGTTGATGCCACAAATGCTGATGTTATAGCTTTATTAACTGTTAAATGCAATAATTCATCGTGACAGCTTTACTTGTAAATGCGAATTAGAGGCATCCTTTAGATTGAATGTTTTTAGTTTTGTCACAAATTTTAACAAAAAATGGCTGATATTGTTTTTCTATTTTTAGATCTCCCAAAATGTAAAATTTGTAGTGCATTATATATATTTTGTTTTCTTAACTATAGTAAATGCACTTATAGTAATTTGAGTGGGCAACTATATTAAACTACAAGGAATTCTTTGTTTTTCCAAACAATGAGTTTTATCTTCCAGTTTAAAAACCCTTGTGTCACCTACAAATCATTGAATGTAGGATAAAGGTGGGAAAGTTTTTTTTAGAGTCTGCAAGTTGTCAAAGTCAAAAAGCAAAGATTAAATGCCTTTGACTCTATAAAACAAAAACTTCTGTTCGTGTTGTGATTATCTCTCCTTTTGTGGCATTGTATTGTTTGATGCTGGCAGATTTTGTTGACTTAAGCATGAAAGATGCCCTGGCTAAAATAATGGCAGAAACCAAAGAGTCCTGTCATATGATAGAATGGAAAAATATTTATAATTGTTAGATCGAAGGGACATGCCAGCTACATCTTTAAAGGCAAGGAGATATGTTTTCAAAGGTACATGATGACATGGCATAAACTAGAATTTTGTTGCTTGACAATCATGGATGAAGCAATTCTTGAGTTTGGACAAGAACATGTAATCTGAATTCTAACATATCGTCAAGTGGCCAAGCCTTTTCTATACATTCATTAGACTCCTTATGTTGCACATTGTTTGGATTTCCTGCATTAATTATCAATGGAAGTTACCTTACAGAAAAATATGTTTGATGATTCATTTAGAACATTATCAGAAGTGTCTAAGCAGAGTATTGATTAAACTTTGTGACACTAGTGTTTTTGGAATAATATTTGGGAAAGTTATTGAAGATTGTTGTTTGTAGGAATGTGTGAGAAGTATTGATTCAGAAACGGGAACAGCAGAATGAAGTTATTTTTGGGAATATTTCATAAGATAGTGCCAAAAGTTCCTTGTCTATAGTAAGCTGATTGTGATATGGTCTAGGCAGTGAATGGGAACTGTGTTTTCCATTTGCGAATTATAGATTGTTGCAAAAGAAATTTCTTAAACATCAGTTAATGTTTACTCAAAAAAGTTTGTTAGGAAGCTGGCTGTTGAAAGACTGAAGATGATTGGGCGCCATTACATGCAACACCATATTGTTTGGATACATAGTTATTCAGTTACAGAAAATGTTGTCGCAAGAGACTTTATGTAGCAATTGAATGGTTTAAACTGGATAATACAGTGCTGGCAGAGAATGTAATAGATTAATATTTGAGGTTTCAGTGGAAGTACTATGTTAGTTTTCAAGCATGTCAATGGGATTTAATAGTGTTGCAAGTTACAACAATTAATCAGGATCCAGAAATGCAAAAGAAACTCTGAATAACAGATAATGGAATACCTTAGACTCAATCAAGGAAGCATATAAACACATTGAACCAGTTATAAACCTATTAATATGTAAGGAAAATTGGCACATATACTTAACAGAAATCTGTGATCAAGTACTTTTATCTTGCCAAAAATAAGTCTACTGATTTTTAGTTTATAGTAGAATGTGACTCCAAAGCATGTTGATGCTATAGAAGATCCAAAACATTCACACGTATTGATTTTGTTTCCTGATTTAAGACCTTGTTCTTCAACATAGCCAAAAAGTAATTGCAATGTTTCTAGTTTACAGCCGGATGGCATTTCAAGGCAGGACGATGGAAAATGGAAACAATTCCGAAAGCTTAGATGACAATTACATTGTTGACTCATTTTAGTGTTAATGATATGTTTGATTGTCTTATTTATATTTATATGTAACCAATAGGTTTTCAGAGACCCTTTTTTTAAGAAATTTAGGTTTGATAAAGATCATATTGTTATAAATGTCTAATTTTTTTTCATGATCAAATCTCTTCCGTTTTTGTTGTAGCTTTGTTAATTTATAGTCAAATTATTGATCTTTGTACGTGCTTATGTTTGCATGAATTTTATACCACATCTTTTAATTGGCTCTATGTGATATAATTTAGATTGTGAAATTGAAATCTAAACCTGAAACATGCTGCTAAGTTGTATATTATGTTTTTTCCCTTTTTTTGTTAGCCTGATTTGCAGGTAAGACTAAGTCAGCATTATAATTTTAATTGTCTGTCCCACTTCTCCAATACAGCTTGAGAACTGATAAGTTTAGTAACTACTATGTGTCTTTGAATATGTAGGTTGTTCGTCATGATAGTATTGAACAGCTTCTGCTGTTTGGCCGCATGTTGCAAGGGTCGATGAAGTCTCCATATCATTTTTCTTGGCATCCAGCTGCAACTGGCAGTTTTTTCACACTTATGCTTTTGGGGCTTAAGTTCTGTTCTTGTCAGTTTCAGAACAATTTACAGAATTGCGTCCAGGGGCTTTATCTCCTTGAAGATCGCGTTTATCGGTAATTGTTGCATTGTTTAAACGAAATAAAGAGTTTTGTTACATAAATATTTCTTAGCTGTAAAATAGATTTAAAAAATCCTTAAGTTGTTTAGTTGAATTTTGTTTGTGATTATTAATTCTTATAGTATGTTTATATCACCAAGCTAACTTTGTGTGAATATGCAAATATTTATTTGAAGGACACTATTAAAGCTATTAACACTCAGTATGATTGTAAAAAAGAGTTTTCTAATTCATGGGGGTAGCTGTAATGTTGCCCTGGTTGATTTTAATTTGTTCTTTTTTGAATAAGTTATTTTTCTGTTTAGATTTGTAGGTAAAGTATCCTCCTTTTGCAGTTCATAAGCAGACTGGTTTAAATTGTGGACACCATGGGCTCCCCCACTTACAAGTTGGCAGCCTTCTTGACAAAATTTACCTCCCCTCACATGGGAAAATCTGATTCCTTCATCAAGGATTCTGCTCAATTTGTAGATTTTGTCAAGGATAAAAAATTAGAAAGCAACGACTTCTTGGTGAGCTTTGATGTAGTGCCCCTGTTCTCCAATGTTCCCATCCCCGAGTTCATTGAGACTGTTAGATGCAAAACTCACAAAGAAGTGGCCTCCTTTGTTGAATTATGGTCAAGATTCACTTTTTTTTTTCTTTCCAAGGAGTTATCTATGAGCAAGTAGATGGTGTAGCTACGGGTACCCCTCTTTCTCCCATTATAGCAAACCTCTACATGGAGCATTTTGAAGAAATTGCCCTCTTCTCCTTTCCCCTCAAACCAATGTGGTCGAAATGCTATGTGGATGATACCAATGTTTGTTGGCCACATGGCCTTAAAAAGTTAGAATTTTTCCACACACACCTTAATAGTATAGCCCATTGCATCTCTTTCACCAAAGAGATTGAGTCTGACAACCAACTCCCTTCCCTGGACATTTTGCTCATCAAAAAACTAGATGGAACCTTAGCTTGCCAAGTCTTCTGCAAAACTACCCACACCAACCTCTACCTCCACTTTTCTTTCCATCACCACCCTGCCCAAAAAGTGTGCATCCTCAAAACCCTTGCCACAAGAGCCTTTTATATTGTGAAGGAAACTTAGACCATGAGCTGGCCTATCTGCACAAAGTCTTCATATAGAATGGTACAAAAGCAAGCAAATCTCAAGAACGTTCAGCCAGGCCAAGTCAAATTCCTATCTACCCCCTTCTCTATATTGGTTTGTCTTGGTCAGCTACTAACCATATTTGCCTCCTTAGCACTCTATCATCTTGATGATGGATCATGGAGTGTGATCTGAACGTTGATACAAAAAAATTTACACAGTCAAATCTAGTAATTTCAGTTCAATATTATGGATTGTGGAAATCTGATGTCTTATAAAGAGACATTTCTTTCATTCAAAGTACAGGAATATGGTAAATGAAGTAGAAGTAAACACTTATTAATTATCCACTTGAGGCCATTGCCTGCAGTATGTTTAACTCAATGGAATTGAAATATTTTTGTTATTAGTGATTTGTAATTACGCATCAATCCATCATGTAATATTTTTGTGGGCTTTTTTTGAAGAGACACTGCCTGAATTTTTTGTTTAAACAATCGAAGCTTTAAATTGCTATTGAAGTTCCTAGCTTTGGTTACAATCCCTACAAAGTGTGTTCTGCAGTGTGATCATAACTTGGTTACTTATATGATAATTTTGTGGGTTCACTCTCTAAATGTCTTACCTCCATCAATATAAGCAGATAATTCGTTGTGCAACTGTACTGTCCAACTTTACTATATTGTGTATATTGGAGAAATATGCTTACCTGGCTCTAGATTTACCGATTTTATTTTCTCTTTTTTATGGAAAATGTTAGCAATATGGTCTATGTAGCTATAATTGGTTCAAACATACCAGTGAGCATTTCATACTTCATCACTATAAACAAGAATTTTCTTGTCACTAACTGTTGAATTCTTAGTCATACAGCTTTTTTATTCTGTTAATGTATACCAGGGCTGCATTAGCTTGGTTTTCCAATGAGCCGGAGTGGTATGATTCAGAAGTGAAGGGACTGGCTCAAGATGAGGCTCAATCAGTTTCTTATTTTGTTAATCAGTTGGCTATGAACAGAGCTGAATCTCCTAATGTAGAATCAGGGTCCAGAACTCGTGGGCAGGAAAATGGAACTGTGTCAGGCAACATGGTGGGACATTTGCAATTAAAGTGCAAATGTGCTTTGAAATACACTTCATGTTCGCTTCCAATTGTTCTCTTCTATTTTTCATTTTCTGTTTTGCATGTTTTACTAAGTATGGATGCCACTTTGCAGATGGATCAATCTCATCCAGTCTGGGGAAAAATGGAGAGCTATGGAATGGGAAGAGAGAAGCGAAAGCAGTTACTATTGATGCTCTGCCAGCATGAGGCTGACAGGCTTGATGTTTGGGCAAACCCTTATAGGTGTAGTCAAGCATTGATGCTGTCCTCATTTATAGATATTAGCAAAAATCAAAGATCATTTGTTGAGTACTTTGTGAACTTTTTGCATCTGCTTAATTATTTATCTATTATGTTTTATTCTTTTTATACAGAGAAAATGTGGTTTCTCGATCAAAAATCAGTTCAGATCGCTGGGCAGAGTATGTGAGAACTGCATTTGCTGTGGATCCTAGAATTGCAATTTGTTTGGTGGCTAGGTTTCCTTCTGTATCTTCTTTAAGGGCAGAGGTCATGTCACTGGTGCAGGTATCAACACAACAGCCTTCCAAATGTCATTTCATTGCAGCTTTTTTCTTTTTTTACAAATCCTAGGCATATGAGCATGCTCTTTATCATAGATAACAAGTGCTTGGAGGGTTATCTCCGATCATTTGCTTTGGATAAACAAGAGAGATGGGTGTAATTATTGCTAGTAGCAGAATTGTGGTATAAAACTTCTTTCTATTCTTCTTCCAAAATGTCTCCATTTTCGGCACTATATGGATACCAACCATCATCAATCACCTCTTCATTGCAGACACTCTTAGAGGTTCGAATAGTTGAATAACACATTCAACATCAAGGAGAGGTGCTTGCTTGTCTTAGGGAGAGCTTGGCAATGACACATAATAAAATGAATCGACAAGCTGATCAAAACCATAGTGAAAGTTCTTTTAAAGTGGGGAATTGGGTCTTTCTGCAATTACAGCTATATTAGCAAATTTCATGGAAACAACACTAGAAGGATAATAGGCTTGCACCCAAGTATTATGGCCTTTTTAAGTGTTGTGAAAGATTGGCAGAGTAGCATATGAATTAGAATTATCTATATCAACAAAAAGACATCTAGTTGGGTTTCTTGTAGGGAGGTTTTGAAAATTTATAAGGGATTGGAGAAGATGTAGCACAAGAAGAAGGATGATTATAAGACAAAAGGTTCACGAGCTTGGTCTCATAATCCCAATGGCTAGCACAAATGTTTGAAAAAATAGCATAGTAGTGAAATAGGACCTTGCCTTTGATAGGAGTAAGCTTGTTATCATCAAAGATGCGTTGGGTTTCATCATTAGGTAATTGGTAATGCATCTTTGCCAATATATACTTAAAACAAACACCATAGTCCTTAACACACTTATTAGGGCATTTCCTTACATTGCCCAAGATCAACAAAATTAGAACCAATGAATTACATAGTCTTTGAGTATGTGGGGGAAAAGTTTTCCTTGAAGATGATCATCATATACAAAATTTGAGGGAGCACTGAATGGCCAACCATGTGTTGTAGGATCCCTATTTCCATCACACGTCTTGAAGCAAGGGGCTACAAATGTTGGAGAAAAGGGATGAGACAATATTGGGAGAGAGGTTTACAATGTCAATCAACAGTTAGCTTTGTGGAAGTATAGGGGAATGAATCATGTTTGCTGCATGGATCGAATGTGATGTAAAACATTTTCTGTTGTGGGGTCAACACTATGAAAATAGTAGGGGAAGAAAGATGAGGAAATGAAAAACCCTTAGGGGGAGGAATCATAGAATAATATTAAAGTATTATTGTAATATTTAATGGTCATCTTAGCTTTTTAGTTAGTCAGTAGTTTACTTTTAGTTAACTTAGGTTGCTTCAGTTAGCTTTTAGTATCTTTCTGTTATTTGCTTTAGTTAATGATTGTTTTTTTTTAGAAACATTGTCTTGTTACTCTTTATATAAGGAGTTTTTCCTCTCCTTTGTAAATAACAAATATTGAATATCAATAATCATTTCATGGTATTAGAGCATAGGCTCATTTTTGGCAAATGTTTTGAGCAATAAAAATTTGTAGCTGATTATTGAAGATTTTTTGGAAATTTTTAGAAGTTTTTTTTCTGATTTTTTTTGAAGATAAAAATTGAGGATTTTTTGTGAAGAGTTTTTGTGAACAGATTTTTTGGAAATCAAAGGGTTTTTGCAGCCGATTTTTGAAGGGTTTGTTGCAAAAGATTTTGTGAAGGTTTTCAAGCAGATATGAGGGTTTCATTTGCAAGAAATCATTGATTTTTGAAGTGGTTTTTTGCATTTTTATGGGTTGAGTTCGTGATCTGATCTAGGTGAACTTTGAAGATTTTTTCTGGAAAAAATCTTGCTTTTTAAGAAGTTTTTTGAAGATTTCTTTTTTGAATAAATCTTGCTTTTTTAGAAGTTTTTGAAGGTTTTTTTTAAAAAAAAAATCTTGCCTTTTTGAGCCTCCTTTTAGATGTTTTTTTAAAATTTGTGAGGGCTGTGCCAACTGATTGTCCAAGGTTTAGTGCCAGTTGATCATAGACTTTACCTCATTTTTTGTGCTTTTGGAAAACGAGAGGGATGGCATCTGTGCAATTCGACCAGGCATCTGCTTCTTATGCATTGATGACCAAATGACCAGTAGATCATGTCAAATCATCTGCATGGTACATCAATTTTGGAGCCTCTCGACATTTTCCGAATAAGAGAGATTGGTTCACGGAGTATATGGCTTGCTCTGATTCCGTCATCTTTGGTGGTGGCAAAGAGTATATGGTTGTCGACGAGGGCAATGTCCAAATCACCTCTGGTGGGAGAAATTTAATATTTCTCAATGTATACTATGTGTCGGGTATGGAGCTTAATCTGCTTTTGGTGAGTCAGATTATGCGACATAGTCCGAAGTTGGATATCATTTTCAGTTCACACAAGTGCCGAATTGTTGATAAGGATTCCAAGAAAACTGTGGCAGTTGGGCTTGAGGATCATGGTTTGTATTGGTTGCTTGATACTGGAGATCCTTTGGAGCATGTGTTGGTTGCAAGGATTTAATCTATCGACACTCTTTGACATCAACAGTATGGGCATCTCAACATTGCCTACCTCTCTCAACTGGCTTGGGAGAATTTGGTAGAAGGTTGACTTGAGATTTAGCAGCAAACACATGGTGTTTGCGGAGCTTGCCAAGCATGGAAGCAACATCGTACTCCATTTTTACATGGAAAGTCTTGGAGAGCATCCAAGGTTCTACAATTAGTTCATGCAAATGTTTGTGGACCAATGAATACTGCATCAGTCACTGGTGCCAGGTATTTCCTCTTGTTTGTTGACGATTTTAGTAGGAAAATGTGGGTATATTTTCTCAAGGCAAAGTCATAATTGTTGAATGAATTTTAGAAGTTGAGGCATTAGTTGAAAAAGAGTCCGAATGTCAAATCATAACTCTTAGGTCAGATAATGGGGGTGAATTATGTTCCAATTAGTTCACCGACTTTTGTGCTAAACACGGTATTAAGCGTCAGCTTACCACACACTATACCCCTTAGTAGAATGGTGTTGTTGAGTAGAGAAATCATACCATCACAAAATGGCCCATTGTAAGTTGGAGAATAGGAATGTTCCCAAGAGGTTTTGGGTTTAGGCAGTGTATACTGTAGTATACCTTCTTAACGGGTCTCCCACATAGGCCGTCAAAAAGATGACCCCAGAGGAAGCATGGTTTGGGAAGAAACCAAAAATCACTCATATTAGAGTGTTTGGTTCTACTGCGTATGTTTGGATTCCAGATGCCAAGAGGACCAAGCTGGAATCCATGAGCCAAAAGTTGATGCTAATAGGATACAGTGACAATCATAAGGCCTATCAGCTGATTGATGTGGCCACTAATCGTTTGACATTCAGTAGGGATGTTGTGTTTGATGAGGAAGGTGGGTCCTTTTTGTTATCTTCTCCCATCAAGAGTCCTGACAATCAACTTCTGAAGACCAAGGATTTGGGAGCTAAGATTTCAGTAGGTCCACTGGTAGGGAGGGATTTCGATGATGTTGACATTGTGGAATCTCCTAGGCAAGATCCACTACTGGTAGGGAGGGGTTCTAATGATTTTGACATTGTGGAATCTCCTAAGCAGGATTTTGTACCAACAGATTTTCCTCAGGATAACTTGGATCAGCATCTAGATGGTATTATTCCAGGCAAGCCAAGTCATGATGATGCTCATCTTGATTTGGAAGAAGATGCATCTCCTCCTCGCCCTAAGTGGTGGGCGAAGCTCATTAGTGATGTTCATGATGATGAGCTTGTTGAGGGAAGATCGTCTAGAGGCAAGAGGAAAAAGAACACAGTAAACTTTGCTCTTATGGCCAACATTTAGAGTGTTTATGAGCCCCAACAGTATTTAGAGGCCAAGGGTAAACCTGAATGGGAAAAGGTTATGGATTTTGACGATCATAGTCTTTTGAAAAACAACACATGGGTTTTGTCAGATCTTCCACCAGGGAAGAAACCCATTGGTTGCAAATGCATATACAAGGTAAAATACAAGGCTAATGGAACATTGGATAAATACAAGGCTCGGTTGGTGGCTAAGGGGTTCTCGTAGAGAGAAGGTATTGACTATGAGGAAACCTTTGCTCCTACAACAAAGATGAGCACTGTCCGACTTGTCCTAGCCATGGCAACACAGTTTGGTTGGAAGGTTCACCAGATGGATGTGAAGAGTGCCTTCCTCAATGGCGATTTGGAGGAAGAGGTATACATGATGCAACCTCCTGGTTTTAAGGTTGCAGGAAAAGAGCACAAGGTATGCAGATTGCTGAAGGCTCTTTATGGCCTAAAGCAAGCACCTAGGGCATGGTACCTGAAGTTTGACAAGTATTTGGTTGCATAAGGGTTTTGTTTACTCACAGAATGAACTCCAACGTAGATAATGAGTAAACGAGAATAATTGACATAACATAACAACGTACTAGAATGTAAAGCATAAAACCATCATTGTTGTCTTTATTTATTAAACATATGCCAGTACAAGTATCTCATGACAATCATAGCAACAACAACATGTCCATTAACCACATGACTCTCGATACATATAGTGCACGAACGGTGGTTGAAGGACCAGCCGTCGCGTCGTTTCATTACATTAATTATTCTCTTTGGAACTAATTCCCGAACTAACTAATACGCTAAAACAATTACATTAAATATCAAACTAACTAAGATATAATTAAGTATGGCTGACTATGATCGACTACTACCGTCGACCGATTATGACCAACTACAGGTTTCAGAGGAGTCTCTCAAATGCAAATTTGTACGTCAAGAACACTGGCAATGTTATCATTCTTCTTGTTATCTGTGTGGATGATATCATTATTGGTAGTAGGTTACATTTGATTGAACAAATCAAGTCAAATTTGTGTTAGGCATTTGAGATGACGGACTTGGGTCTCCTACACTATTGTTTGGGTGTAGAAGTTTGGCAGACAGGTGGCAATATCTTCATTTCTCAGTCAAAGTATGCCAGGAGTTTGCTGGAGAAATATAGGATGGAAGATTGCAAAATCTCATCCACTCCTATGGAGAAGGGGCTTAAACTTTCAGCCAAATGAGACTCACCAGTGGTGAATGATTTTGCATTTAGGCAACTAGTGGGTAGCCTCATCTATCTTACTGCCAGTAGGCTTGATCTCAGTTTTGCTATAAGCTACATTTCTTGTTTCATGATTGCCCCTAAGACAGAGCACTGGGTTGTAGCAAAGCAAGTGTTGAGATATGTGAAAGGGACACTTGACTTTGGCATTTGGTATAGTAGATGTAAAGATCCTAGGCTGGTTGGTTTTACAGATTCAAATTGGGCAGGTTCAGTTGATGATAGGAAGTCCACTTTTGGGTACGTTTTTAGTTTTGGTACGAGTGTAGTCACATGGAGAAGAAAGGAGCAGCAGACAATTGCTTTCCTCGAAAGAAGCATAGTATCGAGGAACAGTTAAGGCCGCATGTGAGGCAGTATGGCTTCAAAGGATGCTTGTTGACACATAAGTGGTTCAAGCAGGTCCTTCACCCTTGATCTGTGACAATCAAGGGGTGCTAAAGCTTGTGAAGAATCCGGTCTTCCACGAGCGAACCAAGCATGTTGAGCTTCATTGTCATTTCATCCGCCAACTTGTTGAAGATGGATCTGTGATGTTGCAGTATGTTACCACTAAGGATTATACTGCATACATTCTCACCGAGCCTCTCAAACCGGATAAATTTGTAAAACTTAGGGATAAGCTTGGTGCAGTTAGTAGGATGACCATTAAGGGAGGGTATTAAAGTATTATTGTAATATTTAATGGTCATCTTAGCTTTTAGTTAGTCGGTAGTTTACTTTAAGTTAACTTAGGTTGCTTCAGTTAGCTTTTAGTATCTTTCCGTTATTCGCTTTAGTTTTCTTTAGTTAATTGTTGTTTCTTTTTAGAAACATCATCTTGCAATTCTTTATATAAGGAGTTTTTCCTCTCCTTTGTAAATAACAAATATCGAATACCAATTATCATTTGAAATAATTACTTATACATCATATGAAAAGCGTTCTTAATAATAATATAATAATCTAATATTACCATTATTAGTAGTCTTACTTGTAACTATTGTCCATTGGTAGGAGGTTGTTTATTTAATTTAATTGTCATTATAAAGGTTTCTTTTTCTTGAATGTTTCTTCCATTACATGACAAATTGGAATGAATGTACGGTATAATTGTTATTAAAATTAGGAGGGGAAAGTCAATATAAATAAAGACCAACCTAATCTGCACAATATATACTTGCTATTTACAATTTATACAATGTTTTTGTGGTGGATGATGTACATGTTGAATAAGAGTAAATGTGTATCTTTTTGGATTCATGTAGGGAAAAGAGATTGACACAGACTTCAGTGGAAGGAAAAATATTTTTATGCTTTTTGATTGAAGACAAACTCTATGATTACTTTGTGCTTACATTGTTCAGCTACAAGTAGAGATAGAGCAATGCAAGATCATGAAAAGATTGAATACCAAATGTTATAAGCTAAACAAAGTAGTTGCATTTAAAGATACAAGAGATTGAACTAACACCTACGACAATACAAAACATTGAATAATTGTTAAGTGATATTTAATTCATAGAAACACAATAGCACATATTGCTGAACACTTCAACAATAATTTAGAATTAAAATAGGTCGACTAAATTCTATTGAATGAATAACAAATTCTTGATTAACGATAACGAATACTTGGTGAACAGCAGTTTCAGCAACAAGCAGGTGTGAGCATTACCATTATAAATTGAATGCAAAATGACACTTATTTATAAGGTTTACAAAGCAGTTTATGAAAATAAATTATTGAATTTTAACTCTAGCTATTGACCTAATGTTTGGTACAGAATCCTACACACAATAGCTAAATATAAACCCTAACAATCTCTAGTTAAGTTATTCATTGAAATTGTTACAAACGGTTACTTGAAATTCACATCTCTTGCATGGAAAGAGATTTAAAAATAGGTGTTTTGACAATAACTAACTCCTCGAAAAGCTCATCACTCTAAAACAATAGACAATGTAAATAGAAAATTTGGATAGGCGACTCTTGAGATTCTAAAAATCTTCCCTCTTGTCACAAACATACAAACGCTTTGAAGACAATTTGAAACTCCAACATGCTTGTCGAGCCTTAAATTTGGCAACCTTTTATTGATTTCTCGAAAACCTCGACTCCTTGGAGTAAAATCCTTGTAGGTAAAACAAGCAAATATCAATTGGCAGCTTTGGAGATTATGGAAATCGTTTCTGTTATAGACATGGCAAACCCTTTGAAGACGTTAAAAAACACCAATATTCCTCTTGAGTTTTGAATTTAAAAAATCTTTATTGATACCTCGAAAACCTTGACCCTTTTGAGTAAAATTCTTGTGATAAAAGCAAAACTGGTTGTGGAAGTCTGCAAAAATCAGGCACCTTTTCATGTTGAATGTAATCAAAGATTGTAATATTCTAGAATGATGATTGTTGTCTTTTGTTCTTTCATGAAATTAACTTTGAAAACTCAGAACGATCCCTGCTGATAGCTGAATGCCAAAGCAAAGGAATGGATTGCCAAGTCACAAAAGAAATTGATTATCTAAATCCTCCTGATGATGAAATTGAATTGATATGATAATTAAGACTGATTTTGGCTAGTAATTTGAGATGAATGTTGTTGAATAAGCAGATTTTCGAAACCCTGCATGATATGCTATGGTGTTCTGGTGCTGCACTTTGCTGTTGAAATCAAATGAGGAGGATAGGAAGTACTTTTATTAGCAATTCGGTTCTGAATTAAGCAGTTAAAATGTTGTATAAACAATTCTGCACTCTTTTGGTGACATCATTTTATTATCTGTACCGCTACTCTTTATCAATTTCAACTTGAGATTTGGAAAAGAAAAAAATGAGAAAAAGAAAAAGAAGCTTTGTTTATGGGTGCTTTGTTTTTTTATTGAAATTGGTCAGTTAGAATTCTACCAACAAATCTTATATCTTCTTTTAACCGATGCTGAGTCGGCTTCCTTCATAGAGAGACATGGACCAATATAAATCAAATTTAAACTCAAACCAGATACATGGTTGACATACGCGAGCATGCTCTTTTGTACACAAAAATCACTTTGAAGTTTGTAAGTGTACTTTCTTTTGTTAGAGTGCATGTCTATATAGTATATACAGTAGGAAATTGTTTATACATTTGGTGTAGATTCTTCTTTGCTAAGCATGTGCCTATGTTAAACATGTGCTTCCATGAATGGACTTTGAAATTTGGATTTTGTATCTGTGTTTAGATGTGTGCTCATTGTTGCAATTTTGCAAATGAAACTTGTGTTTTTTCCATAATTTGTCACATGCAACAGCATTTTGTATGCGTTTTTGTAAATTTCACATCTGCTGCTTGATGACTATTAGGCACATAACTCTACGTGTTTTGTGAATAAATGTGCTTCCATGAATGGACTTTGATGACTTTTGGTATAAATGCATTTTTAAAACCAAAAACCCTGGCTTGAAAATCTGTCTGCAACTTGTGTTGCATGATTTTTTTTGGAGTTCAATAATTCAAAATTTTAGTTCATGTGCCTTAGGGCAAGGGCATGACTATTTGCTGACTTGCAAATTCTTTCCGACCTCAAAATCTGATTCTTACTTATGTAGCTTTGTAGTTGTTCATGGTTGTCGCACATAATTTTTTCATGTCAAAAATCTTAAATGGCAGTCTCTTCAACTCGATGACATTGTTTCAATGATTTGATGAGCTCAAAATCTGATTCTTATGTAGCTTTGTAATTGTTTATGGTTGTCACTTGTAATTTTTTCATGTCAAAAATCTTATATGGTGAACCATCCCTTCAACTGGATGACACTATTTCAATAACTTGATGAGTTTGCCAAAGCTCTTCAATCACTTGAAACATCACTCTCTTTCCATGAAAAATGTTTAGAAGCCACGTGCATTGACCGTACAAAAATAAATAATGGGAGATAACAAGAACATTATTGACAATAGGACCATGAAACATGACTCTTGACTTGACAGAAAGGCATATCTTAGTTTGAAATTGAAGACACTTAGAAATTTTTGCTTAGGTGTAAACATTGGCTCTATTTGGGGACAATTGTGTATGCTTGTGGTGTAGGAGAAATTTAAACTCTTTTCTTTATTAGCAGACGTGTTTGATCAGTAATTTAAGTATTCTTAAATCACCTAAGAGATAAACACTCTAGATCATGTAACTAACAACATAACACATCTACATTACAAAAACAGAAATACAATACTACATAACAAAAAACATCACAAATTGGGAAACATAAAATGAGAAAAGAAAAGAAGAAAAGAACTATTTGTGAGCGAGAACAAGGGGAAGCAAGGGTTACATGAAACCATTTAGAGGTTGGGAAAAATAACTACCACTCTTTGTGGGCTCATATTTTAGTTTTGAAAGTCCGTAGCCTTGCAAATGATGTGAATGATTCATTATAAGATAAAATAAAGTTTGGAAGACCTTAATAATCATTTAGAGTAAACCTTGGTAGGATTTCATCGATATATTGTAATTTAGGATAGTATTCCATCTCATTCAATTATTATTTGGCAGTGGCATGATTCATTGAATAAAGATCTCAATATTCTATATTTGAATCCCTAAGTTCAAAATTGGGAGTGGCTGCAAACCTTGTATGAAAGGTATTTCATTTGTTTGATCATTTGCATCTTGATTCGACTAACCATCAAGGTCTGCATGTTGAAACACTAGACCATTATGAAAATGCACATGTTGGAAATATCAATCTTTGGCGTCAAACTTGCCATCCACCATCTTCTAACACAAAAACAAGATTAGAAATCTGATCTCCTAATTTTTTGTCTTCCTCTTTGTTGATATCTTCTTGACATTTGTCATGCTTCGTATTTGAATTTTCGTAAATGTGATTCTCTTCACATATTGCTTCAATACGCGCTACCACAAACAAATTTGAGAGTTTTTGACTTTTTAGTTCCTTTGTCTTTCCATAACAAATGTTTGAAAGCCGTATCCATTGGATAAAAATTATAATTTTTGAGCTTGTTGCTTGATGTACCCACTACCTATGTACTATGCATGATGCAAGATTTATTTCTTTTGTCATTTGTCACTATAAATTTATAAAATTATACATTAGGCTTCATATTTGTTATGCATCTATGACGGGCATTATTAGTGTATCAAATAGACTACTATAACAGAATCAATGAATTGTTATTTTACTTTTATTGAATTTCAGCTTCTTTTGGTTTGTTCAGAAGTTTCTATGCAGTTAAGTTATTTAACTTAACAGTATTTAAAAATTCAAAAAATATGTTTTTATATATTATTTTAATAGTGAAGGAACAAAAGTATTCTTCCCTAAGAGTAGAAGACCTAGGAGATTAATTAATTCTATCTTTGCACTAACTATTAAATAAACCAGATTATAGAAGCAATAAAGAACAAAAACTTAATGTAATCTGATCTACAATGGAAAGGATAGGGTTGGGAAATATAAAATATTAATTCAAAAAATTTAGAAATGAAACACTAAAATGGAATATGTCCCACTTTGGATATATGCTGTATCCAAGGCTAGGAATATATTGGGAGGTTTTGGGAAATGTTCTGGTGTAAATTTGAGCTTTGTTGGATGAAAACTTAAAATTGGGTATAACGGCTAAGCTTGTGGGTGCAATTGCCTGCAATGGGCATTGTAGTAGTGTCAAGGGGGTGTTGCTACCTATAACGGCTTCCAAGAGGCTTGAATATACAGTAGTTGTTTGTATTACAAAATCAACACATAGAAAGTTAACCAAGATTGCATAAAAATCTGTTTAGAAATAAGGAGCAAAAATATATTTTTATATAGGATTACAAATATCTTATCCACAGAGGATAAGACTAACACTTCAGAGGGTAATCAATCAAGATAACACATGATCTCACCTTTGCCATCAATTCAAGAACTTTAACCCTCTTACCAAAAGAAGGACTTGTGATATCACCTAATCCACCAAAGCTTTCAATAATCGAGTGCAAGACCTCCCTCATTTTGTCCACATTATAAGGAACATCCAGAACTGTAATCCTTATAATCTCGCTTAGACAATGAGCTACAGTAAGACGCACCTCCTCAACTTTGTGCCTCAACAACCTTTACTCACCCAATGAAGTTACTGCTGGAGTCAGCCATTTGAATAAACTGAGAAGGTTACTGATCTACTAAATGGAAACAATTCATCACTTCCTCTAATGAGCTGAGAAGAGCCTCTTTTGACAATAATGAATGACCAAGTTTATCTGCTGCAAGATAAAGTTTCTTAGCCAATTCTTTGTTACTCGATGAAGCCATGACTTACAACTGAAACTCAAACTCTGAATTTACCCAACAGGCTGGCAGAAATTTTCTGTGCTCTGATATCACTGTAGTATGCTATCCCAAAATTTGCCCAAATTTTTTGAACTTCTTGCCAATTTGTTCACAGCTGATGAATGATTCAGAATATGGTTTTCTCACGCAATTTACAAATGTACAACATAAATTGTGAACAACATGAATTGGTTTATTATATACAAGGGTCCCAATATTCAGAGGCTCGCTCAATAATTCACATAATTTGATATAATTTTCGTTTCAATATTGAGTTTAACTTTTCTTCACACGGTACCATTCAGAGTCACTAGAAGCAAATATTATTAAACATTCTGACCTGTTTTCAATGTTCAGGAAATATTTACAGCTGACCCAATCAAGCACTCAGAATTGGCTAGCCTTCTGTATACAAGCAGATTCCCTGGCCGGTTAACAAACAATGAGGCCATCTCTCCCAGAATCTGAAATCACAGAAAACGAAAAAACTCACTACTGTTAGAAAAACCACTGAAAATTTTTGGAATTTGCAAAACCCGAGCAGCAAAGTAAAAAGCCCACGATTTTTTAAAAATATCTGTAAAAACTAGCAACAAAATTCTGGAAAATATCTCCAAATATTTTGGGAAAAAAATCTGCAAAATTTTTAGAAAAAAATCTGCAAAATTTTTAGAAAAAAATCTAATTTTTTTTTGGAAAAAGCACCACAATTTTCTGTTACTCATTGTTTTAGTAGAAACGCTAGGATTGAAAAAATCAAAACCCTAATTGACATGATTTTGTTTGATAAAAATTATAAAAAATTGCAGAAGTGGGCTACCAAACACGACGACAAAAATTTGTGAAACAAATGGCAGAAAATTGTCGCGTTGAACTCGGCTATTGTAGGTTGCGATATACCCTAGTTGTCGTGTGCCAAAAAACGTTGCAGAAAATTCACTATTTTTGATTAAAATAAATCATCCATAAACTCAAAAAAACCCATTGCGGCTAGAAAAAAACCTTGTGCAATTTTGCTAGCGCAATTTTTGCTGAAAGTTGCCAAAAATAGGCGCAATTTCTTTAAAAAATACAATTGCAATTTGCGAGAAGGAAAACCCTCGATTTGCAGAAACAAAAACCATGTTTTTTTCCTTCTTCAAAAAACCCATGATGTGAGTGGAAAAATCAGTGGCCGTTTCTGCAAAAACCCTCACCATGATTTTCAAGAAAAAACAACACGATTTTTAGTGAAAATGATGCTGTGATTTTCACCAGAAAAGACCCACGAATTTGTTTGTAAAAATTCACCAAAAAAATGTAAAAATATTGCAATGAAAATTTTCTAATTAAGAAAACCACAAATTTGCTGAAAAAAGTTGCCAAAACTTTTGTACAAAATTGTACAACTTGCTTTGGCACCTTCTTCTATGTCTCTTGCATGCAATTCATCATTGCCACAATCCATAGAATTCACGCGCTCATTGATCCCAAGAATTTTCAAAATCTGAGCTTTGATACCATATAACAAAAATAACACAAAGTTAACCAAGATTGCATAAAAATCTATTTAGAAATAAGGAGCAAAAGCATCCTTATATAGGATTACAAATATCTTATCCACAGAGGATAAGATTAACACCTCAAAGGATAAGATAGAGAAATCATAAAGGAAAAAGGTAAATCCTAAAGTAAACATGACTTTATTGAAGAAGATTCTAAATATCTATCATAAAAGCTAATTGACCATTACAATATAAAACATTACTTTAATAGTTTGTCTTCAGTCTTTGATGTTTGTCTTGCTTATCGAATGTGCACGATTGTATCTGAGTGTGAGAAAACTCTAGCCAAGTGTAAGGATAAGAGGGAAAAAGGTGTGCGGTAAAGGAGATTTCCTTAGCTAATCTCTTATTTGGTATATTTGATCCTCTATAGAACACAATATAGAAAATTTGGGTGCTTGCAAATCGAGTTGTAAGGTGTGAGTTATGCGGGCAAATATTTGTGATTACAATGACAAACCCAAGGAGAAAAAAACTAGCACAAGCGGGTTTGTAGTGATGGGAGTCAAACAAGGAGATGGAGATCACACAATGAGATGAAAACAAGAGGGAAAATGAGGGAAAGTGTTGCAATTCTAAAGGAAGGATATAAGGAAAGGGTTTTCAGATTTTGGCTTGGGGAGAACCAAGAGGAATTGCTTCTTATGAGGTAACATAAAATGGATAGGAGAAATGGGAAGAGAGAAATGAGATTATCAAGAGTTTGTAGGTTGGATGGCACAAGGAGCTTAAACTCTTTAGGCTTTGGCCTTGTCTAGCTTGCCAACTTGTTCTATGATGGTACTTGCAAATCGCCAGTGTGCTGAGAAAGAGAATTGCATACTAAGTTTTCCAATTAATCTAGTCTTGAACAAAGGAGAGATAAAACTAAGTTTACACTAAATTTTTGGGCAAAATGACTATTGAAAAAGTAGCGAGGATTAGGGGTACAAATGGCATGTTACTTTTTTTTTAAAATTTGAACACAAATACTTGCATTGTGGTAATGTAGGTGTCCTTGACGAGTCAAGTGTCTAAACTTCTGGTGTTGATAGGTAATGTGTCCCACATAGCTATGCAATTTTTTTTTTTTTTTGATTTCATTTATTCGGCTCATTAGACATTTTGTCAAACAATTCTTCTATGTGCTACTCCAAGTTCAAGCCTAATTACCTTTGATAAGAGAGTGATTGACTTATGCATGAAGTGAATGTCTCACAATTTCCATAAGTTTTTACAAGATATTTTGCATTTAGAGTGATAACATAAATTGTTGCATATAAGGTTCTTATGATATTCCCTTTAAAATTCAATTGCAGATGGATAACATAGGACATCCATTAGCACAAACATTTCTTGAAGATATATTAATAATAAACTTCCTTCAAAAATTTAAGATTGTAGCTACAGATCACAGTACATAAAGGATACACTTTATGTGGATTAAAAGAATCAAGATCACTTAGATATGGTGTGTTGGCATGTGACATTTTCCAAATATTATATTTGAGTAGATAAACCTTCTCTCTACTACTCCACTCCCTCCAAAAGCATCACAACTTTAGGAAAAACTTGCATTTTGGACTATATGCAAGTGTGGTTAAATAAATGGTAGCGATAAACTTAAGGAGAATCGTAACTTCTCACGCCTCCTTCTATCCTGCCGGTCCCTCATTACTAGCATCATACATTGAAGCGTAACTCCCTTGTAAAAGACACAACGACTCATATAAAATAGCCATGATATCTATGATTTCGTTGAGCTCCCTAAACCTGGCGCAAACTCTTTAATTTCATTGATTCCCAAGGCACTCTAATTAGCAGATTTGAATTGTCAAATTTTGACGTGGTCTCCAAGTAGGAATGTTTTAGCCGCCACTTCCTATAGAAGAGATTCACTAGCTTTAGTTTTCAATGCGCCTTCCTCTTTTGGCCTGTATTTAGAAATTTTGACTCCATTATTAATCGCCAAACCCGTATTATAATGTGCAGCTCTTTCAAGGTTTAGGACAACACCATGGAGGTTAATAATACCCTTATTGCCTTATTGCGCCTCCCAAGAAACTTCAATTGCATATTCAAATTGTCCAATGTAAATAGAAACTCTAAGTTGATATAAAAAATCTGCCACCTCCTTAAAAATAATAAAGTGCGGCTGTCTTGAAAAGGATGCCACGATTCCTTAATATTAGTACGAGCTATCTTTTATAAGCCATGACTCAATAGTACATTATGGCTCTCAATGAGGATGATACGAAAATTCCAGTATAGACAATACTTCCCAAAGATGTTCTGGACTTTAATAAGAATAATAAAACTGTATGGTTGAGTATAAGAAAAAATATAATATTTAGACCAACATACAACTGAGATTCTTTTCCTCTTGAAAATTGTCTCTATATGATTCCGCCAATAAAGAAATTGGATCTTCGTCCATTCCTCTAAACCCAAGGGTTTTTGTCCTCAAGCTCCTAAACCAGGTTCTCCAAGAAAAACCAAAAGATAAGCAAAACCAAGCATCCTTGAAAAATGAGCCTTCCAAAACCTTGATTGCACTTTTTGTAACTGCTCTCCCATTTCCTTGAAAAGCATATTTACTTTTTATTTTACTCCTTATCTCTCGCAAGAAGTGACTTGTTTAAAATATTTAACTTTTTTGGTCATTTGTCACTTTTACATTATAACAAATAATTAAATTAAGTTGCCTTTTTAATATGTTTTTTTCGACAACTTAATTGATTATTTAATTATTAAAATATTTCCTACACTACAACTAAACTTTGTTAAAATACACAATCCTAGACCAAGATGATATTTGATAGTGCCAAAATACCCTGGAGCTCCTCAAAACAACAAATAACCCTCTTGGCACGATTGGCGATCACTGAGAAAGCCATAGCTACATTCGATGCTGTCATGATCGAATGCGGGGACATTACAATAGGTGATATGTTTCTTAGGCTAGGAGTTCTTACATTTTCCTTTTGTGATCAGGGGAAAGACCAAAATCAAGTGAAAAAATGGTCCAAAAAACACGCTAGGGGAGTATACATTAAATAAAGACAAATATGTAAGGTGGATATTGCAAAGTAAGCAATTTCCAACCCTTTAAATTGCTATTGTCAAAATTTAGAAAAATTTCTTTCCCCAAAATCCATCTCCTTCCATACATTGGGAACATATTATATCAAATTGATATTTAAATTTTTAAAATACAAATAAATAACAAATAATGTTTGCAAGCTTAATGTACAAATAACTTAACATAAAATGCCATACTAGTTGGTCACCATCAATGAAGAAAAATCCTTGAAATAATAGTTCTAATGTAAGATTCCATATAGTTAATCTTGATGATAGTGGAGTTGTAAAAACTCACAGAAGTATTCAATGACCAATTTGGCATCGATAGGAAAACTAAAGGGGGCTTTATGTTAAATATTTTGACTGTTTCTAGTAAGGATTTATCACCATCCCCAAGCTCGTGCAATGTGTTTGTTTCCAGGAACTGGCTAAAAGACCATAGGGGCCATGTGGGTCTATTATAGATGCCCTATTATAGATCATATAGGATAATTCCATACCCAGCATATGTTTGTAAGTAATGGGAGCTTCGAAGGCAATGTATATTTGTTATTTTTTTGTGATATTTGACAAGGCATTTTAGCTTATCGTTTATGTCTGTCCTACCAATGCTCTTCTTGTTTGTTCTATATGTTGAATTCTAGATCATATGAGTAACTGACTTTTTTTTTTTTGAATTCATCACCAGCTGCGATTCTCTTATTCTTTCATAATCAGATTGATTTTGTTATTGATTTTGATTGCAGCAAAACATATTAGAAATGCGCAATATTCCAGAAGCTCTACCTTTCTTTGTTACTCCAAAAGCTGTGGAAGAGAATTCACCGGTCCTCCAACAATTACCACATTGGGCAAATTGTTCAGTTACAAGAGCACTTGAGTTTCTTACTCCATCTTTCAAGGGGCATCCACGAGTAATGGCATATGTTCTTAGGGTTCTAGAATCATATCCTCCTGAAAGGGTTACATTTTTCATGCCTCAGCTTGTCCAAGCTCTCCGGTATGATGAAGGGGTAAGCATTTTGCCTTTCGTGGAAGGACCTAGGAAGTGACTAAATGTTCCTTGTCAATAACAGCCCACCAAAGTTTGATTTGCTTTAACAAAGAATGATCTTTGTGGCTCTTAAAAAAGAAGAGAAAACAACTCTTAATTTATGAAGATTACATTTGATATTAATTTAGCTGACATTTTGTCCTTTTAATTGCAGAAGCTTGTAGAAGGTTATCTGTTGGGAGCTGCACATAGAAGCAATCTATTTGCACATATTTTGATATGGCAGCTTCAGGTAGGCGACTAATAGCAGTTTGGTATTTGTGGTTTGAAAGTTGCTAGAGCAGTCTTTTTTACTGAGTAGCGGATGAGGTATGATCCAAATGGATCCATTTCAACTTTTGTAAAAGCTTTGAGAGTATCCCTTGAGATTGGAGCGCAGCTTGTCGCCAGAGATGCTTACTTGTTCAGCTTTCTGAGTCCTTGTTGATGAAGGATATGTTGTCATAGTTCACATGTAACTTGTAGACAAAGAAAGAAAGAAAGAATGAAAGAAATTATACTAGCATCTGGGGACAACTAAAATAGGTTGATGAGACATGGAAAATAAAATCAGTTATAAAAGAAAACTGTTGGGTTAAGGAAGCAGGGCCAAGCCTAAATTAACCAAACCCAAATCATAAAACATAGTACATGGAATCTAGATAAATAGATGAACAATTAGTTCAAGGATTTTGGAAGGGCGGACGTGTTTAGATCAGGTCTGAGTGCAGCTTATTTTCCACATTTAGAATAAGGTTTGGCTAGAAGCAAAATGAGAAATGAAATGGTGGATCACACCGACTCAGATTTGCAGACTTGCTAACACAGAGAATGGACAATGAGCTCATGATTAATTGAAATTAACTTTTAAAAAACTTAATGGTTCATTTCAGAACAACAAAAACAACTATAGTTACAGACATATGTTCTCTATATTTGTCATTGTTGTTCAATTTCAGAAGATTACATTAATATAAAATGTTTTAGTGGAATCCAGACTTGAAATAGCGTCAACATGCCCCTTTCTTCAACTATGACAAGGAATTTGAAAAAATGTTAAGTTGTATCATGTTTGAAAGATGATGCAGTTAAGGCTAGGGAACAAACTGAATGGTAACCTTCCTCTTGCAGCAACACTAAACAGCACATTCCTAAAGGGTTTAAACAGGTTTGATAATTCCTAACAAACTGGAATAAGAGTCTCCACACTTGAACTGAAACTGGGAAAGCAAAATGGCCAATTCTAGCTCTCAAAACATGGTTTCCTAAAATAATATTTCACTTTTTTCACGGAGGGTCTTAACCATACACATTACTGGAATAGCATTGGTATTGGATAACCTTTGATACCCTCCAAATACTTATCTCTAACAGAAAAAAAAAACAGAGACAAACAGATATCAAAAATTGGAATACACAGATCATTTGCTCACATGGGGTGTGGGAAAATAGCTATTTTCACTGACCAAATGTTTGCATGATTACAATGAAATTCTTGGAAAGATTTTGATAGCATATCCTCATAGAAATCTAACATTCTACACTCCCCAAAACCCCTTACAACACATCCACAAAACTGAAATTGAATTATGAACTCAAAACCATAGTTGAAAAACTCAGACTCGGCAATAACTTGGCAGACCCAAAAATTTTGAAAACTCGGGACTCGGCAAAAACTCGGGGAAACTCGGCAATAACTCTGCAAATTTATCAAACATTTGAAAATACACATTTTTTAAAAATATTCTTAAAAAACACAGATAAACTGAATTTTTAGGACATATTACCGATTTCATCATATATAAATCAAAATTTGTAAAAAATAATTAATATATTATATATTAAAAAGAATATTTGTAAAATGATTAATATATTATATATTAAAAAGAATATTTGTAAAATGATTAATATATTATATAAGATTTAAGCATTAAAAAATTGAAT
Organism: Sequoiadendron giganteum; assembly: GCA_007115665.2. Lineage (NCBI taxonomy): Eukaryota > Viridiplantae > Streptophyta > Pinopsida > Cupressales > Cupressaceae > Sequoiadendron > Sequoiadendron giganteum. The sequence continues at coordinate 151,651,452 of CM021100.1, read as the reverse complement.
TTTTTAATTTATTTTATTTCTAAACCTTATAATTTAATATATTTGTAAAAAATACTTAATATATTATATAAGTCTTATATAATATATTAAATTATAAGTTTTAGAAATATATATAATATATTAAGTATTTTTTACAAATATATTAAATATTAAGTTTTAGAATAAAATAAATTAAAAAATTTCAATTTTTAAATTCTTAAATCTTATATAATATATTAATTTTTTTTACAAATATTCTTTAAATCTTTTAATGATTACACTTGAGTATTTACAAATTAATAAATTAAAAATAAATAAATATTAAAATAAAAATGAATAGCAGATCGATTTCTTTAGTATTTAAAAATCAATAAATTAAAAAAACAATGAATAGCAGAAATAGAAATTGATTATCATAGATAGCAGAAATAGAAATCGATTATCATAGATAGCAGAAATTGATGTTTGGAGTTTGGACCTTTTCTTGCAGAAATGGAAATGGAACAATCTTAAACAATGATTTCGCAGAGAATTAGAAATCACAAAATACATGTCGTTTTTCTTTTGCCTTCGTCGGATTTCTTCTGCCTTTGCCCTTTTTTCTTTGCTCTCGTTGTTTTGCGGCATGGTTTTCTTTGCCCTCGTCTCTTGTTGTTTTCCTTTTGAGTAAAACGATTTTGCAAGTGTGACTGATGGCTGACGCTTTTGTTTCTGCAAAAAAAAAAAGGGTAAATAAAAATAAAATCGTTGCCTTATTTTTAGCTGCATTTTTCTTTGAGACACGATTTTCGCGTTTTTTTCATGATTAATCGCCGTGCATTTTACCCTTTACTCGGCAGCAAGTTTACAAGCGGTTTACTCGCCCATCAATTTTTTGAGCGATTACTCACGAGTACTGCGAGTTTTAGGCGATTTTTTCTACTATGCTCAAAACAACTCCATTCTCAACAAATTAGACCTTAGTCTTTGGCAAATCTTTGGTGCTGTTTATTCATGAGCTCTCCAATCTGCATAATGTACTTCAAGAGACTTTCTACAGCCTCAACTTGCAAGAAAAAATTGAAGAGCTAACCCTATTTCAATCCTTCTCATGTTCTTTTGTAGATTTTAGACTACACTTGCAAAGACCAACTTGAACAAGCCTCTCTGTCTTCACGTTTTGTCCAACCTTCAATGTGGTTAAGGAATCATGTCCATGGATCAATTATAACTGTTTACAAGTTACAAGTGTAACACTTCCTAAATGTGGCTCGCTCTTATAAAAAAATTGGTTATAATTTAAGAGGTTGAGTTTAACTCTCACCTAGTCAACCCCAACATGCAAGTGCTCTCCAAAAAGTAACTCCTTACATAAATGCCTCATTTGAAGGTAAATGAAGGTAAATGATGGACAAAGATGCATAAATAATTATGACATGCATGGGGCTGTAATGTCTCTTACCAAACAATGCTCCCTTTGAAGAAATTGTAACTTGTTGACTTCCTTTCAATGCCCACGAAGTTGCTTTCCAAGGTGGAAACACAATTGTGAGAGGGATATTTTCTTGAATTCAAATATTAATGTGGAGACAACCTTCACATCTAGAAAATAAGGATCAGAACATGCCCAAACATAATTGAAACAAAATAAATAATTATTTCTGGTGATGCTGATTGCTCAAGGACCAAGATGCTCTTGCCTCAAAAGATACTGAGTTTAATTCTTTCATTTATTTGACACATTATTCCTTGTAGATGTTAAACAGATCATAGTTATTGCCATGACAAATGATTAGTTATGATATTTCTTGAAAATAAATGCAAAAAATTGTAAAATAATAGAGACCAATTTGAGGGGGTGAGCTCAAATAATCAGAAAATAGTACTATGAATTCAATATTCCAAGGTATGATGGTTTGGAGAGCCTTCTCTTCCTTATTTATAGGCATAACTATGTGGGGATAAACCTTGTTATCCTTATTAAGTAGGCCTTAGGAAATAAGTAAAACTAATAAACAAAAATATTAAGGTTAAGAATGTCACAAGTGCTTACCCATATTACATTTAAAAGGATAATGTTAGGAGCTTAACATGCCCATCCTATTCATAAAAGTAGTGTCCTCAATGCTTAGCAAGATTGGATGCTTTTGTATGAAATTTTGTTCTTCCCATGTTGCATCTTCAATTGGTAGATTGTTCAATTTGATTCGGAATTTAGAGATGACTATATTTCACAATCTCTTCCCTTCTTTCTCAATGATTGTCTCAGGTTCCAAAGTAAATTTCCTTTTGTCATTTAACTCAACCAATCTTGACTAGATTGGAATATTGTTGTCTATTACTTTCTTCAAACAAAAGGCATGAAAGAGAGGATGAATTTTGGAAGAGGGTGGAAGTTCCAACTTATAAGCTAAACTTCTTATTCAATGAAGGATCATATAGGGACCATAAGATTTGGGTACAATCTTGATGTTCTTATTTCACTTAAGTGAAATTTGTTTATATGGTTGTGAATGAAGAAATATCCCATCCCACTTTTTAAAATTCCCCTCATTGGGGTGTTGATCTTCTTGTTGTTTTATTCTATTTTGAGCCATGGTTAAATTCTTCATATTTGGAACATTAAATGTTGGTTTTGAATATGATCCTGTACTGCATGAACTTTGGAATGCGATTGTCAATGAGAATTAGTAGATGATGGGGGATAGTTGTAAATAGCCTTAAAAGGATTCATCTTTGTTGATTTATGAAATGATGTGTTATACCATCCCTTGCGAGTGAAATCGATTTAGACCATTTGTAATGTCCCCAACTCAAATCATGAGGATTAGCAACACACTGGCTGTCCTTTCCTAGGATTATCGAAGAGGATGTAGAGCATTATTGGGAAGTATGGAGTCTTTGGCTTGTATTATATTCTATTCTTAAGTTGTTGTATGTCTTTTTATGCAACTTAAGTGAGCTTAAGTGAACTTAAGTCATTTTATGTTGTGGGTATGTCATTTTAGGCAACTTAAGTAACTCCTAGCCAAAAGATTTAAGTTGTCCCCTTTTTATTTACTTTAAGTGATTTTAAAAAAACATGTGATAAAAAGGCAAAGGGGGCACGGGTTTCCAAGGAGCTTATTGGATCAATTTTTAGGTTTTTAATGTGGAGTTTTGGATTAAGAGGTGGTGATTCAAGGGCTGAGATTAATTCATCTCTTTGGGAGTTATTATATAACTCTCTAGGGGTCTTTAGAGCTCTTTATGTTGTGAGTTTTCTGTTTATTGCTGCTGCAACTTGGCTTAAGGTTTGAAACCCTTGAGTATCCTTGGTTTCTGAGAAACATACGAGCTGCCCCTAGTCAGAAGGGTGTGTTTAGGTGGAAGAGTTTTGGTTTGTTAAACCCTAGCACATCATTTTTCAAAGTTGCAATTCTTTATCAGGTTTGGAGGCCATTTTTGGAGGTGAGATTCAAAGCATCAAGTTCAGATTCGGGTAATCTACAACAAGGTGTCTTCATGTTACCAAGCATCATTGAAGATAGCAACAAAAAAGGACAAGTGGAACAAACATAACATTGATTTTTTGAGGGCATTTTCATAGGTATTTGGGCTTTGACCTGTTTACTGTTGGTTACATTCATCTCAAGAAAAAATAAGAAAAATAATGAAAGCTGTTTCTGAAATTTCTGGGCAGTTTTAGTGGATTTTCCGTAACATTTTCATATGAATTTTTTTTCAGAAATTCCTATAAAATCATAGAAAATCAGAAAAATATTTTGAGCATGGATCCGAGTTTGTTGATGGGTTTTCTATTTGCAAATAAAATCTTAGAATATATAATTACATTTTTTTTGAGATATTGTTGTTTTTCTATTATCCCTATTTAGGGATATTACATTGGTATTAGAGGTGCAAGATTGGGCAGCTTGTTTGGGTTGGTTTATGCGTGGAAAAGGTGGTTATAACTTGGAAAAACAGAAGGAAATAATTGCAGGCAGCGATCAACAACCATCATCAAGTGAAGAGGTGGTAAAACATATGTTTGCAAAAATGCTAAAACAATTACAAAACACCAATCTGTATTTAAGTTGGATGGCTCACAATACAACAAATGGAAGATACATGGTGCATGTGGAAAGAGAAGACAGTAGCAAAGCTGCAGAAAACAATGAACACTCTATGAACAAACCTTCAGGTTCATCACAATCGAGACCCTTCATATCTACATTTATACAAAAGGATGAGCTTACGCAAGAGGAACCTATGGAGGACAATGGGGATGTTGAAATTGTGGCTAAGTATTGTAATGTCCCCATTTTCGATGTCCTTCTTTGGACTAGTCTGGTTCTGACACACTTAACTTTTTTATTAAGTTCTATATTTAGTAACTGGTCCGAGCGACAATACAGTGTAGGGTTTCCTATTTGGGTAGTATGTTGGAGTTGTCTGACGAGCTTAAATGTTTTGGCCAGTTTGTTATTTGGTGAGCACTTACTATTAGCAGTTGCTATTTATAGTAAGTGTATTTCGGGAAACTGATCTCAGACTCTTAGTGTCCTCAGCAGTGTTATTTCAATGGTGGCATTGGAGAGCCTAAGGGTGAATTATTTAATATTCACTTTTTACAAGTCACTTAAGTTTTTTTAATAAAATAACTTTATAACTTAAGTGAGGGGGTAGGTGGTCAACGAAAAGTACCTTGGTGCCTAATGAGATAACGTTGTTTTAGAAAGTTGAATAAGGTAAAATAGTTTCTTTTTGAGTAGGACACCCCTTTGAGGAATATTTGATTATGTTCTAAAGTATAAAGCAATAATATTAAAAGGTTTTTGGAGGGAAAATGATTCAAACCTAAAGTTGCCCTAATTTCCCTCTTACATTCCATAGAGTGGCTTTTTAGCTCTCATTTGGGTATGATGGATTTGACAACTTAAGAAGACTCTGCTGGATTGTTTCTAGTTTATTGTTGCAGCTCTGGTTGACGACAAAAACCCTCATCTTTAGCATTGGTTTCGGTGGTGAGAGATCCACCCTAGCTGGTCAATGGAGGAGATCGCACAGGTCTTCTACTTGGGCGTAAATTGTATTTGAGTTTGGTATTTAGTTTGATGGGTTTACAGAGTATTCCTATCTTTTTTCTATTGCATTTTACGAGGCAAATTGTTGGTAATCGATATCTATTTCTTGGGATATGAATGGAGTTTAATTTATGAAGATTTTGGTTGATTTTCTTAAGCATGCTATATAACTGCTGCTACAGTGACGTGCTACAGTATGCTGCTACAGTGTTAGGGCTTCTTTATTGGCTTGTGGCTAAGCATAGCAATCTTCTATTTCCAGTCTTACAGTGATATCTTGGTTTTGGCGTGAGAATCAGAGGGGTTTATTGCTGCTTATAGCCCTATTCGTTGGAGTTTGCATTTCATTGTTTGGTGACTGCATTCCCAACCATTTTCAGACTTGCTGTTGCTTATTTCCAGGTCTGCATTGGTTCCAGGTTTGAGAAACATAAAGATTTCAGTTTGATATGCTGTTACATTGCATAGTAAGGTGAAAGTAAGTTGTAATCTGCTGTGACCTTGCTAAGGAGTTGTTTATGCCTGATAAAATCTGAGTAGAGCATTCTGTGGGAAGGCGTGATTAAGAGAAACAGTTCTGAGCACATTTGAGATCTCCACGAGCAAATGTATTCTCTAGGCGACTCATATTCCAGGTCTGGGCTGTTTGTAATTTCTTACTCATTGCTGTTACGCAGTTCTTCCTGCAAAAATAAGGGTCTGATTGTGTGATTGCTAAGTCTGAGTTCAAGAAAAGTATTGTAACTGCTGTTACTGGGTCATAATAGTGCATATAATGAATGTAATCTGCTCATTGAAGTGTCTGAAAGTCAATATCATGTCTGTTAGTAATTCTGACTATTAAATCTGCTATTCGCCTTCCTCTAAACTGTATGCATTCCAGTGAGTCAAATCTGCTCAATACAGTCCTGAGTCTTGTGCTAGGGGTCATGGTATTAAGTCTGAAATGGTGTCCTGAATATGTCATATCGTTGCAGTCAATATAATGCTTGGAACTTAAGATTTGTGATATCAGATTTGACATTCTCTGTCAATCTGAAATTGGAAATTAAATTAAGAAAATTATCTTCTTGTTTATGCATACTTCTATTTGTGAGCTGTTCATTTTTTCATGCAATGTTATGAGACACGTTCGATAAAATGGACCACAGACCAAACGAAAAAACATTGAGCAAAAATTGCAAGTCAAATCTTAGAACAGGATTGGCCATTACATGTATCAAGCTTTGAGGGCAGATTTTCAATCAGCCATCTCATTTAGAGATTACTTGGAGGTCACCAAATGCACCAAGCCAAAGCAAAAACAGTGGAATCAAGGGAAGCAAAATTATGGATTGCAAAAAAGGTTGGGATGTCTATCCTTGCCGAGTTTTGATAGATCATCCAAGAGTACAACTAGGGCTTGGATTCAAATATTGGATACTTACCTTGCCTTGAATCAGATGGAGGAGATTGAGGCCATCAAATTTGCTACCCTTCACCTTGAAGGAGCTGCACATGAGTGGTGGTATCATGGTTTAGTGACACAAGGTCATGGTGCGATAGTGTCTTATGATCAGTTTTGCACTACATTGATAGAGCGGTTTGACCACAAGGATTTAGAGGCACAATCTAGAGAATTGGCTCAATTGAGACAGGTTTGGGACATTTGATGCAAACATTTCAGAATTTCAGCGGTTTTTAGTAATGGTTTTTGATGAGTTTGAGAAGAGGTTGATTTCGTGGTTCATAGAGGGTTTGTCAGTTACCTTGAGGGGTTGGGTCAAAGCTTTTGATTTGCCAACCTTGCAGGATGCTATTAAGCGTGCAAGGAATATGGAGCTATCTACACCACTAGTTAGGTTTCCTAGCAAGTTTCCCTAGAGACCCTTATCACAGAGTTTTCCACAAAGGAAGGAGAAGAAACCAAAATATATTAGACCAACAGGTGAGATGTCTAAGCCAGTTGGCGGTGCATCTTATGATTCGAGAGATAAGTTGAGACGAAAGAGGCTTTGCTTTGATTGTCACGAGCCTTGGACACCTAGACATAAATGTAGAAGTGGAGGCAAGGCCCATTGGATTGAGGTCTTCGAGGAACTTGGTGATGATGAATTGGAGGAGACACAAGTTCTTGATGAGCAACATGAGTAGATGGATGGGGAAATAGACACAAATGAGCACCAGGATGATTTGGCCTAGATGGATGGTGCAATTGCAACCCTCACTAACACCTCATTTTAACACCTTCGGAGTAAAGGGCGTCATGCAGGTGTTGGAAATATTGTCATTGATGTCAAAGTGATGTCAAGAAGGGTTTTTGGTGTCTAAGCCTGGTATCATTGATGTATGGACAAGATTGTAATGCTTATAATACGATAAGTTTAAGAAAAGCCAGATGTTACATACAATGATATATGGATGATTAAAATAAAGATCACAATGAAAGAACACTTTGATTAAAGAGTGTTCACAATACATATAAAGGCCGATGGAAGAAGACTGGCGTGACAAAAAGAAATCTTAGGCATATTGCGTAGGGAAAAGATGAAGGAGGAATGATGCTGGATTGCAATGAAGGTTTTGAAATTGAAGCTATTTTATGTGGAAACCAATAAAGGCCGATGAAAGGAGATTATTCTTTTTGCCGAATAAAAAGAATGCAGAAATACAAGGACAAAACGGCAAGAAGAAAATAAAAGAGAGGAATGAAATATTCAAAGTCCAAGATTAATTAGATTGCGATATGCACTAAGGAATGAAGGAGTTTATATATGCTGTGCAAAATTATCATGGAGGTTGGTCGACAAATTACTTTGAATTGTCTTCATTCATTGACAATCATCTGTCGTGATAACTGCTTATGGTGATTTCGAGCATAATCGTGTCCTCTTGATGATAAAATCTCTACCCGTCAAACTCCTATTGATGGAGAGCAAAATATAGAATGAAGAATTAGAAGAGTTCATAAGATTGAAGCTACCATGTCTTAATGGTTAAGTCCGCCACCATCGGAGTTCATTGACTAGCGTTGAAGAATTGTTATATTAGTGATCGTGGCATATGAAACTCATGGGTCTCTGTGGAAGACGATATCATGTTGCAAGGAAAATATGATGTGGCGGTATTTATTCCAAAGCTTATAGAGTGTAGTGATCAATATATGCAACAAATCCCACATTTATTATTATTAGGCCCTCTGCTGAAGAGGATTCTAAGAATTTATTATCAAGCCCTCTGTTGAAGACGTACTCACCCTAGAATATGAATAAACATGCAAATATACTTTAAGAGACGATAATTACCAACTTAGCGATTACACATGAAGGCATCGCTATGTTAATAAGTAAAGACAACGTTTCATTTAAATACAATGTTTATTAAGAGTTAAATTTGCAAAGATCATTAATGTATAAAGGAGGATTATGAGTTAGTTTTAAGCAGTGATCAAGGGTGATGATTCTTTAGAAGGTTATCTCTTTTCTAAGAGATGTATCTCTTCACTTGAAAATGAAGATATAAAACCAGAAGTAATTTTTGGAGAGAAAAATGATGCGTGTGTGAGTGGGAAAATAAAAGTTATATCATTCGAACTCAAGCAAGTGAAAGAGTAACATATCATGTGTGTATTAGAACTACAGTCTGTTCCTATTCTAATGCTCATCTCTCTTCGTTATCTTTGTTAGTTTGCTTTCTGTTTCTTTCCTTAAAGTCAATAATCACGTCCTCGTGATTATCTCTTTCTTTCAGTTAACTCTATAATCACGTCTCTGTGATTATTGGATCTCTTTCATTGTAATCTATTTATTTTTGGATCTTATGTTAATATTATAATCTTTGATAATTTACACAATATGGTATCAGAGCCAATCAATCGGGTGAATTTTTTCTTCGTGAGCGCTTGAACTTGATGCTAGTCGGGTCATGATGTGAGACATCTCTATGGTCATGTCTCATCCTGTTCGCATTTCATATCGCTTCATGCTTGTGCGTCTGGAGTGATCGGGATCTCTTCTCATGTGATGAGCACTTCCCATGATCTGGTTATTGCGTTTGAGAGACGGATTTATTTTCCTTTGTTTCTGTGTGTCGAATGTCTGTGGAGACGTATTTGTGGCTCCTTGCATTCCCAGGAGTCATCTCCAATTCGAGTGATGGCTTGCTCTTTGTGCATGTCCACTCTTCTTCACGTCGGGTGCTTTGGCATCATCAGTGATCAGGATTCTTCCTTGGATGCGTGATTTTGTGTTCGTGTTTGTGCGTGCACGAGAGTAGTGTGGAAGTCCCTATTTTCTTCTTCCTGTGACGCGTCCTAGTTTTCTCCTCATGCGTGTTCTTTGTGTGCTATCTGTTGGGTGTGACGATCCTCATGCCCGTGCTTTCGTCCCGTGCTTGTGGGCATTTGTGCGTGCATCACTCTGTGGCTTTGTGCGTCGGTTCACTCTCGTGTCTTTAATTTAGTGTAGATTCATCTAGATGTCACTTCTCTGTTTGATTCGTGCATAGTCGGGAGTTTGATCCGGAGTTTCGTGCATAGCCGTGAATCTATAGTTTGGTGCGATTTCACTTGTGACGTGTGTTGCGCACCTCTGTTGTGATTCTGTGCACGTCTGTGGTGATATTGGTGCTGTATCCTGTACGCTGCCTAGTGATTTTTTGATGGTAGCTTGAGGGTTATTGTTTTGGAGCCAGTTTTGACAATTTTTTGGGAAAATAAATATTTGCAGAGTTTTTTCGAAATTTTTTTCCTTAAAAAATTTACACAGATTTTTGGAAAATTATTTTTCTATAAATTTTTTGTTGAGTTTCTGAGCCTCTTTCAAGACGATTTTTGACAAATCATGAGTTGTGCCAGTTGAACACAGTGTTACCTCGTTTTTTTCATGCTTTGGAAAACGGGAGGGATGGTGTCCTTGTCCAGTATTATGTTGGAAAATTCGTAGAGGTTCAATGGAAAGAATTACAACACGTGGAAGCAAAGGATGATTACCATCTTTGAGTACCAGTGTCTGGATGCGCTTGTTCTTGGTACAAAAGTTCGTCCCATTGCTGCTGGGAAGGATCAAGACAAGTATGATGGAAGTAATCGAGAGGTAGTCATGCTTCTTAAATTATCTATCGCCGATGACATGTTACCGGAAATATCTTCTGGTAAATCAACTGTGGAGATCTGGAAGCATTTGAAAGATCTTCATGAGACCTCAGACAAGGGAAGGGCTTTCTTTCTGTAGAATATGCTCTTTTCTATTATGATGGATGACCAAGTGTCTTTGCAGGAGCACTTGATGAAAGTAATAAATATTCATGATCAATTGGAGGCCATTGGTCGTAAGGTAGAACAAGAGGATATGGTGGTGATCACTTTGAAAAGTTTGCCACGTTCCTACGAGCACTTCATCGAAACGCTCAACATTACATCCACCAATGTTGACTTGAAGTTTGATGAGATGTGCAACAAGCTTTTGCAGCAAGATCGATGGAAGAAGCAGTTTGGGAGCAACAGTGAGTCATCTACTATTGAACAAGCATTTACTGCCAAAGATGTTGGCGAAGGCAAGTCCACTCAGTAGAAAGGACGAGGCGATTCAGAGGAGGGCTCCAAGAAGTCTTTTACTTGCCATTACTGTGGGAAGATTGGTCATATACAAAGGTATTGCAGAAAGCGGTTGGCTGATGAGAAGTCCAACCAGGAAGCATCTCAGCAAAGTGCTCACGTAGCGGAGCAGACTGAGCAGAAGGATTCTGCACACTTTGCATTTTGATAACCAACACAATATATGTAGACTTAGTTTTTTAGTTGATAGATTAAGCATTAAGGGAGGGTATTAGAATTACAGTCTGTTCCTATTCTAATGCTCATCTCTCTTCGTTATCTTTGTTAGTTTGCTTTCTATTTCTTTCCTTAAAGTCAATAATCATGTCCCCGTGATTATCTCTTTCTTTCAGGTAACTCTATAATCACGTCTCCGTGATTATTGCATCTCTTTCATTGTAATCTATTTATTCTTGGATCTTATGTTAATATTATAATCTCTGATAATTTACACAATAGTGTGTGCGAAGTTAAAGAGAAAATCATATATACACCAGCAAATCTAAAGGCAATATATGCAGATATATGAAGTAGATTTGAGCAGAGTTGTGAAGTGTGATTAAGCAAAATTATGGAGTGTATATGGGCAGACATATGAAACATATATATAGGCAGATTATAAAGAGAAATAAGTGCAGTTTAAAGAGCATATTGAAGAGGAAATCTATGAGAAGAGTTTGTGTAAAGTTTGGATGAGACTTGTGGAAAAGAATACCTGATTTGGAATAAATTTATGAGAATATTGTGAATGATTGTGTTCAGTTTTGTAAAAAGAGATTGTGCACCATTTGGATCAGATTTGTGAAGGAATATACCTCTTGAAGAATGTTGGATCAAATTTTAATATGTTGGAGCAGATTTGTGAAGGAGAACCATAGCAGATTTGGTGCAAGTTGAAGAGACATAATTGAGCAGCATTGTATGAAGAATTGAACAAGAAGATATATGAAGATATTTGGAGATCATTCAAGGAAGATAAATCAAGTGGAAGAATAGTATTGAAGAAGAGATCTTAATTGTCCATCATCCGTTGAAGAAGCAACATTGAAGGTGGAAAATTATTCTTCAAATTATTATTTTTGCTAAGTTGGTGCTTGGCAAGTGGGGGTAGGTGCCTCCAGTAGGTTGGTGCCTACGAACGTTAGGGTTTGGTACTCCTTGTAGGTTGGTGCCTACTAAAGCAGTTAAAGGGGTTGGTGCCTACGAAACCACAAAATTGATAATTCAAGTAGGTTGGTGCCTACAATCTTTGTAATTTCATATAAAACATAAAATACAATTGTTGGTGTCAACTTGATCATATTGTTTCATATTGCATAGTTGATATTGTGCTAGAAGTTTAAGAGAGTAAAAGTTTGGTTATATACTGATTCACCCCCCCCCTCTTAGTATATCTTTGTGCTCTTCAACAAGGACAACAAGTTGTTGTGCTGATTGATAGTGGGGTTACCCACAACTTCATTGATTCGTCCTATGTGAAGAAGCGAGGCTTGCAAGTTGAGAAGCATGATGGTTTCCGAGTCTGGATAGTGAGTGGCACGATGTTGCGTTGTGTTAATCGTTTAGGATTTGCAAAGTGTTTTAATTGGGAAAAGATTGGCATTCTTGGCTTGTAACCTAGCATAAAGTCAACAGAAACTTGTAGTGAATTCTTACAATTGACTTATTATTTGATTCTTTAGTATGTGTTAGACAACACTGGTACATTGGCTATGCTTGGCCTTGGTACTCTACACCGTTAGATTTTCTTTTCCACAATGACACCTATGTCTACTATTGCTCCATTCATGTGATTTACAATATAAGAAACTTTTTCTCTACATCTGGAAGGTTGCTGATCATGGATGTTGGGAATGATTCTTGGAGGTTTACTGCACTTCCTCTGAGGAATGTCTACCCTGAACCTTTTAGCCCAAAATGTCCTTATTTGGGAATCAAGATTTTGTATTTTTCCCCCGTGATGTGGTAAAACGTAGTTGTTGGTTCTTCTTCTTCTACTCCAGACTTTCATACAGATTAGAGTCAACTTTTACTTCCATCATTGGCCTCCACTGTTGATCTATATTAACTCTCTTTTCATATTTGTTTAGGGATCTTCTTTGTGCATGGCTATTTATACTTGGTCCATAAGGCTTTATCTTTCCCAGTTGGCTTCATTTGTACCTGTTTTAATTGCACTCCATTTGATTTTGATTTTTATTGTTTTAATGCCAATTATTTTTTCGAACTCTTAGATATCATTTAGACTCCATGCTACTGTAAAATGAAATATGTTGTTGTCCTGATGACTGACTTTGCTTATTTTTAGACATTGATATAATTCCTTTCTTTCTTACTATAACTATCACCATGTTTAATGACTAGATACGTTTTATAACTACAACAGCTGATTTTCTTTAGTTTTCTTTATAGTGTTTTTCTTAGAGAACCAATGACACTTCCTATTGCTATTAAAAAATGTCTAAGACTAAATGTATCTTGATTGTAGAAGTGAATTTTAATGTCTACCTTCTCTATACATACATGTTGTCATTTTGACTACAGTATATGCCAATATGGTGGATGTTGAGAGAACATTATCTGATATAATTTCCAGATAAATGGAAGACAAGACATAGTTATATTTGGATGCTTACATATTGACTCTTTTCAACTGGCAGGGGGAGGAGCCTTCTCCTGAAGGAGGTAAAGATGCTGGCAGTACCAAGGTATGTGCTTCTATTGGCTTGAACAAAATTCTGTCTGTCGTTTTCTCTGCTTGGATTGTTGTCATACCTTATTTATGGCGGTTGGTGTTCTGTATAGAGGGTATGATTTTCTATGGGATTTTTTTTTTCTGACTTTCTACTACTTGTGAGGTCCATCCTTCACTCAACTGCACCTCTGCTTGTAATTTTTCCTGCATTTGAGAAGCTTTGGCATTGCCCATACTGAAGTTCAGTTGTTTGTAGTCTTGAGGTCCATTAAAAATTTAGAAGTTACTCTTTAATGCCCAGTGGAATGTAAATATACAAATGCTATGCTGCCAAACATGTAAAACAATTTAATGTCATGTGGAGGACCTGCCTTATTTATTTCTGTAGCTGTTTGTATTATAATTTTCCTTGACTGTTTGTTGTAGGGGAATTCTTTCCACGATCTTTTACCTCATATTAGGCAACGTATCATAGATGGCTTTACTCCAGAGGCATATGACACATTCATTCAGGAGTTCCGATTTTTTGACAAAGTAACTGATATTTCTGGGACACTTTATCCTTTACGAAAGGAGGATAGACGAGCTGGCATACGGAGGTAGTTTTATATATGTCAACTTTTATTTTGTAAAATGATCAATGATCTAAATAGCTTTATATCTCTATTGGATATTTATTTTTATCATGAGAAATTGATATGTTCTGTCAGAGAACTGGAGAAAATTGAAGTGGAAGGAGACAATATTTATCTGCCAACAGCTCCAAACAAATTGGTTAGAAGCATTCAACTCGATAGTGGGATTCCCTTACAGTCTGCTGCAAAGGTTCCAATCATGATTACATTTAATGTCGTGGAAAAGAATGGTGATCCAAATGATATAAAGCCTCAAGCATGCATTTTTAAGGTCTTCCCAAGCCCTTTAATGTTTTTTTTTTTCTATTCTACAAGTAATTGTCAGTCAAGGTTAAAATAATCAAATGGGGCCTCTGCCATGAAATCATTAAAATTGCAGTTTTGGAGTTCCAAACTAGATTGGAGCTTCACTTTGACAAATATTTTCCAGTTCTGGGGATGTCTAGTATATGTCTTTATAGTTATAAATTTGAGATGCAATTTTAAATCCTAATGTATTTTAAACTTCCCATAGTATTAAATTGAAGGTACAATTATGTTTGCAATTATAGTTGTTGGCTTGTAGCCAGTTTTCAATACGTAAGTACAATTACCTTAAAGTTTAAACATCTTCTAGCCAATCCTGCCAAGAGGGAAGGGTGCAAGATGATCCCAACCATATGATGGAAATCCCTATCTACCCCATCCATTGACAATAGCTTGAAATGGTCAAGAACAGAGCACAAGGGCCTTGAAGCAACCTGCATCATCTGCGAGTAGTCAAATTAGTTCTACCAGTCATATTGTCAATTATCAGTTATCTGTTAGTTTTCTCTTAAGCTTCAAATTGGACTTTGAGTCCGTTTGAATTCCTTAGCTACTACAATCTGCCCTATCAACAACTAGCTACTACCTTGCTGAAATCCTGACATTTCATAGCTAGTCTTGACGGTGCATATGCAACTTAAACAAAATACAAAGCAGAGCCTCCCATAGCTCTTGTTGCCACTAGGAAGCTTCAGTATGCTTATCCATTAGCAATTTACATGCTTTAGTCATTTGGTGTATGCCTAGGATTGAATAGGTGAAATAAACTAATGTGATCTTTGTCTTAAACTATGTCCTCTGCACTTGCTTACTTGATCCAGTTTGATGTGGTAAGCTAAGGACTCTTTCTGACTGTGTCAAGTGCCTGTTAGCTAGTTAAAAAAAGGGACATGTAGTAGGACTAATGGCTGGCTACAACTTCTTAAGGTTGTGCCAGGGTGTTGCAAGGGTGAATTGACCATTGGCTGCAACCAACCTTGTACTCCTCTAAAAACTTTAAGTTCTTGTATCTATTTACTAAGTTACCTTATCTTAGATGTATCTTTTATTTCTCAACCGTTGATTCCACTTAATCAGTCAGCCTAATGGGTTGTTACTTCTGAACTTCCTCCTTTAAGCTCATAGATCAATTCTTAGTTTCTGCCAAACAATGGCAATAATCAGAATGATAACTCTAATTTGCAACAACATTTAATATTATCCTCATAACAACATTAAACAACACTATGAAATGACTCATGTGACAATAGAAGCTCTGTATGAAAAGACTCGTATGGCAATATTAACACTAGTATGAAAACTCATATGACAGTAATAACAACATTGTGGTTTACATTTGAGCATTTTCAGAAATACAACAATGGCCATAGAATAATGACAACCTTTCAACATAATTATCCTAACAGTGTTGTAAAAGCCTTATTATATCTCTCATGACAGCAATATAATATCTCTTAAGAACAACACTACCATTCAGCGTAACAGCAGTATGCCATCCTCATAATTGCCTATAACAGCATCATAACATCTCTTGTAACAGAATTATGGCAACACCTTGGACATAAATGCTGTGATAGTGAGTGGTCATAGTTGGCTGCAATACTTGGCAAAGCTGCTTATGTTTCATTGAGAGTTAGTGGCTTGGATTGTGCTTGTAACATGCCCATTGTTCTACCTAGTAATTTTTCTATGTTTTACCCACAAGTGAATAGTTTATGCATCTAACATAATGGGCAACAAATTTTTTCTTTTCTTTTCAATAATAAATGCACCATTTGAAACATAACCTTTCCAAACTTTTCCATTGTATGATCAAAGAATCATTTCATCAATACAAGTATGATTTCACTTTTCATATATTCAAGACAACTTTTCACATTTACAATTTCCATATAGATGGATACATGATTACATACATAGCTTCAACAAGCTTACATGAACTAGAAATACAAATTGGTCCAGATGTCCCAACATTGGTGCATACATTCTAGATGTCCCCATTCCTTGGTGCATACATTCTAGTTGTCCCCAATATTGGCGCATACATCCTCAAATCTTGGTTGCGAACTGATGAGGAGAAGCATCACTAAAAAAGTCTCCATTTAAGAGTGTAATCTCAACTTTAAATGACTCCCATCAAAAGTATAATCTCATCAATAAATGACCTCAATCAAAATTATAATCTTCAACAATAAATGACTTCAATCAAGATATAATCAACAATCAAATGATCAATCTGATCATATAGGTAAATCCCAACCAATTTGCTTCAATCAATAATCAAGTAAACAACCCAATCAAATAGGTTATTCTCTACCTAGGGTTTCAATTAAAAGTGATGTAATGATCAAGTGATCATAAACAAATCATAGAACCTTTCTTTCAATATACCACAAATAATCGCATGTTTACTATGTTCACTACAGTTGTATATAATCTGGAGGACATTATCCTGAGAAGAGTTTTGTGCTTCTCCACTTTCAAGTCCTCTTCTCACTACGGCTTTGGGTTGTCGGAACATATGTCCTTTCAAACTCCGTGAATAGGAATAAACTCCGAATCAAAATAACATAATCATATAATACATTTATCTACTCTATTGTTGAATATTGATATAACCATCAAGTTCATACCCTAACCCTAGGGACAAGACTAACTTCCTACTTTCAAGAAGATTTAAGTAATCAAGTATAGACAAACTACGTAAAGTTTAAATAGAAGTACCATCACATAAATTCCCATATAGGGTATATAAAAGTATTAACCCAATAGATAGGTTCCAGCAAAGCAAGAAACAACCAAGAAAATGCAAGCATAAACAAGCATCACAACATACTCAAAACTATTCCTTTCCAACATAGTAATCAAAACTGTTTAACCTTTCCAACATAGTAATCAAAACTGTTTAACCTTTCCAACATAAAAGACAAAGGTATAGAAACTAGCATGCTTGTATAAAAACTCCAATTGATTAAACTCCCTTCCTAGCTCAATTCCTCAAGCCTGCTTGATACTTCCTCCAAGATCAATTAAATTCCTCCTTCTAACCTCTCACCAAATCTTTCAACAATTACAAATGCAAAATAGCAAAACAACTCTCTAACTCTCAAGCTCTCAACTCAGTAGCACAAAAAGTGCAGCAGAATAACAACGGAATAATCAGAATGAGAATTGTAGTAAATGGTAGAATGAGCACCTTTATATATACTAAAATGTGAGCAACCAAAGGCCACAATCAAGCTAGTACTTTTGCCTCCTTTCTATCCTCATGCAACGACTCATCAAACTAACTTACAGGTTTGCAACACATAATAGTCCTCACCTTTCAAATGGCCGTGTCGACTTATTTCAAGGGACAGCAAGACTTCTTTTCTGAGTCAAATGACAGCAAAGACAAGCTACAGGTTTCCTAATCAGTTTGCAAGTCGATTTTCCTCTAAAATAACAGCCAGCTATTCCTTGACAAAGTCTCCTTACTTATTTCTAGTGGTTTGATGGGTTTGAAGACTTCTATTTGCACTCAAATACTTTACTCAGTGTTGAACTTTCCACACATATAAACTGGCATTGTATTTTATATTTTAACTGCCATTTAAAATGTAATGAATGCCCTATTTGTTGCGCAGGCCAGCACTTCACATTATATCCTTTAGATCAGTACTCACTTAATGCTTTATATCCCCACGCAATGGTATGATTTGCCATTTCAGTGCTTTAATATAGCGCAGCATATTCATTCATATTTGCTGGCTTACATTATCTTATGCACTTCACACATTCCGCTTTATGCTATCCATATTGTATAAAACAATAGACTCTTAACTTATAGGCAGCCTACAATTATTTGATGGCTGGCTTTCATTCGAGTCTTATAGTAATATAGGGTTGGTGCCATATCATACTCTTCTCATGCGCTGGTTTAACTTTCTATGCTGCTCATAAGTCATTGACTTATCCTTAAATATGTATTTGGTTCGCAGCCTTTAAGCTTGGTTTTATTTCACATAAGCAGCGCCATAATTGTGTGCTATGTTTAATGCACTTAATATATGTCAAAACATTATATATATATACACACACACGATCGTATTCATATGATTATTGAATGCATTAATTGCCAATTGACATATATATAACAACATTATATATATATATAAATTCGTGTATTAATATATATGTTTACATTAATGTAAATATATACATATATATTAATATATATAACCAATATCCAAACCTAAACATATACTCCCCATAAATTCGTCAATTGACGTAGATACATGAAGTGTATACATATATATGTATATGTCACATTTATCTAATTGGTACTTCCATGCATATGGGTTATCGAGGACATGTACATATATATATTTATACATTCCAGGTATATACTTCATCGATTAACATACAAGTATGAACACATAAAGAAGAAGAACTTCTATTCAACATAAAGACTCAATCACAACTCCAATTAGGAAAATTTAAAGACTAAAAACCACATACCACAATAAATCATCCCTAAACCATAACCAAAGGTTACCTACCTGATTTCACAAACTAACTTGACTAGACCAACTAGGGTGTGAGTGTGTGAATGCTCAGTTAGGCTCATTGAGAGTTACCAAACCAAGCTCCTCTTCTGAGTGATTTCTCCTCCCATACTTGAGGGCTTGACTCCGTCTTGCCTTCAACTCAGTGCATCACATAGGTAGTTAGCCGTTCACATGAAATATATTTGCATCATAAATCATTTGTATCATCAAAGCATTAAAGCATTCATATCGCAATACATATTCATACATCGCATTTGCATCACTATTAAAACAATATTCATTCCTACAAAAGCAATGACATCTTAATGCATATTCAGTATTTCATTCATCTATTTAATTATACTAAAGTTCTGATTTACATTTATCATCATATTTACTTATAGCGTAAAAGTAACCTGGTAACTAAGAGATGGGGTGTAACAGTGCTTAATGTATAGTAGACCCTTAAAACAAATCAACTCAAACAAGAAAGAGATCCACGATGTCCAAGTATTCAAGAAGAACATACAATTCAACAGGTGGCTGAAGTTACAAGATCCCTTCCCAAGTTAACTATTTCCATAATTTCATTATTTGTGTCTAGAGTTTCTATCCAAAAGCTAGACAAACAATCCCATATAACAAAGTATTAAAATGGCCAAGGGGAAAAGAACCAACCAACCCATCAAATATTTAATAACCATTTAAAGGCAGCTAGGGCATGTAAGACAGGCCATACTGTAGTAAGGCTAGCAAGTATTCCATGCCGTTGGCTCTAGTATAAAAAATACACATGAATCTCAAAGAAACAAGGTTTATACCTTATCTCAAGTGGCCTTCTAATATTCTCTTGCACCTTCAAAGATTTCTCACCTATCTTTCTTCCACTTTTTGTAATAACCCATTCAAAAACTACAATAAAATCCCTCAATAGTGCATTCTAAATTTTTTCTTTTCAAGGTAAAACAAATCATTTACCCTTTCAACAAATCATATGTCACAAATGCACCTAGATTCTATGGAACATATCATAACATTGCATCTTATGCATACAAGTAATTCTTTTCAATTGTTATGTGATAAGCAATACATCATCATTGAACTAAAATACATACAAGAGAACATTTTTAACAATCCATCTAGCTATTCTCTCGTCCTACTAGCAAGGTAGATATATGGATTTTCAATACAACACTTAGTTCGTGATCTATGTTTGAGCATATCCCAATCCAAATGCACGTAATCATTTGCTATATGCAGAAGGTTTAACAATCCCAATGCAATGAATGTGTAGTTGAGAACCGTAATGTAATTAGCCGGCCAGCACGTAATCATTTGCTATATGCAGAAGGTTTAACAATCCCAATGCAATGAATGTGTAGTTGGCCGTAATGTAATTAGCCGGCCAGGAATAAAATGAATAAGTTAGTTGGTTATTAGTTGGGTGTTTTGTCTTGATTAGTGGGTAGTTCGGAGACTAGTTCCCGAAAGGTTAGTTATCAAGCTCTTTGGTGTAAGATTTTCAAACACTAATTTTTCTTATGATAATGAGCCCTAAATTACTATGTCTTTTTGACTTGATTCCATGGGATTCCTTCTTGGATTGGCTTGCCTACATACTCAGATCCATGGAATTGAGATTGCATCTAGTTCTTCCCTTTAAGTTAGTTTGATTACTAAATGTAATGACAACCCCCTGATTTTTTTTTTGTTTTTCTCCAATTTGTTTCCAAACAACTCATGAAAGGACATATGTTATGCAAAATGGTTTAAACATGAATATTGAATGATTGTCATAATTAAGCTTCAGCTGCTGCAAGTAAATATGAAGATTTCATTCTTTCGAATACTGTTGTTACAACTTCAATGACCATGAAACGACCATAGAGGTGCTTAGAAACCATTTGCCATAAGAAACATTACAAGGAATGTAAATACCTCAAGGTGATTGGCTTTGAGACCATAACAGTCCTGGTGTGCATAATTTTCTGAGTGATGGTAGCCACATAGAAGGTCTGAAACTTTATCAGTAATTTCTCCAAAGACACCCAGCTGTAGCCAATAGGCTTCAAAGATCTCCCAAACAACTCCCTGCACCCCTTCACTGCCTAGACCTGGAATTTGGTGTTAATCATCAACTCACACCCATTTTTGAACAGTCATATCCATCACAGACCTGCTGTAGCTGTTCACAGGGGCGATTTGACAATTAATTCATTTTAAATTTCTGAGCACTTAAAGCAAGTATCTATCACCTGAAATCTCTTCTACAAGATTAGATGCCTTTCTTAGGGATGATTTGCAGTCTTAAGCCAGAACTTTAATCCAACCCAACTCCCAATAACCTCCTCCTTCAGCTGCACGGCCTGATTAGGAGTGATTTGGTTATAGAAAATGGACTGTATCTTTAAAACTCTTGCAATTTCCTACAATAGGATCGCCCAGCATAGGCAAGTCAGTGGCAAGAAACCCAAAAGCACAGCTTCAACCCTTTAATCATCACATGCCTGAATAGAGGGGTACGGCCCAGGTTTGAGAAAACCAACAAAAACACCCAAGAAGGCATAAAAAATCATTACCATTCACTCCAGAAATTAACAGTTCAAAAAACTTCAAATAACTTCATATTTGAAACCCTAGAAAGATCAAACTTCTGAAAGCAATGGTGATTCCTAAGGTAGAATCACTTCAACCAGCTAGGGGGGGTCTTTCACCACCGAAACCAGCATTTGAAGGAGAGGGTTTTCATCTTCAACCAGCAATGTATGAATTTTGGAAACAATCCAGTAGAGTCTCCTTATGTTGTCAAAAGCTTGAATGCCTCAAATGAGAGCTCCAAAGGAATAAATAGAGAAAGGGGGAGAAATTAGGGAAACAACAAATTGAATTCTCCTTTTCCCTCTAAAAACCCACACCCCTTTACAAGCTCTCCAAATAAAAACATTAAACTTAGCCTTTTTTTTCAAGTTATATGAAATTTCCCTCAAGGGGGTCATCCACCTATTGAGGCATAAAATAAGCCTTGGAAAAAGATTAATAAACCTCTTTTTATAGGCGTCCACTTGAAATACATTGCCCCCCTCTTAAAACAACGTTGCTCTACTAGGCCAAGGGGGTCTTATAACATTATAACATAAGTCATAAAATTACTTTTGAAGACTTAAGTGAATAATATGCCAAAACATTAGAACTCACCCAACTGCAACTACCAAGCACTGTCCAAATTGGAAACCTTGCACTATTGCCAAGACCAGTTACTAAATATAGCACTTACTAAAAATAGTTAAGTGAGCCAAATCACCCAACTAGCCCAAGTAAGGAGACTCGAAAGAGGGGACATTACACTAAATTAGACCATTGCTTGTTTAACTTACAAGATACTTTCATTATCTATGCATTTTCAATTTGATTGACTTATTCATTCACCCAAAAATAGGGCCCATAGCTATAAATTGCTATTCATAAAACGAACTAAGAATAATTTTCAAAATTTTGTTCTAACAAAAAGATTGATCATGGTTTTTCTTTTCATTCTATGTGTTTACTTGGTTGATTGCATACATGGAATCACTTGTTTCATGATAGATGTTTATCAATTTCTAGGAATCAAACACTTAGACAATTCAAGTTGCTAACACTACTTGTAAAAATCTCCTACTCTGGATACTAACATTGAACTTGAGCGTTGGTCTCTAGTACCAGATATGGCAATAGTGTTGGAAATGTTGTCATTGATGTCAAAGGTGGACAAGGCCATCATTGATGCCAAAGAGTTTAATGTGTTGATCAATGGAATATGTTTTTATTGATTTCAAGATGTATGAACAAGATTGTTGATGTGAAAGAGTTTGTCGAGGAGATTGTTGGATTAGTTTTCCAAAGATGTATGGACGGGAATGTCAAAGTAAGTGTTGTCATTTATGTCAAGGCAAAGAGTGGACCATTACAATAAGAAGATAACCATTATACATCCCTGTTGGAGAGCAAAGGAAAATACATCTGTTACACCTTACCGTTGAAGAGATTGTGGAATTGGTAACCGAATTAGAGATATTGGTATGTTTAAATTAAAGGTTTAAACATAATGGTGAAGTGTGTGAAAGATAAAAATAAGAAACTATTTATATGGGCTGAGCCATATAGCCTTTGGCACCTAAAGTAAAAGAATTAAAATGACCAAATGGTTGACTCCTCTTAAAAAGATAAAGTTAAAATTAAAAGATACAAGGTGGCCAACTTCTTCTATAGAATTTAGGCTGACTTCTTGCAAATCAGATGGCTGACCTCATATAAGAGCAGCACCAAGCAAAAGGATTATACATATAGAAGATGTGTGCTAATGAGTAATAAATACATGATGCGATTATGAAGGATACTTAAGAGGTGTGATCTGCTTGTAAAGGCAGCGATTGAATATTGTAAAGGCATACTAATTTATTTTTAAAAAGCAATGTCTTCCTTGTGAAAGGACAGCAATCTGTTTCAAGAGTTGTATCCATTGAGAAAAGTGGTAAACATTGTGAAAGGGTGTTTCTCCTACCCTCATTGAAGACATATAAGAGGTAAATGATTTGGATGTTTGAAAGCAAGCATTCAAATGATATATTTCTTAGTAAAAAAGCAGAGTGAAAAGAGATAAAGGGGCAGAAAATGCAAAGCAATTCAGATGTATTTTAAGAAGAGATGCTCACCATGTATGAAGGGTAATTACAAATATATGTGAAGAGAAAGAGCAGATTGTAAAGTGAATTTGAGTAGATGATTTGAGAAGGAAGAGAAGTTGTAGTTGGATCAGATTTGTGTTTGAATCAGATTTGGTGAAGGAGTTTATCATATTGGCATTGAAGAATTAAATAGGTTGAAGCTTATCAAAGAGAGGTTGAAGCCTCTTGTTAGGTTGAAGCTCAATTTGTGGGCAGGTTGAAGCCTCCAAATAGGTTGGAGCCTATATTCCTGTCAAATAGAGATTGGAGTCTCTAGTAGCCATGGTTTTCTCCCGAAAGTGTTTCCACATAAATTTTGTGTTCTCATTGTGTACTCAATCGCTAGAACTTGCATATGTATAGTTGATGTAATTAATTGAAATTGAAAAGTAAAAGATTATTAGATACCAAACATCAATAATTATCAGTCACAATCACAATAACATCATTTACTCAACATCAATAATTATGCAAATGAGAAGAACACAATAACACAATATTTATGTGGAAACCCTTACGGGAGAAAATCATGGAACAATATTGCTTATATATATAAAAAATCTTCTTACAATAACACACGATATTTACGTGGAAACCCTTATGAGAGAAAAATCATGGAACAATATTGCTTATATATATAAAAAATCTTCTTACAATAACACACGATATTTATGTGGAAACCCTTACGGGAGAAAATCACGGAAACCCTTACGGGAGAAAACCACAAAACCCCTTCTAAATGTAAAATGTCAAATTTGATAGCATCTTCTTCAGTCATGGGACTAAGGGAGAAATAGGTATACAATTTTTGGACCCATGAATGTGCAGTGACCTTTCTTGATCCATCAAAGTTGGGAAGAGTCATTTTACTCACCCTTTGGCGTAAGTCTTTGTTTGTTGGCTTTTTTCCTTTCTATAGGTAGTTCGTCATCTTTTATCACAGTATGCCTCAAATGGGATATTTCTTGTAATTTAAGGGTCTAGCCTTGAGTAGGCCTGAGCATATTCGTCAAAGTCATTAATTGGTGTTTCTTCTTCTCTTGTTGGTCCTTCCCTAGGTAGGAATAAGGATTTTGTTAATCTAGGTGTTGACCCTAGTGGTGATCTATCATTAAGTTTTGAATGATTAGAGTTGACGTCCCTCCCATTGCTTTGGCTGGGTCTAAGAGCGTTGATTGTGTTATTCATGTTTTGTAGGGTTTGGAGGAGTGCTCGAGTTGTCCTCTCATTTTGTTCCATGAAGGCTTGGGTTGTCCTCTTGTTCTGTTCCATGAAAACCCTCAATTCATTTCGTAGTTGTTCTCTCAGTTTGTTGATTTGAGTAGGGTTGTTTCTTGCTGTAAGTTTCCTTCTCTCTCTCCAATGCCCTTTGAGTTCTTTGTCTTAATTGCATAAACTACCCTTCTTGATCCTCAGGATGGCAGGATCAAGGCTTTGATACCAATTGCAATGTCTCCTTTTTGGGGGTATACCTGATTTTGCCCAAAAATAACAGTTCCAACAAATGCAATTCAATTACCAATAGAATTCTTTAAAATTACATAATTGCAATACAATTTAGAGAAAATCTTAATTGATTAATATGAAAGCGTTAATATGAAGGATCTATGATCATATACAAATAATCTCTATTGAAATCAAAATATCCTAAATTCATTTGGATATATTTAATAGCTTATTTCCAATAGCCAACCACATTAGAACTCCGATAGAAAAACTTGATAGGATGTCAGGTGACTGTCCTTCTTCACAGAGCCTAAGGGCACGAAATGAGCCTCCAAGGCATTCACCCCTCGGCCCACAAGTATGGCAAGACCTCCAGTCCATCCATCTTGGGGTTGGCGTACTTGATGAGGGAATCGGTACTACTGTATCTTCCTATCAAACATTTCACATTGATTCCAAACCTGATTGCTGATGGAATCTTATTATATTAATTGGTAGTCAAATATCATTTCATCATGCAATTATAGCACATGCATATATATATTTCAAAACTTACTTCCCAATTAAAAAAAAAAATTAATTTCCAATAGTCCTTTTTTATTTCAATTTCTTATTTTCCCTTTTACCCAATCCACTTCTTGATGCCCCTCTTGTATTAACCTTGACGCCCTTGGACCAAAGTTATTGCAATTACCCAAGTTTGACAATGTTATGGTGTCAAACTATAAGCAGATAAAGATAATCTATTGTTTGCAAAGTCAATATCCACAACAACTACAAATAAATGCCATCATTCAATCACAATGCAACACTTGATCAGATTGAATACAATTATGTATATATCCGGGCATCTCATAACAGATCGAATACCTTGTTGTTCTAGAACTGAATAAATGAATTTTGAAGCAATTATTACATTTGTTAATAATTATGAATTCGGAATACAAACACAATGAATTAAGATTGCTGACCTGGTCATAGTCATAACCAAATTGTGACACTCCTAAATCGTAGGTCTGGAATGTATAGCAGACACAAATATGAAATGATAGCACCATAAGATTACATCTTCTAGCCATGCATATGTCTCTCTCTGACAAGCAAAAACCTTTAAATGGGCAAACTGTTCACTGAAACATCTTAGTATGTGCAGTGACCTATCCACCATACCATTCGTTCAACAAAAGTGAATGAGTTTCCACTTTGCCTTGTAACTGCAATCCATTATCCATATCAATCCGACGACCGTTTGAGTATTTATCTCAATTTGTATTGCCGGCTGTGAAATATTGGTCCAAACATAACCACTCAATATCCTTCATATGACGTAGAAACAATTCTACAGAAGCCACAATTTCTCGTTGTTTCTCCGTTGTTAATTATGCCCAATACTATGAGATGCATCGAACTTAGCATATTACACAACATTCACTGCATTCATAAACCCAATATCATTAATGTGCAAGGGGCATGGACTTAATACTTTCCGTCACCTTGTATTCTTCCTGTCTCTGCCAACATGGAAGATTTGTTTGTCTTTTACGCCACCACGTTAATAATCTTGGCCTTTTAAAACTATGAATCAATTCATAAACTGGAGCTGATAATTAAACGAATGGTTCCAATGCCTAACTTCAAGTCAACAGTATTGTATTTGTCTCATTTTGCACAATGCGATTCCCTTTGATACTTTCTTTTAGTTAAATCACAAACTTCGTACTTTCCTCACTGGTGCTTTGTTGTGGATATCTACAGGAAGGCAGCTCAGCAAGACATACTTGCATGCATTACCCATTAACTAATGTATTTCGATACTGGCATAGTATTCATTCCCAGGTTGAAGCATCTGTACATTCACCTGATCTGCCCCTTTTAATCTCCCAAAATTAATATTATGTGCTTTCCTTTCAATCAAATCGTTCAACCCTGAAATTTGTCTGCTAAGCAAATTGTACAATTTTCCACAAATTTGTTCTCTATCTTTAAATCCTTGCATGAATTCTGAGATGAATCCGCTTGCAAACAGAACTGGGTTTCCGTCCAATTACACACAATTGAGGGTTTTCATCTTCATGTTCTAAAAGCTGTGCTCTTCAATTCTTCTCAATAATAAATTTCTAGAAAAAAACCCTCAATTCATTTCCACCACCTTGTTATAATCCACCACCTTGAATATTTAAATATTATTTAATTTGCTTTTATAAAGTAGCTTTATATAACATTTGAATATATATAATTTTATAATGTCACTTGAATGTTAATTAATTAATTAAATATAAATGTCCACAAATATTTTGGACAATTTAATATTTAATTAATTGAATTAATTTGGTGGCGACTATTTGAAAATCGGGGACATTACAATCCTCCCTTCCCGGAGATTGCTTCCCCTCAAGCAATTACATACCAATCCACTGCTCCACTTTGATATACATGCCATAAAACCACAAGATATGAAGGAACTCATCAAGATCCATGTGTAACAATGTATCAACCATGACAATACCCGGATCCCAAACCAATCTCAGAAACGCTGCTCCGCCAATCTGCTGCGCTATTCTGATATAACTGTACCTATGAAGCACTCCATCTATCAAGCAAATCCCTGGATCCCAAATTAATCTAGGATCTATGCTGGAAGTGGGGAGATAGATTTATCTCACCATAGTATCATCATTAACTCTCTGCCTAAATTGGTATGCTATCACAAAGATGTAACAAGTATCCACCATATGTGTATAGAAAAATATACTACTCCCTTCTATGCTGCTGGTATAAACCAGAACTGCACCAAACCCACTGAAAATCACCACAATGAGAATACCAACAGTGTCTCCGAATGCATATGATGATGGATACTCCATCTCACACCAATCGCCAACAATGAAGTAAAAGTACCATCCACTCCAAACTATCCACTCAACTGATATTCTCCATGTTTATCTTGAAAACTTCATACTCATCAATATAGGACAGCCACCCATCAATAATGAATGCACAAAAAACCAAGGTTCATCGCACCTTGGTTTACACAACTGAAGATCAGCGCTCTCATGTGTATGCTGATCATGACCAAATGCCTCCAAGACATTTATCTCAAGATCTAACATTAGGATAGCCATCTCCAATAAGTAGACATCTTTATAATGTGGTTGTGTTAAGTCATAAGTAGACTTGTAAAGTTCTAAAAAAGTGGTTTGATTTTCACTCAAATCTGATCCAGAATTGGCCTCATCTATCCATGTGTCCATAACACTATGGTTCAAGATGTGTAGGCATACTTTTATCTAGTTCCATCATGATTGAAGTCTTCATTAAGCCTTGCAAATGACATTTCCCATCAACCCAAATTCATACAAATTCATCTTGTGTATAATATGAATTTTCTGATTCATACAAATTTGATTGTTCTTTATGCTTGGCTGTCATAAGAGGCTTGTTCATGGTATGCTCAACCTTTATAACATCTTCCTTTTGAAGAAAAAGGAACCTAAGGTAGGCTTCCTGTTGTTGTCTTGCTAGATCCAAGTGTTTGCCTTGTTCTTCGACTTGTTGTAGGTGTTGTTTTGCATGGGCAGCCACAATCTTAGCCTCCTTAGCCCTTTGTATCCACTCTTCATTCATTCTTTCGGACTGCCTTACTTCTTCCTTCTCTATGTTATCTTTGGAATCCTCAAACACTTCTTCATTGCTAGGTCCTTTCCATGTGATAAGAGGTGTTAATGTCTGAAAAAGATCTTCATCTTGGATGCCATGATTTTCAAAATCAAGTTTCTTGCACTTTAGACTTGTCATCTAATACTTAAATGGAGATAGAAAGCTGCTTCCCAAACGCTGAAAATCAGACCCTTCATTAAGTATCTTTATGGTGCTTTCAAATTTCTCCACCCATGAGGATTGATCTTCTTCAACTCTTGGTTCAAAGGTCTGAATTTTGCATGTCTCTCTATCATCTACAGCTGTCCCAAAGCTGCAAGCTAATTCTTTGTCCTTTTCATTG
Organism: Sequoiadendron giganteum; assembly: GCA_007115665.2. NCBI lineage: Eukaryota > Viridiplantae > Streptophyta > Pinopsida > Cupressales > Cupressaceae > Sequoiadendron > Sequoiadendron giganteum. Next base: position 151,622,542 of record CM021100.1, on the reverse strand, counting down.
ATGACTTCTTGAATATCATGCACCTCTTCCAGTTTTGGAAACTCACCAAGCATAGCATCAATCTCATGGCTGCACCTTGTTCTTTCACAAAAAAATTGACCCTCACAACTCAAATTCATCACTATGAAGCTCTTCAATCCCTTCATCAATTTGTTCAAGTTTCATACCTCTTGCATTGTCTTTTTGCTCTTGAGAGGTGGCTGCAACACATAACTGATTTTCTGTTTTATGCTTTGAGTAATGAGCCCTACTCAATTGAAGGCAAAGATCAACAATCTCCCTATCTTTGTCTTCCACCAACTTGACAGCTTTGTCTCTATCCCTAAGCAATTGCAAACGGTCATCTTTCATTAATCCAAACGATTCTTTGATAGAGTGCAAATGTGTATGAGTAATACCATTTACTATTCCTTTTTGCCTCTCCTCAATTTGGGCTATCCAAATGAGGTCTTCAATGTGTTTATGAGTTTTATCCATACTCGATAACACTTTCACTACCTTTTCTTCTTTTACCATAAAGCGATCTTCCAAATCTTCCAATACGAAAGGCCTTTGTTCCCTGTCATCAAAGTGACCTTGGCTGCCATGTACTAACTTTTCTGATTTGTCTTCATGTGTAGAAAGTTTGTCAACATTAGAATCACCCATCTTACTTGTAGATGCATTACAATTTTCAACCATGAATGATTGGATAGAGTTGTGATCAAACAAGGGCACATCATTAGAATCCATACCTTATATTAGAATTGTTGATATCAATGTTGATCTCCAAACTAACATTGATAAGTCAAGGGGACTCATGTTCGCCTCTTTTGTATAAGTCTCGTGTGTTTCTTCTTATAAGGATGATGATGTCACATTATAATCATTACAAAATCCTTTCCTTTTATCCTCATATACTACATTGACATGTTTCTCAAACTCCTCATGAAGATTTATGCAAATCCCCCTTGTAGTTTTACTATCCTCTTCTTGTGCGAGTAGATCATGAGCTCCTTTACTCGTTGGTGTGGATGAGTCATTAAAGTGCTTAGATTTTCTTGAAAGCGAATCTTCAAGACATTGCAAATCACGATTTATCTTTTGTTGTGATTGAGCAAAGTCTTTTACCAAGCTTGGCTTCTTTTCCTTAGTTTGCGAGGTAGGAAGGAAAGTAGGTAACCATCTTCCATCCTTAATTCTAGCCATTGACGTAAGTTGCAGCTGAAGCAAACTGATTTATACCCTCAGGCTGGCAAGATCCAAGCTCTGATACCACTGTAATAACTCTAACCCCCTTCGACCAAAGTTATTGCGATTACCCAAGTTTGACAATGTTATGGTGTCAAACTAGAAGCAGATAAAGATAATCTATTGTTTGTAAAGTCAATATCCATAACAACTACAAACCAATCTTATCATTCAATCACAATGCAACACTTGATCAGATTGAATACAATTATACACATATATATACAATTATACAATTATATATATACAATTATACAATTATATATATATATATATATATGGGCATCTCATAACAGATCAAATACCTTGTTGTTCTAGAACTGAATAAATGAATTCTGAAGCTATCATTACATTTGTTAATAATTATGAATTCTGAATACAGACACAATTAATTAAGATTGCTGACCTCGTCATATTCATAACCAAACAGTGGCATTCCTAAATTGCAGGTCTGGAATGTATAGCAGACTCAAATTTAAAATGATAGCACCGTAATAATACATCTTCTAGCCATGCATATGTTTCTCTCTGACAGGCACAAACCTTTATATGGGTGAACTGTTCACTGAAACATCTCAGTATATGCAGTGACCTCTTCACCATACCATTCGTTCAACAAAAGTGAACGAGGCCTTGTAACAGCGATCCATTATCCATATCAATCTGACGACCGTTCGAGTATTTATCTTAATTTGTATTGCCGGCTGTGAAATATTGGTCCAAACATAACCACTCAATGTCCTTCATGTGATGTAGAAATAATTCTACAGATGCTGCAATTTCTCATATGTTTCTCCCTTGTTAATTATGCCCAATACTATGAGTTGCATCGAACTTAGCATATTACACAACATTCATAAACCCGATATCATTAATGTGCAAGGGGCATGGAGTTAATACTTTCCGTCACCTTGTATTCTTCCTGTCTCTACCAACATGGAAGACTTGTTTGTCTTTTATGGCACTACCTTAATAATCTGTGCCTTTTGAAACTATGAATCAATTCATAAACTGGAGCGGATAATTAAACGAATGGTTCCAATGCTTAACTTCAAGTGAATAGTACTGTATTTGTCTCATTTTGCACAATGTGATTCCCTTTAATACTCTCTTTTAGTTAAATCACAAATTTCATACTTGACTGACTTGTGCTTTCTGCGGATATCTATACGAATGTGGCTATAGAATGGAAGGCGGCCCAACAAGACATACACACATGCATTACCCATTAACTAATGTATTTCAATATTGGCATAGTATTCATTCCTAGGTTGAAGCATCTATACATTCGCCTGATCTACCCCTTTTAATCTCCAAAAAATAATATTATGTGCGTCCTTTCCATTCAAAATTTTCAGCCCACAAAATCTTCTGCTAAGCAAATGTATGTCCCCTCCCTAGCTTTTCTCAGTAGTTGTTAGAGTTAGCCTATTCTATCGTTCCTGTAGGCTAACAGGGTGTGGTTAGAGAACTGTGGTGTCCGTTTATCCAGCTTGGTGAGGTTGGCGGCAATATTTTAGTGTTATTATGGTCCTAAGTAATTATTTAAAATAACATTATGTTATTAAAGTTAAATTAAATAATTTATGTTATTTTAATAAAGTGACTTTTCGAAGGGGGCCATGGGAGACATAAGTGAAAATTAAATTATAAAATGTTATAACTTAAAGTGCAATATTTTGTTTGTAATAAAAAATGGAATATTCAGCCTGTTGTTTCATTGAAAAGTATTGAAATTTTAGAATTTCTCTTCATTATAAGTTCTTTAGTTGCTGCACTTTACTGTTTGTTCAAAGTATCTAAATTACCGGTTCGGGTTCGGGGACGGGTGCGGGTACAAGAACCCAGTACGTGGGTACGTGAAATTTTTTTTTAGGGGTTTGGGTACGTATGGGTACATGTGTATATATATGTATTATATCTACCAAAAAAAGAGAAATATATAGAATTGTAAAACTAAATCATTTCATAGTATGATACTTGATCATTGATCAATACCAAATGCCAAAGATAAATATTAAATGCTAATTGATAGTTGTATTTGATTGATTTGAAAGCAAATTGGGTACAAAATGGCATCCTCATGTGGAATGTGTTGATGTTGATATTATAAATGAAGACTTGTAGGAAAACTATGGAAACTTGGACTTGGAGAGTACCTAGAAAATCAATTAAATTCAATGGGAGTTTGAGGGCAATGTCTCCAATGGGGTTGAGGGGCAGCGCCCCTTGTGGGGATCTAGGGGCAATGCCCCAAGGGGGTCTGGGGGCAACGCCCCTAGCGGGGTTGAGGGGTAGCGCCCCTCATGGGGGTTTGGGGGCAACGCCCCCAGCGGGATCGAGGGGCAGCGCCCCTCATGGGGTTTGGGGGCAACGCCCCCAGCGGGGTTGAGGGGCAGCGCCCCTTGCGGAGTCCGGGGGCAAAAAAATAATGCTGACAAAGCCCAATTTAAGACCTTAAAAACACACAAACCGCAAAAAATAATGGTGACAAAGCTTGGGTTCGTGCTGGGTGTGCACAGGGTGCGTGCTCAGCATTGTGGGTTCGCCTGGGAGTGTGGGTGCGCGCACCCAGGCGAACCCATAGGGCTGAGCGCGCACCCTGTGCGTACCCACAGGCGAACCCGTATTGGGTACTCGGACCGGGTTCGAGGCCTGTGGGTGCGAACCCGGTAACTTAGCAAAGTATTTTAAAATATTGTCAAAACACAACAAAAACAATTAGCAAAAATAAAAAAAGCAAAATAGGCGGAACAAGGCTGCCCCTTGCAGGGGTCTAGGGGCAGCGCCCCCAGCGGGGTTGAGGGGCAACGGCCCTCGCGGGGTCCGAGGGCAAAAAAAATGCTGACAAAGCCCAATTTAAGACCTTCAAAACACACAAACTGCAAAAAATAATGTTGACAAAGCTTGGGTTCGCCTGTAGGCAATTCCACAGCTAACCCAGATTGCTCAGATTCGCACTGGTTCGAGGCCTGTGGGTGCGAACCCGGTAACTTAGCAAAGTATTTTAAAATATTGTCAAAACACAACAAAAACAATTAGCAAAAATAAAAAAAGCAAAATAGGCGGAACAAGGCTGCCCCTTGCAGGGGTCTAGGGGCAGCGCCCCCAGCGGGGTTGAGGGGCAACGGCCCTCGCGGGGTCCGAGGGCAAAAAAAATGCTGACAAAGCCCAATTTAAGACCTTCAAAACACACAAACTGCAAAAAATAATGTTGACAAAGCTTGGGTTCGTGCCTGTGTGCACCCACAGGCGAACCCGTATCAAGTTCGTACCCAGACCGGGTTCGAGGCCTGTGGGTGCGAACCCGGTAACTTAGCAAAGTATTTTAAAATATTGTCAAAACACAACAAAAACAATTAGCAAAAATCAAAAAACAAAATAGGCGGAACAAGGTTGCCTATTACAGTGGTATCAGAGTAGGTGTATCTTGCCATCATGAGGGGTTATATGACCAAGAATAGTAGTCTATGAGTGATGCATAGCCAACATCCGTATTATTTGAGGAGAAACAGATCAAATCCTAACATTGAAGAGACTCCCTTTGCTGGTGAAGAAATAATCGAAACAAGTATGGGTGCATAGAGACATGGATCATGGGGGTAACAAGGAACCAAGTACCCATGATATGCTTAATGATATGATGAGAGGGCGGCAAGAGTTTCAACAAGAGATACAACAGACTTTGGCACAAACGACAACCATATTGACACAACATTTAGTTGGGAATTACAACAGAGGTAACAACGAGGGCAACAAAGGTCACGCCAGGAACACTGGTAATGGTGAAGCTTCAATGAATGATAGAAGGGCAAATCAACATGACAAAACCCGAACAACTAATTCTAGGCCCCTAATGCCTAACTTCCAGCTAAGAGTCAATCCTCGGATAGAGAATGAACCCACCCAACAGGAGCTACAAGATCAAATTTAACAAGATTGGAGGGATTCAAGATTGGAGTTTCAGGCTGAAATGTCTTTTCGAGACTACATGGACCTCAGGATGAAACACTGGTCTCATAGAGGTGGTAGACATCAACATCAAGAGTTACAACGAAAGGTGGGTAAGTTATCCATTCCTTACTTCGATGGGTCTGGGAAGACTACAATGAGAGCATGGGTACAAAAGTTGGACACATGCTTCCAACTCAACCCAATGTAGGAGGACGAAGCTATAAAGTATGCAACTATACACTTAGATGGGATTGCTCATAAATGGTGGCATCATGGGATGATTACCATGGGGCATGACCAAATTGATACATATGCTGAGTTCATAGAGAGGTTGATAGATAGTTTTGATATGAAGGACCCTAAATTGCACTTGAGTTAGCTCAACTCAAATAGTGGGGCATTGTGGACAACTTTGTTGCGGAGTTCCAAAGACTTTCGGTGCTAGTTATAGGCATCTCAAAGAGGAGGTTGATTGTTTTTTTTATTGATGGACTTTCCGATCCTTTACGTTGCTGGGTTAAGGGGCTTAATCCAGCTACTTTGCAGGAAGCCATCAAGAAGGCAAGGGATATGGAGTCTTCTACTTCTAGAAGTGAATTCCAATCCAAGTGATTTATGCATTTTTAGCGAGACTCCCATCCACCCAAACAAGACTCAAACAGGCTAGATAATGATTAGTTAAATGACCTCCAAAGGAAGAAATTATGCTTTCATTGTAGAGAGCCTTGGGACAAATCGCACAAGTGTAGCTTGAAGGCAAAGGGAACACAAATAGAATACTTTTTTGCTGACGAAACAGCATCAGAAAAATCAGATCAGCAGTCTGATTTGAAGAGTAGTGATGAGGAAAATTCATCAGAGGAGAAGCCGAAGAGTGATGGAACCATTGCCCAACTCTTGAGCATTCAAAGGACAGTCACATTTAAAGTTAGAGGGACTTTATAGGGGTAGTGAATCATAGCTTTGATTGACTTAGGTGCTACACATAACTTCATTGATGAAAAATTCGTGGCTAGGAGAGGTCTAAAGACAGGAGAGCATGATGGTTTTAGGGTGATGATAGCTGACATATACAAACTTTCTTGTACTTGAAAGGTTTCAAATCTAAAAATTCAATTAGGTGAATATGAAATAATAGATGAATTCTATGTGGTCAACATCAGGGATACTGATATGGTATTGGGAATGCATCGGATGGAATCCCTTGTGGAGTTCTCATTCAATCTTCAAAAGATGGAAATGAAGTTTGAGGCCAAAGATAGTACTTAAGTGGCCTATCAGATGGGGGGCCTAGAGTGGTGTCATTCAAAAGGATGGAGCGGTTAATCAGACATGAGTAGGTAGGGGCAACAAAGTGTCTCATCATGCCTATAGTTGCAGATCAACAAAAGAATAATTACCATCTAGACATCCAAAAGTTAGTATCACAACATAGTATGATATTTGGGAGCATTCCTCTTGGTGTGCCGCTAGATAAAGGGATAGAGCATATCATAGAGTTAGAGGAAGGTACTAAACCAATGATGATAACCCCTTACCGACACTCGAAGAGACACAAAGATGAAATAGAAAAACCAATCAAAGAGCTATTAGAGATGGGGCACATAAGACCCAACAAAAGCCCTTTTGCTTTAGCAGCAGTGTTGGTAAAGAAAAAGGATGGAATGATGTGAATGTGCATTGATTATCGAGCATTGAACAAAAAGACTGATAAGAACATGTATCCCATTCCACGGATAGATGAGTTGATCGATGAGCTACATGGAGCTCGATATTTTTCCAAGATAGATTTGAGATTTGGATACCATCAAATCAGGATAAAGAAGGAGGATATAGAGAAGATAGCTTTCCGATGCCATTGTGGACAGTTTGATTTTTTGGTAATGCCCTTGGGCTTCACAAATGCTCCTGCTACTTTTCAAAGTTGCATGAATCTGGTGTTCAAGAATTTGTTGAGGAAATTTGTTCTGATATTTTTTGATGATATCTTGATCCTAGTAAAACCTGGGAGGAACACTTGCATCATCTTGAGGAGGTTATTAACATCTTGGAGAGTGAGTCTCTTTATGCGAAGGAGTCCAAATGTGACTTTGCTATTATAGAGCTTTTCTATCTTGGTCACATCATCAATACAAAAGGGGTAAAAGTTGATCTTGAGAAGATCAAGGCTATTGTTGATTGGCCCCCACCAATGAATCTCACTCAACTTAAAGGGTTCTTTGGTTTGTGTGGGTTTTATAGGAGATTCATTAAGGGATTTTCTCATATTGCAGCCCCACTTATAGATTTAACTAAGAAGGGAGCTTTCGAATGGTCGGATTTAGTGCAGAAATGTTTTGATCACTTCAAACAAGTGATATCGTCATGTCTAGTATTTAGCCATAACCGACTTCTCCAAATTGTTTGAGGTAGACTGTGATGCATTAGGAGGGGGGATAGGTGTTGTTTTGATGCAGGAGAAGCACCCCATTTCATTTGAGAGCATAAAACTGAGAGGTGTGGAGAAAAACTATTTTGTTTATGACAGGGAGATGTTGGCCATCATGCATGCCTTGGCCAAGTTTAGACCATACCTTGTTGGGGGTAAATTTATTATCAAAACTGACCACAATAGTATCAAGTATTTCATGAATCAAGAGGACCTCAATTATAGGCAACAAAAGTGGGTAAGAAGATTGCAGGCATATGATTTTGACATTGTATATGTAAAGGGGAAAAACAATGTAGTCGTCGATGCACTTTCTAGGAGGCCTCACTTATGTTCTCTGGTGTAGATTTTTGATGATCAAAGAGAATTAATTGTAGCAAAATATGTCAAAGATTCTTGAGCAGCAGGGATTGTAGAAGGCACAAATTATGATGATAGGTATATAGTGCTTAATGAGTTGATTATTTATAAAGATAGGATTTATTTGGTGCCTTCTTCTCAGATTAAGGTGAAGTTATTGAGGACTTTTCATGATGCACCTATGGCTGGTCACCCGAGGTTTCTCAAGACATACATGCAGGTTTGAGAGAGATTCACTTGGAAATGGCTTAAAAATGAAGTCCTTAAGTATGTTAGGGAGTGCCCTACTTGCAACAAAACAAGAATGAGCATACCTATCCAATTGGTTTACTTCAGCCCTTACCCATTCCTAACCAGAAATGGGAATGTATTTCCATGGACTTCATCACCTAGTTACCCAAGGTATAGGGAAAGGATTGCATATATGTCGTGGTTGACAGGTTGACCAAATTCGCCCATTTTCATGCTATTTCAGCAACATATATTGCAACACAGGTGGCTGATCTCTTCTTTAGAGAGATATTTAGATTACATGGGATGCCCAAGGGTATAGTTAGTGATAGGGACAACAAGTTCCTCAGTCTCTTTTGGCAAGAGATCTTCAAATTGAGTGGGACTGAGCTTACTCCTAGCACTAGTTGCCACCCACAGACGGATGAACAGACAAAGATAGTGAACAAATGGGTGGAGGGGTATCTCAGAAATTATGTGTTAGGACAGCAAAGGGCTTGGATCAAATGGTTGCACATAGGTGAGTATTGTTACAATACTACTTATCATATGTCCATCAAGATGTCTCTGTTTATGACTTTGTATGGGTATGAGGCACCAAACTTCTTGGATTTGTTATTTGGCAATAGCAGAGTGCCTAAGGTAAGAGATTTATTGCAGGAAAGCCAAGATGTAATGAAATCCTTGAAGGAAAATTTGCAACATGCACAAAATCAACAGAAGCTTTATGCTGATCAACACCATACAAAGCACAGTTTTGAGGTTGGGGACATGGTGTATTTGAGGCTTTAGCCTTATAGACAATCTTCTCTCAAGAAGAGTGGCACCGAGAAGTTGAAGCTTAGGTTTTATGATCCTTTCAGGGTGTCCAAGAGAGTTGGGGAGGTCGCCTATGAGCTAGAGTTGCCAACTAACAACAGAGTCCATAATGTTTTTCATGTATCCAGGTTCAAGAAGGCGATAGGTTACAATGTGGTTCCTTCGTTTGAGTTACCACCTTTGGATGAAGAGGATAAGTTGATTTTGGTCCTTGAGGCCATCATAGATTCCAGAGAGCGGACTCTTCAGAGAAAAGAAATTAAGGAATACTTGATCAAATGGAGGAGCTTAAGAGTGGAGGATACAACGTGGGAAAATGAGCAGATTTTGCATCATTCGGAGTTGAGATTGCTCAAGGGCAAGCAATCTTGGGAAGGGCGGATTGTAATGTCCCCTCCCTAGGGTGTGGTTAGGGAACCGTGGTGCCCATTTATCTAGCTTGGTGAGGTTGACAACATTATTTCAGTGTTATTATTGTCCTATGTAATTATTTAAAATAACATTATGTTATTAAAGTTAAATTAAATTATGTTATTTTAATAAAGTGACTTTTCAAAGGGGGCCATGGCCAACATAAGTGAAAATTAAATTATAAAATGTTATAACTTCAAGTGCAATGCCTAGGAAGGCATAAAGGGGGAATTTTTTTTTAAAATTAAATCTTTTAAAACCCTAAAAGGAGGCATTAGGGTTTGGAGCAACTTTATAAGAGCTTTTTGAGCTCATTCTTTGATTATGCTGGAGAAAGATATTGAAGTTGTTTTGGCTCTTGGAGGAGAGCTTTCTTCTCAAGGTTTGTGAGAATGGAAACCCTTGCAGGTAACAATCTCTACGTTGTTGAGAGATACAATCTAGAGATTATCTTGGTGATTTCACATAGAGATCACAGTTGGGCTTAGTTGGTATTCATTTCTTTCCATTCTTTAGTCACTGAAGCTCAGTTTGCAGAGATTACTTGTTGAGGCGGATTGGAGAGATTTATTAGAGGATTATTGGTGGTGTTGGCTCCCTTTGGCTGGCCGTACTATCCCTAAAGCTGGTCGTACTTCTTTTGGGAGGGTGTGGTGCATTTCTTGCTTGACTGCCTAGGGTTTTGAGTTGCTTCTTGTTGGATATTGGGCGCCTAGGCTGGGATAACACTCAACAATCACGAAAGGAGCAAAGACTTCATTGTTTGAGGGTTTTGAGAGGCATTTCCTTGCTTCTAGTATGTTGGTTTCTACTACAGCAGTTTATCAAAGTGGCTAACTTTTTCTGGGTATGCTGAAATTAGATAATAGATGATGTTTCATGTACTGGGTTGTTATATTTGAGGAAAACTCGATATTTTGTTTGAAATAAAAATCTGGAATATTCAGCTTGTTGTTTCATTGAAAAGTATTGAAATTTCAGAACTTCTCTTCACTATAAATTCTTTAGTTGCTGCAGTTTACTTTCTGTTCAAAGTATTTTAAAATATTGTTAAAACACAAAACAAACAATCAGCAAAAATAAAAAAATAAAATAGGCAGAACAGGGCTGCCTATTACAGCAAACTGTACAATTTTCCACAAATTCATTCCACTATCGTTAAATCCTTGTGCGAACTCTGAGATGAATCTGCTTGCAAGAGGAACTGGGTTTCCATCCAATTCTGTACTCCCGAGGGTTTTCGTTCTTGTGTTTTGAAAGCTGTGATCTCAAATTCTTCTCAATAATAAATTTCCAAAAAAAGAGCCCCTCAATTCATTTCCGCTACCTTTTTATAATCCACTACCTTGAATATTTAAATATTATTTAGTTTGCTTTTATAAAGTAACTTTATATAACATTTAAATATATGTTATTTTATAAAGTCACTTTAACGTTAATTAATTAAGTAAATATAAACGTCCACAAATATTTCAGACAATTTAATATTTAATTAATTGAATTAACTTGGTAGTGACTATTTGGAAATCGGGGACATTACACCTTCCTACTCATTTGTTCTCCTTTTTATATTTCCCATGGTGGGGAGGGCCACATCCATTCATCAGTCAAGGGACACACCCTTCTATAACCAAGCGCTGCCCCTCAAATTCGTTTAATTATTAAGTATTTATTTCCTATGGGGTCGCTATCTTATCTTCCTTAATTAATTCTCATCAAATCCCCTTGAAGAGTCGTTACTTTCCATCTCCTCGGTTGCAGCTTCCTTATTTCCTTGTTCAATGATTAATTTAGGGCAGGCTGTGTGGGGAGGTTTTGTAATGTATTGTTGGGCATGCCAAAAATAATAGGAGTAACAATGTCACACATTTGCATTGAATGGGTGCAAGGATTGACCATGTTAATCATATTTCTGAATGAAGAGGGAGACGTAGTAGCAAAGACAAAACTATTAGGAGTTATAAAATTAGAAGAATGGGAAGGGAAAGGAATCAAGGATTTGTATAAATCTGCAAGTTTTGGTTGGGCTTTGCTACAAACTTATTTGCATTATGTTTTTGCTCGCAGATTTGGATAGATCTCGTGTCAATGTGGTCTTCCACAAGGTGTCGAAGATGCATACATCTTTAGATATCGTGTCTAGGGACACAATGGCTTTGACATAATGCTTTAGGGTCATAGGAAGTTGGAAGAGGTTGTTGGTTGGAAAAGGATGAATGGTAGGTAAAGTTATATGTTATATTTTAGTAATTTTTGCATCACATTGTATAAAGATTCAAATAGTTTTGTATATTGTTTGCAGCGTCGAGGGGCTACAATGGAAACCTCCACCTTGGGTATCAAAGTTAGTCGATGAGGTAGAGGCCCCAAATTGACTCATTGATATCTGATAATCACACAAGGTTGTGCAAAGATGAGCAAATGAATTATATTTCATTAAAAGAATCTTGCCACATAGCATTGACTACAAGTTTCCAATGAACACTTGTACATCGGAATCAAGGAGTGCATACATAATTTGTGAAAACAAATATTATATCAAAAGATAAAACTAGTCTCCTTCTCAACAGGTCCTTGCAATGGACAAGATCAGTGAAAGGTACTTGTGGTCCAATGTCTAGTTGGAAGTGTTGGAGGAATTGGTTTATCAATTGTTCAAAATTTTGAATAGAGTTATCAAGAAGAGAGCAAAACCAATCTAGCACTGTGTCTTTCAATGACTGTGGGAATAGCTTTGCTAACAAAGTATCCTGGAATAAGAAATCACTGCATCAAATAGTGAAAGCAGAGACGTGTTTGAGAGTCTCCCTTTCCATTATACTTTCTAAACCTTGACACCTCAAAACCTACAGGTATAGGGGTAGCAAGAATGGTTAATGAAAGTGGCCTATGTCTATAGTAAGGAGCAATTAAGGGCTGAAATGAAGTGCTAGTTAGGGTGGCAAGTTGATTTTGCAATTGATAATTGTTTTGCACGAGTTGATTAAGCACAAGATCAGTGGAATGTTGATGCAAAGGGATACCCAAGCCCTCAAATACAAACTCCAACAACACAAATGAAACAAAGGAATTACAAGAAATTGTTCCAAAAAACTGCAAGAGTTTGATTGATTAACTATTCAACTTTTCTCCATATTACGTGGAAATCATTGCCAAAGTGAAAATGCATCATATGCAGCCATATGGTCTGTTGAAAAATCTCACAAATCAGATATGGAAGTCTAATACAACAGCAAATAACAGCCACAAATCAGAACTCTTCAATCCACCTTCTTTCTGTAGCATCAACTCCTTGAACTTGCAATCTTTGATTGAGAACCACTGAAGCAATGAACCTGCAATCTTCAAACTTGCTTGCTGCTGTACAAACACTTTTAAACCTGCAAAAGCATGGAGTCTTGGTCTCTTTCTCCAAGAGCTTTGATACCACCAATGCAAAGGGGATCCCCCTTACAATCTGAAACTCACCACAACAACAAAGAATTGCACAAAACATATGCAAGAAGGAAACATAATATTCAACTATCTCTGAAATCAAATGAGATAACAATATAACAATGGGCTTGCTGGTTACATAATTTTAAAATATTTGAAGTCACATTCCTTTGTGGAATCCGACAACATCCTGTTATGCCAAACTTCAACTCCTCCAAGCCAACCTCTAACAAAAACAAGGCATCAATTTATAGAGGTTTGAGGGGAAGAATACAACTATGGTATTCCAAAACAACATGCCAAATAGCCCCTTGGAAAACCCACACCCCGTTTGAGGATAATTCATAAAATATTAAAAATTATCAAATGCTCACATGGCCTTCACATGGTTGCCTACACCATGGTCAATGAAATTTGGTCAATCCGGTGTGCATATAAAAACATGCATCAACATGCAAACTTGGGCACCCCAACATGCAAGAACATGCAAATCAACATGCAAGGACGTGCATTGATGAGTGGTCTCCACTTTGAAATGGACGCCTAGGATAGAATATTCCTCTTGGGATGCCTTTGAAACATTTACGGGAGTAAATTTCCTCCAAAATTACAATTACAAATCCACATAGGGAAAAAATACATATTTTGGAAATTAAAAATACTTATTTTACCACACATTAGCCCTTATTGAAAATAACAAAAATAAGAAACAACAATTTTTTGGTGATGCAAGATTGCTAGTGCCCCCAAATGCTCCTGCATCAAATGTGTATGCACAATGGATGTTTGTAGGCCAATGGATGTGAAGGTGGTAGAACCTATAGGCTGAGAGGTGCCAAGAGTTGTTTGGTAAGGGTTGAATGTAAGGATGAACATGTGAGGGCAACACTATCGTAATGTAAATTACAGCCTGTGTTATCAAGCTTATGGCTCTCTTAGTTCAGGCTACTCTCTTGTGGAAATCATCAAATGATCTATTGGCCTTTTTGAAATAATGGATGATGATATTGTTGGTGCTTTTCTTCTGCTTCAAAGCTTGCAACTTTGATTTCTAGCCTTAGACTCCACATTCTGTCACTGTCACTGTCAGATTTATTGTTTTCATTTAGGGGCCTTCTTTTCACGTGAGTAGTTAAAGATGAAATGACTGCATCTTTCAAACTTGTTTAGGATTTATGTGTTCTCGTTTCATCTCTACTTTTGTGTTTTCATTATTGTAGTGTTTTCTTTTTTCATCTGTTGGAATTCTTGCAGCACTTTATGCTGTTATAACTTTTACATTCAAGTTCTATTTGCTGACTTTGGTGGTTCATGGACATTAATCTAGTTTCCTTCTTTCTTATTGAAAGTTAGATACTAATAGCTTCATCAAATAACTTGACATGCTTATCACATGCTTCATGTTTATTTTATCCATGCCTTGAGACTTTCCTAATTTTCATTTCAATTGTCTTCCTAAATTAATATTGTGAGCAGAAACACAAACGCAATAAATATATTGGATTTCATTTGGTAAATTATTATTACTAAAAAGAGCAAGCATGGACATCACACAAATTGCATTTTATTGTGAATGGGTCTAATGTATTATAGTCCTTCATAGTTCAATGGGTGTATTTTTATTCCAAGGTGCATTCATTCAGTATATCACCAATGTTCTTGTAAAATAACATTCTTTGTTAATTGCTTTGGACTAGGTTGGAGATGACTGTCGACAGGATGTACTTGCTCTCCAAGTGATTTCCTTATTAAGAGACATTTTTGAAGCAGTTGGGCTGAATCTTTACCTGTTTCCATATGGTGTTCTTCCAACAGGCCCGGAGAGAGGTATAATTGAGGTATGGTTTCCGTTTAACTTTTCGAGAATAGTTTTTCCTTGGAAAAGAATTAATAATATTTAGATAGGTAAGCTGCAGCAGTATGCATACTCTTTTCACCAAAGGTCAGGACCTCAGCCTGAGCAATAAAGTTTGGTGCATCATCATAAATTCATAATAACAATCAGTTTAACACAAGGTTACCCCAAGTTTCCGGGACGGGGACGGCAGGGGACGGCGAGACGAGTCCCCAAGTTTCCGATTTTTGAAGCCAAAATTAGGGACGGCAGGGGACGGCTATATAAAAATATAGGGAAATCTTAAATATTCATATGATAACATGGATAAGGCATGCATAATACACATTATAGAACACTAACATATAACATTTGTGTCCAACATTATGCCAATACTCAATACGCATTCAAAATTAACATACACGAATCATGAAACAACCTCCAAGTTATAATTTATAAACTTATATCAAAATGCCCAAAGGCTACATTGCTGCCATATAGTTTTCAAGTTTGCTATGAAAATCAAAATACAATGTCAGTAATGAATACAGAATAAACAAAGTCAAAGAGCACTTGCTGCCCCTAATCATCCCTCATAACCGCATCAAAATCAGAGTCATCCTCTGAGTCACTGCCACTGTGATGCTCCTCCTCAACCAACGGAACCCCAACCAAACCCTCAACTGTCTCCTCCTCATCTACCTGGGCCACATCCTCGGGATCAATATCCCACCGTAGAGCTGGAGTCTGTCGATACTCTGGAGTCTGCCGATCTTGAAGCCGAAGAGCACTATGAACGGCCACTAGCTTCTCCGCTCGTCTAGAGGTAAGTCTATTCCTCTTGAGGGAGTGGATAAAGCTATACGTGGACCAATTCCTCTCTGCAGCAGAGGAACTAGCAACCTGTGCAAGAAGGCGAGTAGCAAGTGTCTTCAACTGCGGTGTATCCCTCCCATGATAGGTCCACCATCCAATAGGGTTTGATTGAGCTAATATAGCTCTATCCAACCTCGCTTGTGGTTTACTCAAGTTTGGGCCCGAAAGATTTGCAAAGTCTAGGAATTGTGACCGAACTAGTGAAGCCTGCTCTGCTTGGATAAATCTTTTCAATGGCCCGTGTGAACCCATCTAAAACCTCACTATCATCACATGGAGGCACCCTACCAGGCCTTGGTGCATACCATTTTGGATTTAGAGCAAAGGCAGCCATGTGAAGTGGGGTGTTCATTATATTCCACCTTCGAGTCACAATGGGCCCAATGTGTTGCTCATATAAATCCAAAGTGGGGTCCTTTGTCGAAATAACTTGCTTGATCTTCCCAAGCATACTGTCAAATGTCTCATAAATCTCTCCAAGACTAGGAGAGTCTGTATCAGCATATCTGATGACATCTACAATAGGGGAGATGAAGGAGCAAATATATCTGCAAAATGCAAACAAAAAGTTCAAAATAATTAGTTGACAAGTTAATTGACATGTTAGAAACTTCAAAAGTTGGAACATTGGACAATAAAATTAAAATATTAAAATCAGAAATTTAATATGAAAATCAGCCATCTAATGTCTTACCTCACATTGGCCCACCAATCGTCATCGAGGATCTTTTGTTTGACATTCTTTCCGTCCGTGGAACTTGCATTAGGCCATCTAGCCCACTCTGCATTGACCATCATTGCTTGTAGAGGCTCATACACCTCTACCATCCTCTCTAACAAGATGAAGTATGTGGCATATCTACATTCAATGTTCATTCATTGATTCATTAAAAATTAAAAATTTAAAACAAAATCAGATTATGAATACAAATTGAAAGTGAAACAAAATGAAGTGAGTGGCATACCTTGTCTCAACAGGTTTGAGAAATTCCTTCTTTGAAAATGTTCTGAAGAGAGCAAGTGAGGTGTGGTGATTGCAAATAAACATTTGAATATCTCTAGCTTCTGCCACTATTTTCTTCACCCAATCCAGCTTCCCTATGTCTTTCAATGCATTGTTCAATGCATGAACACAACATGGGGTCCAAAATATGTGCCTGTACTGACCCTCCACCATCAACCCAGCCGATTTGCACACACGTGCAGAATCGGTGATCACTTGCACCACATTTGCAGCCCCAACCTCCTCTATAGCATCTCTCAAAATGGAAAACTGAAATTCTGCATCCTTACGTTTCCCCGAACAATCTATGGCTCTAAGAAAATAAGAACCAGCAGGGCATGTGACTATGACATTGATGAGTGGCCGACGTCTACAATCAGTCCACCCATCCATCACTATAGAGCACCCCGTCCTCATCCACGTTTGCCTCATGTCCTCCATTAACACATTAACTTTGGAGTACTCTTTGTCTAGGAGGGTGGTGCGTAGCTTATGATCTCCAGGGGGTATGAATGAAGGACCAACTGTGGTTAATTCTCTCACCATTTGTTTAAAATAAGAGGAACGGGCCACATGAAATGGAATGGCATGTGCAAAAAAGAATTTGGCAATGGCGGATTCAGTACTCTCTCGTGCTTGGTTATTAAACAGGGACTCAACTGAGGTTGCCTTTTCACTACCACTACCACTCACCTTCCTCTTTGCTCTTAAGAGAACTCCACTACTACCAACCGTGGAAGGACTGGGAGTAGGCATGGATGATTGTGCACTTGGGAAAGAAGGAGACCCACCTTGAACCCCACCATCACACTCTATTTGAATTTGTTGGCATTCTAAAAATAGGGCATCTGTCAATGAAGGACACATTCTAACTCCATGGCCCACCTCACCCAAAAAATGAGACCTAATTCTTGTGTAGCTGCCCCTAAAGTCTTTTTCACAAATATGGCAAAACCAAACCCTACTCCCCCCTGAATTTTTTTGTCTTTCACCCACGGGTGTAACATATCGAAGGAATGGTTTTTTTGGGTTTAATGGGTGTCTTGCATAGTCTTCCATAGTTTTGGTATTGGTTGATGAAGGATGGCATTGGATTGGGGTTCTTTCACTTCTTTGCTCTCTAGTTCTACTACCACCCCCACCACTTTGCCTTCTAATTTGCATTTCAACTTCACTATCACTTCCATTCTCACTGCTGCTCATGTTTTTTGTTTTTAGAATGCAAGTTTAAACTGAAAATGCAAAAAAATAAAAAAAATCAGACAATGTATGCTTCATATTTTGCAAAAAAATGAAAAAAAAAAAATAGAGAAAGAAAATGCATACCTCTTTAGTGGATTTGCACTCCCTTCAACACTATTTCAACCTCCTCTTCTCCTTCAAGCTGCTGCTCCTTCTCCTTCAATGGCTGCAACTTCTTTTGCTCTCAAACCCTTGGCTGCTCAAACAAACAAAATGCACATAATGAGGTTAGAGAGGCCCTTTTCCTTTCATAAGAGAGTCAAAATAAATGGGGCCCACACATGCCACGTATGCTTGGCCGAAATTTTTAAAAATTGTGATTTTTTTTTCAAGTTACAAGTGTCTAAAGCGCGGGGGACGGCCGACCGTCCCCTGGACGGTCAGCCGTCCCCTTTGACGGTCAGCCGTCCCTCTTTTAGTCCACGCTGTCCCCCTGTCCCCAGTACGTTTCCTGAGTTTTTTGACAAAAGAGGGACGGTCCCCTGCCGTCCCCCGGTACCCGGTACGTCCCGGAAACGGGTACGGGGCATTTTTTTGGGGGGGGGGGACGCGTCCCCGGGTTTCCCTGGTTTAACAGCAACTTGGAAAATAAACATATATCCTGGATATACAAGAGACATTGCTATGTCACTAAGGATGGAAAGTCCAATAGACTCCAAAAATTACCATAGGAAAAGATTGCCAAAAATTTACAACTGTGCTTACCACTTTAACACCCTTAAGAAGGAAATTAAGGTCACTAGCATACTAAATTTCCTTTTAAAGATATGCTGTTTAAACTTTAAATGCTTCAGGATAGGCAAGCTTTTATCTATTTCAATATATATGTTTTGGCATTTTCACAGGGTCATACGGCCAGTCTATTTGGCAAAGGGTATTTCTATACATGATTTTATAATTCTCATTTTTAATGTCTTTGGGTATTTGATATGGGCTTTATCCTTTTAATTATTAATATTTTGATTAGAAATTTTTATTTGATTTACTCTTCAAATTGTTGGAACCAGACTCGAATCCCATTTCATGCTAACTAATTAGTAAAATATTATGAACATAATATTTTGTCTTTTATTAATTTACAAAGAGCTAGAGGCTCATATATACAAAACCAATGTTACAATAAATAGCAACTATCTAAAAATAGATTGCATGAGAATCATAGCAGACTGCAAAAGAATCGCAGCAGGATAGAGCATTAAAAACGGAATCTACCTAATATTAGAAACATTCTAATACCCTCCCATAATGTTCAATCTGTTAATAACACCAACAGCCTCACTGAATTTTACAAATTTATCAGAACCAAGAGACTTGGTGAAGATATCACCGAACTGCTCTAAGGTAGGGACATACAACAACTGAATAGATTTGTCTTCAACTAGCTGACGAATGTAATGACAATGTGTTTCAACATGGTTGGTTCATTCATGGAAGACCGGATTCTTGGCCAGTTTGAGCACTCCCTGATTATCACAGAATAGAGGAGTCGGTCCTGACTGAGGAACATGCATATCTGCAAGCATCCGCCGAAGCCAAATTGCCTCACAAGCTGCTTTAACTGCTCCTCGATATTCTGCTTCGGTGGACGACAAAGCCACTGCCTGTTGTTTCTTACTCGTCCATGTGACAACACCAGACCCCAAATTGAACACATATCCAGCGGTAGACTTACGATCATCAACAAAACCGGCCCAGTTTGAATCTGTGTAGCCACATAGTGTAGGATCAGAACTCTGAGTGTACAGAAGACCATAATCAAGAGTACCACTAACATAGCGCAGGACACGCTTTGCAGCTGTCCAATGATCAGCCTTGGGCGCTGTCATAAAGCGGGATATGTAGCTTACCCCAAAACTAATGTCAGGTCTGGTGGCAGTAAGATAAATGAGGCTGCTCAGTAGTTGTCTAAACAAAGATTCATCCACAACAGGTGAATCGGACTGAGCTGATAATTTGAGCTCGGGTTCCATAGGAGTGGGAGCAGGTTTGCAATCCTGCATTCTGAACTTGTCCACAAGACTTCTGGCATACTTGGACCGAGAAAGAAAGATATTGTGCTCAGTTTGCTAACGGGCTTCTTCCTTGTAGGAAGATTAGAAAGGGCCCAAGTGTGATTTTTCTGAAGACTCTGAAATTCAGCTTCCATAGCCTGTTCCCACTCAGGGATACCTTTAGCCTCGGAATAAGTCTGGGGCTCATAAACACTATGAATGTTAGCCATAAGAGCAAAATTAACTGTAGGTTGTTGTTTGCTCTTATTTCTAGAAACTCTACCTTCGATGAGCTCACCATCCCTGAGATCACTAATAGTTTTAGCCCACCATTTGGGCCGGAGAGTAGAAGAGCCAATCTTTGGAGGAGCTGGAGGAGGTTCAGGAGCAGCAACAGGGGCAGGAAGAGGATCATGTTCGGGGGCCTCAACAGGATCAACATCAAGTGCCCCAAGGCAAGCATTATCTGTATCATCCCTCCCATCAGGTGGTGCTAAAGGAAGAGGAACACTATGAGGCGGTTCCTCAGAACACTGCTCAGAAGAAGACAGAAAAGGTCCTCGAGTTTCATCAAAAACAACATCACGACTAAAGATAAGATGATCAGTGTCGATATCTATCAACCTGTAGGCCTTATGGTTGTCACTGTACCCTGTCATCATGAGTCTCTGACTCTTGGAATCTAATTTGGAGCGTTTAGCATCAGGAATCCACACATATGCAAGAGAGCCAAAAATCTTCAGGTGGCTGATCTTGGGCTTACGACCAGACCACAACTCTTCTGGAGTTTTGTTCTTGACAGCCTGAGTAGGGGAACGATTAAGAAGGTAAACAACAGTAAACACTGCTTCTGCTCAATACTTATTAGGAACACTCCTGTGTTGTAACATAGAACGAGCCATCTCAACAATTGTACGATTGCGATGCTCAACAACACTGTTTTGCTGAGGAGTGTAGGGTGTGGTGAACTGGCGTTTGATGCCATGTTCAACACAAAAATCGGAGAATGCAGTAGAACAAAATTCCCCTCCATTATTTGTTCTAAGAGAAATGATACGGCAGCCAGACTCGTTTTCAACCAAAGACTGAAAGTTCTGAAATGTACTAAATGCATCTGATTTTTGTTTAAGAAAGTACACCCACATCTTTCTAGTAAAATCATCAACAATAAGCAAAAAATATTTGCAACTAGTAATTGAAGATGTATTCATAGGACCACAAATATCAGCATGAAGTAATTGAAGTACCTGAGATGCACGCCAAGAATCTCCATCTTTGAAGGGAGTCCGATGTTGTTTGCCAGCTTGACGAGCGTCACATACTCCAAGATGTTGCGTCTGAATCGAAGGTAGGCTAGAAACAAGTTCCTCCCGGGACAGCTGAGAGAGATACTGGATGTTGAGATGTCCATATCGCTGATGCCACAAAGTACTGAGAGATAAATCATGAGCTGCCATAGCTATTTTAGGAGAATCACCAATGTCAGTAAGACGATATAGGCCATGATCCTCTAGACCAGTAGCAACAGTAAGACGATTCTCTCGATCAATAATGGAACATTTGTGGGCATTGAACACCACATCCAACTGAGGAGAATTTCTCATGATTTGACTCACAGAGAGCAGATTGAGAGCCATACCAGGAACGTAGCATACATTGAGAAAGATGAGCTGACACTCACCAGATTGTATCTAAACATTTCCTTTGCCAATAATTTGGAACTCCTCTCCTCCGCCAAACACAACTGAATCATTGTAGGGATAGAAGTCCGTAAACCAGTCACGCCGATGAGAAAAATGACGTGAAGCACCAGAGTCGATATACCAAGCAGACGATCGGGCTAAATCAGAAGGGCTTTTAGCCATAAAAGCATAGAAAACAGACTCCTTTTTCTCAGAATGTTCAGCAACATTTGCCTGTTGATTTGACCCTCCCAGCTTCTTTTGTTCGGAAGCGAGTCGCTGACGGCAATCTTTCTTCATGTGGCCGTACTTATGACAGTAATGACACTGAACACTCTTCTGTTGAGAACTACCTTGATGTGATGATTGAGAAGGCTGAAATTTAGTTGCAAAGGCTTGTTCGGACGAGGAGGAGGAAGCACGGCTACCAAACTGCTGCTTCCAGCGATCCTGCTGTAGAAGTTTGGTGCACAACTTTGGGAATTTCAGATCAACATTAGTTGAGGTAATGTTGAGAGTTTCTATGAAATGCTCATAAGATGTTGGTAGACTTTTCAGGGTAATAACTACCATATCTTCTTCCTCCATCTTCCGACCGATGGCTTCAAGCTGATCACGAATGTCCTTAATCTTTGTGAGATGCTCCTGTAAGGACATACGTTCATCCATCATGATGGAGAACAATTGGTTCTTTAGAAAGAACGCGCGACTCTTGTTGGATGTTTCATGCAGCTCCTTCAAATATTTCCAGATGTCTGCAACCGACTTGCCAGAGGGAATCTGAGGTAATTGATCATCTGTGATAGATAGCTTGAGAAGCATAACAGCTTCTCGATTTCGATTATCAAACTTATCCTGATTTGTTTGAACGGAGGTCCCATCGGGCGTGCTAGTGGAGGTAGGACGTGATTCTGTGCCTAGAACAAGCGCATCCAGACGACGGTACTCGAAGATGGTTAACATTCGCTGCTTCCAAGTGTTGTAATTGCTGCCATTAAACCGTTGACTGTTTTCTAGCATCAGGTTGGTCAAAGATGCCATTTGCATGAATTTCGAGGCAAATTTTAGACTGACCCAAAAAGATCTGACAAGTACCCAGAAGAGTAAATAGAAAACCCAAAAAGAATCTGAAGTCAAAATTCAAATCTGCTGGCCCGAAAATTTAGGCACGGAAAACGAGATACCCAAAAATTTTTGACGAAGACCCAAATAAGATCTTGAGAAACCCACCACAAATGTGTTATCAAAAGAATTTTCGGATCTCGAAAATTAGGGTTTGGAAACAAAAACGGCTCTGGTGAAGAGAGAACGACGAACAGGAGCCCGAAAGTTGCAGAGAATAGCTGCCTCTGGAGATCTTATTCCAATAGAGAGAGAGAGAGAGAGAGAGAGCCCAGTCACTTGCAGAGCCAAGAGAATATGGGTCGCGCTTGAAGACAAGCAAGCCGTGAACATAGAAGAACAGGTCGCAGACAGAATGCGAACGTAAGAAACTTAGAACACAGGTCACGAACTGCGGATGGAGGTCGC
Source organism: Sequoiadendron giganteum (assembly GCA_007115665.2). NCBI lineage: Eukaryota > Viridiplantae > Streptophyta > Pinopsida > Cupressales > Cupressaceae > Sequoiadendron > Sequoiadendron giganteum. Next base: position 151,599,516 of record CM021100.1, on the reverse strand, counting down.
GCCGGAAAAGACACAGAGCATAGGTCGTGTAGACACGACAAACAAGTCGCACCCACAAAACGCGAACACAGGGCACAAACAGGTCGCACAACAAAACGCGGCAGTAGCAGATGCGTGACCAAAGAGCCGCGAACAAAGAGGGCAAAGAACAAGAACTGTCCCGAAAAAAATAAACTTTGCGATTTTTGCAGTCTCTCCCAGAGGGAACGATTTCAAAAAAAATTGCATAGATAATTTCAAAAAAGAAATTATAATTTTCTTCGAGAAAGTTTTAACCTCGCTCTGATACCATAAAATATTATGAACAAAATATTTTGTATTTTATTAATTTACAAAGAGCTAGAGGCTCATATATACAAAACCAATGTTACAATAAATAGCAACTATCTAAAAATAGATTGCATGAGAATCATAGCAGACTGCAAAAGAATTGTAGCAGGATAGAACATTAAAAACGGAATCTACCTAATATTAGAAACATTCTAATAATTAGGTGCCCAATGTTCAAAGCACGGCATGGGAAATATACACCAACCTTTTCCAAGTGGTTTTGGTGATCATTTCTAATCACTAGGAGAATCACTCCATCCATTGAATGCTATGTTTGGGATTGGATTTACCAGTTAGGCAACATGACAATTTTGTAAATATCAATCTTGAAAAGTGAAGGGTTTGTAAATATTCCTCTATCCTCTTTCATGAAATATTGTAGCTTTGCTTTACTAGCAAGGCTATTGACTTTTTTAGCACTTATCTCATTTAAGTTTTAGGTTATGTTAAATCAGTGTTCCATGGGGATGCGTTTCCCCCCTTTTTGGGCAAGTTTCCGAAACGGGGACGTTTCGGGGACGGGGAAACGGGTACTTGGCATTTCCCGCCGTCCCGCCACTGCCATCGCCACTGGTACTCCGCCGGAGACGGGGAAACGTCTCCACGTTTCCCAGGAGACATGGAGACGTGGAGACGTCTCCAAGTCTCCTGAGGAAACGCCTAGGCGTTTCTAGGGAGACGGGGAGATGCCTAGCCGTTTCCCGTCAAGCCCACGTCCATGGAGGCGTAAAAGTTGAAAAATAATTATAAAATTGAATTTTTAAGTGCTTTATGGTTACCCTAATTTGGCGTGGGCCTCACCCCTTCCTCCAAAACAACACAAAACAATGTTCCTTTATCATTTCACTCACATTTTTATTGACTGATTTTTTTTGCAGCCAGCTGAAGAGGAAGAAAAACAGTTCAAAAACTTGAAGAATTCTGATTGAAGGAGTGAAAAGAGTGATTGCAAGTGTTATAGGAGTGAGAAGGAGCAAGAAAAAGAGGAGGAAGAGGATTCTACTGCATTTTGAAGAGATTTATCAAGCACAAGGTAGGGTTTTTGAAGTTTTTTTCAGATTTCTTGTTGTTTTTGTTTTATTTTCTGAGTTTAAACTTGTTTTTTTTTTCTTATTCATCTCAAAGACTCAAAACCAGATTTGATGTTGAATCTTGAGGGCAAAATGATGAAGATGATTGAATCATTCATCATTTTGCCCTCAAGATTCAACATCAAGTTTTTTATTTTAAAAATTTAATACTAAACTTGTTTTTAAAAAGAAAAATTTCTTATTCATCTCAAAATCAGATTTGATGTTGAATCTTGAGGGCAAAATGATGAAGATGATTGAATCATTCATCATTTTGCCCTCAAGATTCAACATCAAGTTTTTTATTTTAAAAATTTAATACTAAACTTGTTTTTAAAAAAAAAAATTCTTATTCATCTCAAAATCAGATTTGATGTTGAATCTTGAGGGCAAAATGATGAATGATTCATTCATCTTCATCATTTTGCCCTCAAGATTCAACATCAAATTTTATAAAATATAAATTGTAAATTTTGTTTTCAAAATTAAAATTTTAAATTTTTATTTCAATTTGTTAAACTAGGCTGATTTTATTTTAATTTTGTGAAATGCAGTGTCACTTTCACAATGAGCAATAGCATGAGTGGTGATGACATGGAATTCCATTCCCATAGTGAACATGATTCAGATTTTGAACTTGAGAATGAGGGGGATGACAATGGGGTTGATCCTGCAGCCCATTTTAGTTCCATGGCGAGTGCACCAGCTAGTATAGGTTGCCCTTTAGAGTTGTTGGCAGAGTATGCTAGGGGTCCTTTTGATCCTAAGTCTCCTCTCAAACAATTTGCTTCAAGAATACAAGGCACATTACGTGCAGGTGGGGGAACAAGGAAGTGGAAGTGCCACATTTGTCAGATTGAATGGTTTGGTAGCATCACTAAAGTGAATGCACACTTTTTTATTTGGACAGGAAAAGGTGTGGAGCCTTGTAATTTTCTGAAGGAAACTAAAAATATACGTTATAGAATTGAGTTTAACAGGCTTTGGGGCGTTTCAGATGACACAAATATTACAGCCCCTACTACTTTGTCTGCTAGGGCAGCCCTTCAACACATCCATGATCCGCCACATACTTCTCCTCATGCTTCACAGACGGGAGGAATGATGTTTGGATCTCCATCCTCTTCCACTACTAGTACTGCTAGGGGGATAGCTGCAGGGAAACGCAAGTTGCAGACATCGCAGAGTAACCCCATTGCTGATATGTTTAATGTGCACCTGAGAGATGAGATAGATGAATCCATTGGCAAGTTCTTTTTTGCCAATGGCATTCCATTTCATGTTACACGGTCTCCTTATTATAGGGAGATGATGGCTATGGTGGCGAAGGGAGGAACATCATATGTGCCACCAGGTGAGACGAAAATGAGGACTTCGATCTTGGATAAGTGCTATTCCAAGATCAATATTTTGATGGAGAAGATGAAGGCATGTTGAGTGGCATTTGGGTGTAGCATAGTTATGGATGGGTGGACGGACATTAGCCATCGTCCACTCATCAACATCATGGTCACATGTGCAGAGGGCCCATACTTCCTTAGAGCAGTTGATTGTACAGGGCATCGCAAAGATGCTGATTTTTAGTTTCAGGTCCTCAGGGAGGCTATTGAGGAGGTTGGGCCACAAAATGTGGTCCAAGTAGTCACAAATGCAGCCCATGTGTGTAGAGCAGCAGGGAAACTCATTGAGGCAGCCTATAGGCATATTTGGTGGACCCCATGTTGTGTGCATGCCATGAACAATGCACTCAAGGACACGGGTAAGATTGATTGGATTAGAGGAGTGGTCACCGATGTGAGAGATGTGCAGATGTTTATCTGCAACCACCACACTTCACATGCACTCTTCAGGACCTTTGCAAAGAAGGAGTTCTTGAAACCGGTGGAGACCTGATATGCATCATATTTCATTCTCTTGGAGAGAATGATTGAGTTGCAAGAGGCATTGCAACTCATGGTTATGACTAATGATTGGAATAGGTGGGTCGAGGCCAAGACAACGCAGGGGAGAAGGGTGAAGGAGATAGTGAAGAGTGATGTGTTTTGGACTGATGCGAAATACATTGTCTCCATCATTTCTCCAGTATTCTAGGTTATTAGATATGGGGATGGGGATGCACCTAACCTTGGAGAGGTGTATGAGTGCATCGACTCTATGCTTGACCAGATGAGGGCTGCTGTGCGAGTGAAGGACCCCTCTCTAGCATTCTACAATGAGCACATCTGGCCAATCATTCAGTGCAGATGGGACAAATTGAACACTCCTTTGCATATGGCTGCCTTTGCCTTGAATCCTAAGTGGTACAAGGTTAGATCGGGTAGAGTGACACCGATTCGAGATGATGAGGTGAAGGCGGGTTTCTTTAGGTGCATAGAGTAGATGTATGATTCTAGAGATACCGGCACAATTCGCACTGAGTGGACCAAATTTGCCACTCTTAGAGGCTATTCAGATGTGGCAAAGATGGATATAGAATCTACGGCACAGGAGGACCCACTTTTGTGGTGGAATTGTCATGGTACAAAATCTTTGACCACCACTCTAGCTATCCATCTACTTGTTAGAAGTATTGTCATTGATGTCAAAATATCACACTGTCATATAGATATGTCAAAGCAAGTTATGAAATGGCATATAGGTGATCAGATTAACATTCAGTTTTCAGACTTGGCTCTATCAAGACTTCAACAGAATCATCAAGTCGCTGGCTCAAAATAGAGCGATGTTGACATATTCTGCACTCAGTTTCTAATGATCAATGTTGTTTAAAGCAGTTAGATGATTGGGCCAATATTACAGTGGAATTTATATATGCGTTTTTAGAGATGGGCATCGTATTTAGCATACATGCTATTTCAATCTGGTTCGATGTCACTAACAACTGAGTTCAATGATTTTCCAGACTTATGTGTTTCCAGATTTCAATAATTCTTGATAAACAAAAAAATTAAATAAACAAAAGACTAGATACGTATTAACAAAAGAACAAATAGACGTATCAAAATCTGAAGGACGTGTTTTTTCAAAAGACATGTTTTTTCTTCAAAAAGACGTATCAAATCTGAAGGACGTGCTTTTGCAAAAGACGTGTTTGTATATTGCATTATTGAAAAGACATATTGTCTTCTCTAAACAAGGTTAAACTAAAAGGGCGTACAAGTTGAAACAAAAGGTTGTGAGCAGTATATACGACTTTCCTGAAGAGATACATTTGATAACCTTAAAAGATGTGATTGCTTCTAACAAAGCAAACATTTCTAAAAAGGGAATGTTGTTTTGGTTATAAACAGAAGATAAATGAATTAAGGAAGATCGATTAAGATTAAGAAAAGGTGTGACTGAATATGAAGAGGCAGAGTTGTGTTCTTCCACCAATAGTTGCAACCTTTGAGCAGATTATATAATTGACATCCAAGCCAGGTTTGCAAATGTGGTTGTTTAGAGGATTTGCAGATCAGTCAAGTGTCCCATCTCTTTGTGTGGGCTTAGGGTGATATCATTTATCACATAGAGCAGATTGGAGAGCTGGGATTGTAAAGATCAGATTGAAGGCAGTCTTACATCCATCAAGTCAAGGTTTGATACTTTGCACTAGGGGTTGGTGCTCCTTGTAGATAGGTGCCTACTAAATCTGTAAAGGTCTAGGTGTCCTTGTAGGCTACATTCTACTAAATCATCTTGTTGTAAATCTGTAGGTTGGTGCCTACTTTGTAAAAATCATTTCAGTAAAAAAGTGTCAACTTGTGGAAATTGGTTCATATCAAAAGTTGATTGTAGTAAGTTTCAAAAAGAATAAAAGTGAAAGTTTGTGTTGATTTATTGATTCACCCCCCCCCTCTCAGTAAATCTTTGTGCTCTTCATTACTATCCCAGGTTTCCAGTTCTTCAGCTGTTGAGAGGAACTGGTCTACATATAGCTTCATCCACTCTCTTAAGAGGAACAGACTTACCTCTAAGAGAGCAGAGAAGCTTGTGGTTGTACACAGTGCTTTGCGTCTCATAGACCGCAAGACACTTGGGCACAAGGAGAGTCCAGCGGCACGATGGGATGTGGAGCCAGAGGAGCCTTCACAGATTAATGAGGATGATCCTACCACTTCAGATGCAGGGTTGGTTGGTGTGAGCTTGAGGGATCTTGACCTTGTGGAGTCCAGCAGTTCCAGTGATGAGGAGTTTGCACTTGTAGATGATTAGAGGCCTCCCTTCACTACATTTTGAGTTTTGACATTTTGGCATTTTGTCTTTTGTAATGCTACTCATTGTAATGATGAATCATGTAATCATCTTTATAGACTTTGTGATATAAATTATAATAGAAATCTCCAATTTGACAATTTCATTTGCCAAATTTTATTTAGCAATTAGCATTCAAGAAATCATCGTATTTAGATTTAGTAATTCAAATTTTAGTATTTACTATGTTATAATTTTACTAATTTCCTATAGTTTCATTTGAAATGTAATTCTTACACTGTTATACATCTTTTCAAAACTAGTTTTTCAAGTACTATAAGTATATGTATAACTATATCAGGACCACCACCTCGCCGCCGTCCCCCCGTTGTTCCCAAACTTAGGCCCTTTGTCCCCCCGTCCCGGAAACCCGTCCCGCACGTTTCCGCGTCCCCCCGTCCCCAACGCCCGTGGAACACTGTGTTAAATTGATGTATTTTATGAGATAAGTATTTAATGCAAGCTGGATTTTTCTATTTTTCCCCTTATGGTCCATCTTGTTAATAGCAGCCCTCCTTTATGCGATGCAGCCACAAATTGCTGTGCCCATCTCTGTAGCAAGGCATACCATATTCTTTTTCAATCATTCTCTTCTCTCTTGCTTGTTGAACCCTGATGTCATCTACTGTATTTCTACTCATTAATCATGTCTGACAGTAGGACAGTTGTGGGAAATGAAAGTTTATTTAAATATTTTTTGCTGACAAAATCCATCAAATGGTTTGAAATTATTATGGTTCAAGCATGCAAGTTTGTCAACCATGAAAATTAATGGGGTCAACTCTTTGGAAGACTATTTGTTTTGTCTTTCTATATTTTGTATAGAAGCAGTATGTGGACATGAATTTATTTTCTAACTCTATGCTGACTTTGCTTCAGGTGGTTCCAAACACACGTAGTAGGAATCAAATGGGTGAAACCACTGATGGAGGACTTTATGAAATTTTCCAACAAGATTATGGACCTGTTGGCTCATTGCGTTTTGAGGAAGCTCGTGACAATTTCATAATCAGTAGTGCTGGCTATGCCGTTGCCAGTCTCTTGCTCCAACCAAAGGACCGTCACAATGGAAACCTGCTCTTTGATAAGTAATTATCCTGCATTTAAAGGCTTCCATTGCTTTTCTTTCAATTTTTTATTGTGTTTGTTAAGCTTATTTCTTACATTTTGAAGCTTGACATAGCATGTCATATTTAATGTTCCAGTCTTGTTTATAACTTTATATGTATTTACTATTTATAGGAAAATAAATTATTTCCAAAATTGGAATTTTAAGAGATTTTTCTCCATTCCAGTTGGCATTTCCTTTATGTTTTGGATTCCTTGAGATGGTTTTGGGTATAAGAGTTGATTTTACCATTTGCTTTTACTTTCATGAAATATTTGGTTCACAGCTGAAATGGGTTGAACAATGTTAAGGAATTTTTGATTTTTGATTTGTCACGAAAAAGAAAGAAAGAAAGCTTCCTTTATTTTGTTTCACTTTTTTTTTACTGTTAAAGTAATTTCCTAATGCTGAACATTTTGACTTTGAGATGGCAGAAGATTGATGTTTATGATAATTGTGGGATTACTATTATATACTTTATTGCAATTAAAAATATATAATATTTATGTGTCTAAATTCTAAATCAACTTGTATTTTGACACATGAAACAGCATGGGTAGGCTTGTCCATATCGATTTTGGCTTCATTTTGGAGACTTCACCTGGTGGCAACATGCGCTTTGAAAGTGCACAATTTAAATTGAGTCATGAAATGACACAGTTGCTCGATCCTAATGGTCATATGAGAAGTGAAACATGGATTCGATTTGTCAGGTCAGTTGTGATTAAAGAAAAATGCAGTCAATTTGTGATGCCAAGTATGAAAAGTGAAAAATGGATTGTGTCATGTGAAATCTATTCTGATATTGTAGACAAGCCCTTGACTGGCTGTATGTGTATTATTGTACAGATTTGCTCACTAGGTCATTTAAAAATACTGTTTCACTTACTTCTTGCATTTTTGGCCAGTTTGTGTGTAAAAGGATATCTAGCAGCTAGACGACACATGGATGGCATCATCAATACTGTATTATTGATGAAAGATAGTGGGCTTCCTTGCTTTAGTCGTGGAGATCCTATTGGAAATCTACGAAAACGATTCCATCCGGAGATGACCGAGCGTGAAGCAGCAAATTTCATGCGGCGCACATGCCTGGATGCGTATAACAAGTGGTCGACTACAGGCTATGATCTTATTCAGTATATACAACAAGGCATCGAAAAATAATTGTATTGAAGGAATCTGCCATTTTGGGCTTCATGGTGCTATCAGAGATGACTATAATCTTGAACTTCTGAACCCTGGTCATCACGTGAACGTGGGGGAGTACATAATTGACATCAAAACTTGTATCTGCAGGATGAAGTGGCAAACACAATTTATTAAAATTGAAAAATGCATCTGCAGTCCAAGCTCCAGGCCTGCATTATTTGATTACTGTAGTACGTTGTAGATATCAACACCTTTTGTGTCTTTGAGGCATAGTGTAAAATTAGTACATACCCTTATTGTGCTCTTTTTCAAATTCAGATCAGTTTAGTCATATTTATTCGTTGGTGCCAACTGAGTTGGTGCAGATTGAATCTGCTATTGCAAGATGAGTAATGGGCAGTGAAGAATTTTAGAATATGGAAGGTTCTTTATGGCAGCTGCTTGTAACCTCCATTATCCAGTTGTGATTCAACATTGGAAGCGGTTTGCGATTTAAATAAGTACATGTAATATATGAGCATCAAAGACTAATTTAAGTGGGTACAATCGTTGATAATGCAGGGGCAAATCCCCATGACATTTACAGTGTGCACATCCGACTTGTGAAATGTGATCATCTCTCGCTTGTGGCTTGGAGACACTTGATATGATATTGTTCTTGTCATTCATTATTTTCATTAGTTCATCCGAAAACATAGACTTGCTGGGTTGGATGTTGGGAATTGACAGCCTCTAATAGAATGGGCAAAGACATTGGGTTAGGGTTAGGTGAATGTCGAGTAATTCTTTGTATTGAGCCCAAAGCTTGATCTCATAACATGAGTCAATTGTTTGTATCTCTATTGTGTAGATTTTTTCATTACTATAAATATTTTGAGCATTTTTAAAAGGACGTATTTCCCAATTTCATGTGACACCATATTAAATTTTGATCACAGAGCATATAACCTGAAAATCTCTATTTGCATGGCTCTTTTGGAAAACATTTTAGCTGCATGGGTCTGATGAAAACCTTCCCATGTGAACTTTGGACAATAGTGATTCAAATGTGAAAAGATCTATCCACTTCTGTGAGAATTTACTATTTAACATTCTTCACATCATAATATATAGTTTTATAGCCAACGGCACTTGGTGACCAATTTTTTATTTATTAAATAGTTGTACCTTCAGGCTTTATTTGCTCTCTTGTGAGCATCTTGGGCATGTGGAGGCGTTCTCCCATGGAGAAAGGTTTCCAATAATTCATACTTTGCTTTGAGTTTATTGCATAGGTTTGTTTCAGGGGACTTCAAAATATCAGGTTTTTTTGAACGGTAGAATTAACACCAGAAGAGCATTTAATGTTTTTCAGCTTTTAATTCTCTTAAAAGGTCATTCAAAGTCTTTTTTTAAGGTTATAATCATGTGTACAAAAAGTAGAACAGACAAAACATTATTATGCTCAGTACTGATAGCAGACAATAGTATTATTAGTACTCTGCCTTTTAATCTAGGGTCATAGTTAATAGCATAATAGGACTCCACAAAAAATTGCACCAGATTTTTTATTTAATAGGAAATTTGCTTAATAAGGGGATTAAAAAAGATTCACTGTCATGCTTCACTGTTCATGGCTGATAAGTGAACACATACGGAATGTACACCCTAATGCGGTTTCCATGGGATTGATGTGTTTTCTTTCCGTTTCAAACCATAGGAAATATTCACCCCATCGACACTTACAAAGGTATGTTTCCTTCCTAAAATAATCATTTATTTCTTATTTTAACTTGGTAACAGAGATTGCTCGTGAGCTGTTGCCAATATGATTTACTTAGAAGAGACATGAATATCTCATCTTGTTTTCCATGTTTGTGCAAATGATTAGATATTTCTACCCCTCGGTATTTATTATTCATATTCCTTCATTAGTACAGTTCGGAATAGGTTTTAAATGAAATATAAAATTCTTCATTTGTGTATTGATTTGTTTCTGTAAGTTTATCTTGCTAGCATTCATCAGAAAATCATATATCATTAGCTCTTTTGCTCTTGAAGGATTGACAACATAAATATATGTTGATTTAATGTTGCAAAAACTAGGATATGTTCTGGCTAATGGGTAGGAAATTAGGTTTCTGGATGTGATTTTTATCTACTTTTCCAACGTATCTATATGCTATCTGCTGTAAAATCAGGGTAGTTTTTGAGAAAAAAAAGTGTCTACAGAGGCTTTTTATCTCGAGATCAACCTTCAATAAAAGAAACCAGGCATTTAAATGTTGAACATTGGTGTAAAATAAGATATTTTATTTTTTAATGTACTTTTACATAAACAAGTCAGCTCATTGGTTTCTATTTATCTTTAAGTTGGATTTTTATGTTATTTTTTAGTCCTTATATTACGTCGTACTTATATTAAGTGGCTACTGAACCAGCCTAACAAGGTACACAAATTCTTTATACGGAACTTGTTTAACTCCAAAGTGTGGAAAGGGCAAGTCCTATTATACTATCTATCAATATTAGGGGAAGTGTATATTTTACACATCAAGTAGTGGAGAATAGGAAAAATCTGATAGTGGAGGATAAGAATAATCTGACAGTAGTGATGGATGGTTTTTGGGAAGAGCCTGGGCGAAGACGTCGGACTTTCTCACTTCAAATTGAACCAAAGTATGGTTGGAACAACATGAATATGTAGTACAAATTCTTAGACGTGTAAGATATGGGTATGAGATATTTTTAAAGGTCAGATTACTTATCCCAATAGGTACAAATTGTTAGACGTGTCAATAGATATGGGGATCTAGATATTGATTTTCTACTCATTGCAATATTGCAACTTGATTTTATAATCATTGCATTTTTTTTAGGGAGGGTTATATCTATTGCCGGGTAAGGATGCAATATATTGTTTGGAACGGACATTAAAATATTGCCAATTATTTACCAGGGAGGGTTATATCTATTGCCAGACATAGAGATGTGGCAATAACATGCCCACTTTGCAAAATTTGCAAGAACATGAACAATGGATAATAAGTTGCATCTATAACATGGGTAGCAAGATTCATCTCAAGTGATTGAACGGAGAGAAAGGGATCCCTCCTCGGTATGGATAGTCTGTACAACAGATTAGCAATCCACCGCTTTACTGTGGGCAAGTTCAATTTATTTTCTCTTCCGACTTTCCATCCCTAGGTAAGTTGAGTTGGGTATTGGCTAGGGTAGGTTGGTGGGTTGGCCCTTTAGTTGGCCAAGTTCCCCAACTGGGACCTTTCCACCTGATGCAACTTCTCTTATCATTTTCATAAAAAAATTATGTTGCATTGAAAATGAGGATTCTGTAATGAATTTTTGTTTATCTTTGTCGAGGAATTAAACACCCGTACATACAATATCTAAGCACATAAATGAACATAGCGATCAATTAAAATAAGTCAATCACTTAAGTACTCCAAAATGGCATTAGTAATGATCTAAGTCCATAAGTCATTTAACAGCCCTCAAAAGTAACTTCAAACCCTCCCCAATATGAGTTTGTAACTCTAGTGTACTCTTTGTCTTGATAGCTTTAAAATATGTGAAACAGTTTTGCAAATAATTCACGACATAAGAAATGTGAAACAAAGTGAGACCTTTTGATAATGGCTACAAAATTATATAAGGAATGTGGTTCCTTTTTCTTCAACTTAGGGGTTAACTCTTCCCATCTTTTCTATACAAACTTGCAGGCTTGATGGATAGGTCTTGTAGCTAGTTGTTTCATTTTGATACAATTATTTTCTCTGACGCTCATTATCTTTCTTCCTACACATTTATAATCCAAGAGATCTGATTGCTGTTCTATGACTACATTGGGATTCTTTGATTATTTTTGGAGGTGCAAAGTAATAGATTTTTCCCTTTTATTATATTCTTGTAAGATCTCACCCCTTTTTTATTTGTTCTTGATGTAAGACACCAATGCTCTAATTTGTAGGTCTCCTACAAACATCAGTGGATTTAATTATGTTTCATCTGAGAAAAAAAATATGCAAGTAATACTCACACAACTGGTCTTGCATGTTCGGTGTAGAAGCGATTTTTTTTCTAAAAGCACAATTTCTTATTCATGGAAATTGGTAAATCACTAATTAACTGATTGAATTGAAAACACAAGTATTTTTCTTATAAAAATAATGCATAGACCTTGGTAGGCAGTTTGCATTTAAGCAACTGAGCAACTTTATTTGCTATCTCTCCAATTCTTATTGTTAGTCTTTTCGCTTATCTCTCTTGTTGTTCAAGTGCCCTGGTGTGGTTAGATATCATTTCATCTTTTTCTTTCTCTTAATCTTTCTTTTTTGAGAGAATTCTTGGGTTCTATTCAACAATTTTACACCTAAGGACACTATAGGATGATTAGTGGAGGTTCTAGCATGAGGAATTGGTCCTTGAGATACAAATTCTTTGTTTCCTGCCTCAACCATAGCAAGTTATGCAAGGATGTCTAATTTGGATCTATGCTCAAATTTATATAGCTTTTCCTCTAATTCTTTGATCTTTGTATCCCTTTCACTGTCCTTCTACTAATGTGACCTTACCAATTATTCTAACTACTTTATCTTGTCCATAGCCTCCTACTATTCTTTACCAATATTTTTTTTTTCTATGAAAAGTTCATCCTTTTGTAAATATTATTCATTGTCCCCTATTGTGTTGGTATATTTACAATCATCTGAATCAAGGCTCTTTGGGGATCTTTCCCTTGCTACAAATACATTTTTTGAATCAAATTCAAAGGTACTTGTATAGTACCAAGTCTGTGCAATAGGTGTATTTACATTACTAGGGGAATTCCTCTCTAATTCTATGTCTTCATTAATTTATATCACTACAACATTATCTTTTTTCTTTACTCTAATATTTTCACAAGTCCCTTCTTTCTTAAGCTATGCGATCACCTTCTAGGCTGTGTGGGTTTCTTTTTCCCTTTTATAGGTGTAGAAGAAGGTCCACCTTTTCTTTTCTTGGTTCTGGTTTTTTTCTTAGAGATAGGGGCTTCTGTGTATCTCCTGTTGTGGGTTTCTCAAAGGTTGTAGGCTGAGTGTCTTGCAAGCTTTGTTCCTTTGGCTCTCCTATGTTGCGAGTAGGTGACACAACAGGGGAGCTAGAGGATATTTTCCTCTTTGAAACAACATGTTTTTTCATGTTTTTTTCTAAACCCTTGTTCTCCTCATTGGGTGCTTCAAGGATATTATTGCAATCAAGAAAATTTTCCCAAGAAATATGTGAAAATTGAGTCCTCAAACTCCCTTTTATGAATAATGTGACCAAACAAAAATGAGATAATGTTGTATTATTCCTTTTTCATTTATACTTAGATGACATTATTTTCAACAAATTATACAAAAAATTTGGAACATTCACATGCCTACCATGGCGAAGATGACTCAACAAAATAAAATAAATTGTACAACAAGGATTATCTGCCATCATAGGTTAAGTATTTGACTATGTAAGAAGCTATTGAAGCCCAGATCTAGGATAAAGATAATATTTTAGTACCTTGAGAAGATGAGTCCATGTTTGCTCTTGGCTATCTGAATTCATTCCTGGCAACAATAGTGTCTGCTCTCACTGTAAACTCTTCTCCTTCTTGTGACAGTCCTGATACTTCAACAATGGTAGCTTTTGAAGAATCTACCCTTAAACCTCTCACAATTGCTTCATCGTTTTACAGTGTAACAACAAATTATTGTGTCATGACCTCATTGAATTTTGTGAGTTTCAAGAAGTACTCCAATTAGTTATCTTATTGAAAATGGGCAATATCAACCTATCTTCTAACAACTAGGTATGTGTTGTTGGTTCCTTACGAATAATGTCACCTCCCATGATACTGTTGATGTTCTATAGTTCCTTAATTATTATTTATTCTGCTTCAATTTTTGTCTGTCACTCCCACTGTTCTATATGTTATATCCTCTCAATTCAGCTACCTATAACCCTTTTTTCTCTTTTTTGAGCTTGTATTGTTTAAAAATGGAGGAAAATAAAATGACAAAAAGCTTACAGAGAGTTTTGGCTTTCAAAGTTTTATTTGTGAAAATCAAGAAAATAAAGAATACCCCTCCCCCAACTAAAGATACTAAGAGTCCTCACTTTGTTGTATGGTTTGGTGGAGGGTTAAATGAAATGTAGTGGAAAATCAAATTAAGATATGAAGCATGCATGAATTAATGTATAAACATTCAAAAAATCAAGTATCATCTATGTTAATTATTGTAAGTTAATGTGTGTGCCTATAGAAGTTTGTTGAAGTGAAACTTAACTCGTGTGAAGTGATTGATGACTGTCTACAATGGGATATGAACTGACCTTTCTTAACTACAATTTTAAATGAATGTCGGTAAATGCATGGCGCATGGTGAATGATGGATTGAAAAGGCTACAAAGTTTACAAAATGAGTGAGGTGAAATAAATTTGCATGGTATGCAGTAATTAAGAAAGGTAGTGATAATGTTACACGTGAATGAATGTAAAAGGCTACATGCGATTAAATGAAATATGTGTGGTTGCATGCACATATGGATGTGATATGAAATGATAGATATACAATGGATGTGGGTGGTAATATGAAATAACTGTCAGAAAAGTGCTACAAACGCTTGCAATAATAGGTCGCTTCTGAAATTTTGTCGCCTTCAGGCATGTTACTGCATGTCCTTGTTGCTTCTTTGACTATTTCAAAAAAATGTTATCATTTGCCACATGTGCAGTGTGCACATGTGAATGATATGGTGGAATTATACATGTGAAACATCAATGGGTGAGTAGTGTAGCTCATTGACTAATTCATTTGTAGAACTTGTAGTCTTCATTACTTAAAATCCAATTGGAGGTTTAAACTATTGGATTAATGAAATAAGTCATCATTCTATAATGGTTTCTTGTAAAGCTTTAATATGTGTCCATTAACCAGTAATGAGAACCTTACTTCATCGATTGTTTGTAGTTGCACTGGTTCATTTGGAAACACTTGTTTGATCTCATATGGACTAAACCATCTAGTTTGTAACTTCCCTTTGTAGCCTTTGTAGCTGGAGTCATAAATGAGAGCCTAATCACCTACATTGAATTCATTTGTCTTTATGAATTGATCACACCAAAAAATTCTTTGATTTTGGACAACTTCGGTGCAGTGTATGGATTCCATTTTGATTTCATCAAGTGCATTTAGGGTATGTAATCACTTCTACTGTGTTGTTGACAAGTCCATGCCCAATGTAACTGTTGTCCTTAATGTTTTGTATTCAAATTCAATAGAAATCACTACTTTCTTTCCATACACTAGTTCATAAGGTGTAAATCCTGTTGTAGTCTTCCAAGTTGTTCTATAATCCTAACTTGCCTTAGACAATCTGGTTGCCCAATCCTTCTTATGAATTTGCATTTTCTTTGTTAGAATGTTCTCGATTTATCTATTTTTGACTTCCACCTATTCATTAACTTGAGGGTGGTAAGGTGTGGAATTTTTATTTCTGATCTCATACTCTTGAACCAATTTTATGATCAACTCTAAGGTAAATTGGGGTCCTTGGTTTTTGACAATCTCTCTGGGAACTCCATATCTGGTGAATATGTTTTCTTCATATTGAAACTTTGCCACATTTTTATCTCTTGCAAACTATAAAGCGTTAACCACCACCCACTTTGTAAGGTAATATATGCAGACCAATATATACTCTTTGTTGTTTGATGGTGAAATTGGGCCAATAAAGTCTAATCCCCATTTGTCAAATGGTGCTATTGCTAATAGTGATTGCAATGGAATTTCATTTTTTTTATTGGCCTTCCCATTCTTTAACATCTATCACAACCCCCAGAGTACTTCACTGTATCCTTATGAAGATTTGGACAATAGTAGCTAGTGTTGAGAATCTTAAGAGTTGTCCTCTTTACTACAAAGTGTCCCCCATAGGGTTCATCATGTCATGCTCTAAGGATATCATATACTTCTTCTTTGATACATCTCCTCATTATGTTGTTTGGGCCTATGTAGAATAAGTATCCAACTATCCATGAGTAGGGAAAACTCTTGTGAACCAATTACCTCTTTTCTAGGTGAGAAATGGGATGGTCTTTCATACCAAAGCGTATGTGGAGATAGAGAAAATAAATGCTCATCTAGGAATGAATCATCAATATCTTCTTCTGATTTGGTTGGTAGTCTAGATAGAAAATATGACACCACATTTTCTTTACCTAGCTTATCCACAATGGTAATGTGAAATTCTTGTAGTAACAATAACCACCTGACAAGCCTGCTACCAACTAGGTTTGTTCATTAGATACCTGATTGTTGTATGGTTAGTGTGTATGAACACTGGATATCTTGTAATATAATGTATAATTTTTTTTATTACATATACTACTACCAACATCTCCTTCTCTGTCATTGTATAATTGAGTTTTTCCTCTTGTAAATTTTTGCTAATGTAATATGTGGAATACTCTTTGTTGCTTTCCTTTTGTCCAAGCACATCTCCTATAGAAAAATCAAAATCATCTGTATGGATATGGAAAGTTAAGGTCCAATTTGGTCCTCTCAAGATAGGGGTTTTGGTTAATGCTACCTTGAGTTCTTCAAAGGAGTGTTGACAAGTAGTTGTCCACTCAAATTCTACATCTTTGGATAGTAAAATAAATAGTGGAGCTACAAGTTTTCTAAAGTCTTGGATGAATCTCTTGTAATACCCAACATGTCCTAGGAAACTTCTAACATATTTTTGTCTTTGAAGCATAGGGAGTGTTGATATCACTTCAATTTTGTTGGGGCCACTTGAATTCCTTCATTTGACACAAAATGTCCCAATACAATCCCTTCTATCATCATCATGAATCACATTTCATGACTCAGGGATAAGTTATGTTCTTGACACCTTTTTAGTACCTTCTATTGATTACCAAGTGCTTCATCATATGTATTCCAATATGTTGTGAAATCATCCATGTAAACCTCCATGGAATCATGTGCAAAATTCGAGAACATACTTAGCACTACCCTTTGGAAGGTGGTTGGTGTATTACATAGGCAAAATGACATGAAAAAATAAGCATGTATCCCAAGGGCATGACAAATTTGTCTTATCCTAGTCCTCTGGGGAAATCTTAATTTGGTTGTAGCCACTAAATCCATCCAGAAAGGTAAATTACTTCTTGCCTGCTAATGAATCAAGTACTTGGTCAATGCAGAGGAGTGGAAAGTGGTCCTTTCTAGCTGCAATAATTTAATTCTCGATAGTCTACAAACACTATCTACTTTCCTCTTTTCTTTGGGACAATTACTAGAGGTGACACCCATTGAATATCAGATATAGGATATATAAAGCATGCATCAAGAAATTTTTATAATTTTGATTTAACTATCTCTGACCACAAGGTTCATTCTCCATTGGGATTGCCTTATGGTCTTAAAACCATCATTGATGTAAATCTTATGCATGCACAAATTTGGGTCTATCCACTTCATGTCATGATAATCCCATGCAAAGGTTGTTGTGTGTGCTTGCAACACATTCATCAGTTCAAGGTCAGTTGTATATCATTCAATTGACTGCTAACATTCAATAATTTACCCAACATTATCTCTAAAGTCTTGGATGTTGTTTGGGCTAATGAGATGTCAAGTCCTGCTATGTTTAGATCACATTGGTGTCGTAATATTTTTTGAAATAACTGATAAATTGACTCAAATGAACTAAGAGGGATCACATTTTGTATTTGATCTTGTAGACATGTTAGATAGTCTTGATGTTGTGGATCCCTACCATAGTTATTTTGCATGATGTTTACTATCAAGACATTTTCATCTTGGTTTTCTAACAAGGGATTGTGTTCAATAGTCACCAGGATTTGCAAGGAGTACTAATCCTCCTCATCTAAGTTAGGCCAAATGGTTTGTTCTAGGTATGCATGTGGTTGGGCTAGTGGACAAAGGACCAATTTCTTAGTCACATTCCCTTTAAAAACTATCATATTCCCAGACTTGCAACCTATGAAGGCATTTGTTGTTGCCAACCAAGGTATTCCTAAAATGAGGGGTAGCTTGCAAGATTAGTTTTAGGCTGCAATACCATAAATTCAATAGGGTACTCCCATGAATCCTATGTTATTACCAAGTCTTCAATGATACCCTCAAGTTTAATTGTGGACCCATCTTCCAGCTGTAGAACAACAGGTGTAGGTCTAAGTTCTATTAATTGTAACAAGTTCATGGTTTCTTTAGTCATTACATTTATAGTTGCTCCCAAGTCAATTAAGGTGTTCTTAATGAGAGTGCCATTCATCTTTACATCCACTACAAAGATCCCAAGGCCTTCATACTAGGGGAAAGTCACGTTTCCCAACATACTGTCTACAAGTTGTCCTAAGACATGTACAATCTAAGGGTCTTTTGGCTTCTTGCTTGGTTTTTTAAGGCATAGTTCATCACTATTTTATTATAGATAGGAACCTTTTAAATGACTTGGATAAAGGGTATTTTGATGCTTAAATTTTCCCAACAGGTCAGTTTCAACTTGTGTTTGATTCCTTTGAACTACTAATCTTTTAGGTAATGGAGGCTCTAGACTTGGATTAGTTGGGATAACCTAATTTGACTTAGGCTCCTTATGTTGGTTATCCAAAGTCTCTATTGTGGGTTCCTCATCAACCAATTTAGTGATTTGAGGAGATGAAGGCCCAAACAACATTTTCCTTGATTTGAGGTGGACATCACTCACCCCTACCCCATAAGTAGGGTATTGAAAAAATTCATTAGTATAAGCCTACTGAACATGCTTGTTATTGGGGTTAGGTGTAGGTTGTGTAGGCAGTTCAGGTGATCTAGGTGGCTATGGTGCTAGATTTATTGGGTTTGGAATAATGGTTTGTTGTTGTGGCTGCAAGGGCTACTGTGGTTATTGATAATTCATGTTTTGGTTTTTCCATTGCTGACCTCTTTGTCATTGAGGTTACCATTGGTTTTGTTGGGGTGGCCATTGAGAATTATAGTTAGATCCTTGGTAATTTTGTGAAGGTCACATGTTTTACTGCTATTGATTCCAATTAGTTTGAGGCATTGGCCATTGCTGGTTTTCTATATTGGCCAAAGACTAAGGGTTCCAACTAGAAAGATTTTCATTAGAAATGACATGTGATTCAAAGGATCTTGGGCATACCTTGTCTTGTCTACCATGGTTTCCTTTGAGCTATGTAGAATACTTGTCCATCTTCACCTTCCAATGCATGAAAGTCTGATGTACCTTCCTTATCTTCAGAGATAGTTACCATCTTCTTATATTTGCAGTTAGTCCTTCTTTGTATACAATGCAAACAATATTTTGTAAGAGCTTCTTTTGCCTCTTCTCACATATTTTTGATCTAGAGGTTGTCTAACAATGTACCCAGATGACTGATAATATCCCCCTTCATATTTGATAGAAGATTACTCAATTCAACTCTAGAGACTCCATTGGATGGTTTTTTGATGGAAGATGTCATGTCTCCTCTAGCCTTGGGTGATCCCACAATACTAGTTTACAATTTTTGGCCAAATTGGACATTGAACTGAATTTTTAAAACTAAATCTCCACTTTTGTGCACCTATAGCTGCTAAACCAGGAGGAATTTGAAGATGATGCAAACTAGTGATTTGTGACATTTTGTCTATAGATTCTAAATATATATATTTAATTTTTTTTGGAATCAAATTGCATTTCTTTTTCCATCTCCTTCGAAAACTAGTTTTTAACAGTAAACACATTTTTTAAAGAGTGATGTTCACCGTAAACAACATATTTTTTTTTTTCTATGAAGGATAAAATTCTATTTTTTTTCAAATTTAGCTTTGTAACTACGATATCTAGCACGTTCATTTGGTTTCATAGTGTTTTATTGAATATTTTTTCTTATTTAATTTTAGACATGGGTGGACTGTCTACACCATAACTTTTTTTATATGTATCGAAATTCAATTTTTTTTTACTGGATCAAGGATATCAATACCTAGGATGAACATATTTTTTAGATTTTTTTTTTTGATAATCTACTATTTTTTCACATGTACAGAACACGGAGCTTGATTTTAGGTGAAAACCATATGTTTAAATTAAACTAAAAAAATACATAATAAAACCAAAATGTATTAAAATTACATTCGATGGATAGTTCGTTTTGAGGACTACCATCCTCTTGTAGGGTCTGTGATTTTGCCTCCATTTTCATCTTCAACCTGAGCTTCGAAAGGAAAAAAAATCAAAAAATTGGTGAGAGAGAGGGAGAACTTAGGCAAAAAAGGGGGTTCACTCGAACCCCCTTCAAGTGAAGGGGGTTCGCTAGAAGGAGGGTTTGAGCGAACCCCCCTTTTTTTTCCATTTTCCTTTATTTCATAAGAGAAACCCCACCAAAACTACAAACTCTTACTCCTAACTACTTAATTCCTCTAGAGAATGACTCAAGGAAACATCACATAATATAATTCATGATACAATATATTATTCATGTGCATGTAATTGAGAATCTACTTGAAATGAATGCAACAATGTAATCATATAATCTAATAATATAAATTAACGTGGATGAACAGTACCTTGAGTGGCCCTTTCTCGAGTTGTTGCACCTACATAGGAAATCTTTAAGGAAACTAAGGTATTGGAACAACTTCCTACATTAATCTTGAGAGAAGGATAATGCAATTTTTTTATAGATCTTTAATAGTTACAGTAACTTAAACACAAGTAACATAAATATCATGTATACCACAACACAATGATTTACGTGGGGAAAACCCTTTCGAGAGAAAAACCCCACACTCCAAAATTAGCCCAATATATTATTTAGAAATCACAAAGATTACAATATACTTGTAGAACAAGCTTCTCACAGGAGCATCACCAACCAGAGATCCAAAGACAATACAATCGTTATTAGATTCTTAAATTACATCACAATACCCAACTGTAATACAACACCCTCATAAAATAGGGTTGCCTTCTAGGGCAAGTCAAGCTAATAAAATATCACTTGTCAGATCTAAGACCTAATGATGAATGGTCTAGATTTATAATAATAAAATAAAAATAATTTTTTTCCTTTCGGGGGCATTGCACTCAAGCCCCCATTGGGGCACACTATCCCCAAACCCCTCACAAGGGGGAAACCCCACCACACCCCCCAGTCATCGACGTATGAAAAATACCTTATGTATGAACAATAATTTATTTAATTGCAAGGTTGAGACACATTATCCCAACAAAATCAAATATACGCCACTTGAATCAACTAATCATAATAGTAAATTGAAACATCTTTATTGCATAGAAACTAAACTCTTACAAGATGACAAAAATATCTACAGATCTCTCATTCATAAGTGCATATCCATTGCAACTAAATAAAAAAGAATAATAGTGAAATATTATTGGTGAAACAAAAATGACAACTATCAAACATATCTTCTAACTAGATCTACTTCTCAATCACCAATCCAAATATATAGGTTCGGGAGGAGATTTATTTGCATAAGGACTAAAAATAGAAATTAAATGTAAATTTCCACTCTC
This sequence comes from Sequoiadendron giganteum, assembly GCA_007115665.2. Classification (NCBI taxonomy): domain Eukaryota; kingdom Viridiplantae; phylum Streptophyta; class Pinopsida; order Cupressales; family Cupressaceae; genus Sequoiadendron; species Sequoiadendron giganteum. The sequence continues at coordinate 151,578,048 of CM021100.1, read as the reverse complement.
CTTCAAACTAGAGAGAGGACTGGTCTTTGCAACTGAAACCATAATTGGAAAAGATTGAAGAAGACAAATAGAATTGAAAATCTGCCCTAAGAGTTGTACATAGATGTGCTCTATGAAAACTATCATGCCGACTTATTGGATGATCTGATGCCTCATGATTGACCACTTTAATGATCGATTCCATTATTTCCCATAACTATTGCATTTTTAATGTTTTGGATTCTCCCCAATAATCTACCTAGAATCCTTTCGCTACGGTTTGAGATCTCCAGTTGCTGCGAGTTACAATCCTTTTGGCTGCAAGAGGTTAATTTCATCTAGACTATACACACCATTAACAACCAAGGATTAACTATAGATTCATATTGAATTTTATACACATTCACACAATTATTTGTGCAACAATCAACATATCATAATTATATTTCCACATATCAAAGTTTGGTTTGGCTTGCATAAAAGATATAATTTTTTTAGGAATGTATGTGAAATAAGTAGCTTGAAATGTTAAAATATGTAAACTAAATAGAAGAAAATTAGCTATTAACCAAGCCCATCATTTGGTTACCAATAAGGTTGTTGATTTTGAGTCATTCAAGCAAAAATATTAACATGACAAGAGTAGCTTCATGACTTATTGGATTCCTAAATATAGAGTGAAGGGTTTTGATAGGAAGTCTATCAAAATCCATCTAAATGAAGTGGAGTCTTTCAAAGTGGAGCATTTTGAAGACTATTTCATTAGGAATTGCTATTCTTTATGCCAACTCCATATGTTTGAGCATATATTAACCAAAACAAGGGAAAACTCAAGATATAGATGATTCTCATAGCCACAATAATATTCCTTCTAAAATCCCTTCTCAAGCCATTGTAGTAGAACCAATCCGGGTTAATGAGCTTGTGTTGCCTTCTTTAAAATAAATTTTTAGGTTACCATCATATTCTCTTTTAAGATTTATTATTAATACTCAACTCCCAAACTCTCCATTTACTATTCTTCACAGGGATGTTGTGGATAAAACCCCTGCTCAATCCCTAGAAAATATACTTTATTTTTTGCTAATAAATCTCCATCTCCTTTGCACAAAATTCCTACCCTACCTTATTTTACAAGTGATCAAAACACATATTAGTATCACGAAAATAGTATCCATTTTGAAGGATCGCAAGCTAAAAGTTCTCCTTATTGGTTTGATCAAATTGTTCAAGTGAGAAAAATATTTGCTAGACTAGCATTGGATGATCTTCTTAGTGTGAAAAGAATATTACTAAATTACTTAGGTTTTAGCATACTTAGTAGCTCGTCGTATTCACACAACACTTAAAATCACTTAGAGGTTATCAAGACTTTTGTCTCACCTCTTGTAGACTCACCAAGTGTCCCAACACTTGTCCATATAGTCCTACATTTTTTTATACTTGGAGAGGTGGTCAAAGTTTGACTCCTAGCTTCTTACCTTTTCTTGCCTGCCTTTATAAGCAAGAATCATTTGTACATTTGAATACACTACATGCTTAAGATATTTTTTTTGGTGTAGGTTTTTATTTTTCTAGTGGGTTAATTTATTTTCTCTTAGTCCTAGGTTTTTCCTACACTTTATTAAGCTTGCTTAGGATAATAAGGCGAGTTTATTACTAGGAGATAAGTGATGTGTTGTCCCATTCCTTAATGGATGAGATACTTTCCACTTTTGGTGGAATTCTCCTTTTTTGATGGTTCATATCCACTTTTTGTGATTGATTCCTATTTGGTGGGTTCTCTCCTTAGTTCTATATAAACTCACTACCTAGCTTTTATTTGCATCTTCTTGCAATATTCTATGCATCTTTGCATTGTATCTTTTGGCATAGATATTTTGTATTGATCTTTTCAACTTAGAAGCTCTAAATACAATATTGTTACATTGACATTGCATAATCTTTCGGAGTCTTGGTTTGCATTCTTATGTTTTTCTAGTTTATGTAACTTTGATTTTCTCTTAAAATGTTCCTTGGGTTATTCAATCTATTTCAAATTTCTAACATGGTATCAAAGCATTTATTTTGAGAAATGTAAGTTTATATTTCCTGATTGAGAGATTGAGATTTCTTGTAAAGATCTTGTGAATTCTCATATTGTTCGTCTTGAGTTTTGAACAATCTGGAGAATCAGAAAGGATTTAAAAGATCTAAATAACCTTTTCATATTGTATATGTGTTTTGTAAGATTCAGGTGATTACAACATTTTTGCTTATACTAGCAACATTTTTGATTGTTCCAATGCGTCCAAAAGGTTTGACAATCAAATTTGACTTTTGCTTCATCCAAATTGGAGGTCATTTGAAAAAGTTGCAAACAAAGGTTTGAAACTCAGATCTAATGAAATATTTTTATTAGAGTTGTTTTCAGTTTTCTTCGTCGATAAGAAAAATGATTTCTAGGTTTTGTTTCTAGGATTGAAAAACCATCTGGGTATCCATTAGATTTTGCATTTATTGAGCAGATCTAGAAAAAATCACTGTCCAAAAAAGTGTCATATGTCTATTTTTCTACAGGCCAAAGGTTAAATAAACTTCATTTTTTCATCTTCTACTTATTAGTTCAAAAATATATTTCTCAGTTTTGTTCTTAGTATCAACATATTTTTGGGTTTCTCTAATTGCCCACACAAAATGAGCAGATTTTTTAAAAAATCAAATTAGAAGTAGAACTTTTTTTGCTAGAATTTTTTTTGTCACTACAGGCTAAATTTAATCAATTTTTCAAAAATTCATCTTTTTATCATGGTGTCGATTTTTGGCAAACGAGATATCTTCGAAACAATGAAGACGAGCACTTTCTATCCACAGAGATATTGAAAATATTTTTTTCTGTTTTGTACCACATATTTTTTAGGAAAAGGTGTGTTGTACACCTTGCATAATGTTATAATGTAGTATTTATTTATTTATTATGTGGTGCACCTAGAGAATCTAGGGGTACATGCATCACATGGGTCTAGCATTCTTGGGGGCCATTTTATCTATTTTAATTTTGTTTTCTCTCTCTCCTTCTTGATTCTCATGTAAACTTCCCTTTCCTCCTTTATAATGGGCTGGATCTGCATATTCTACTCCATCTCTTTTTGCATCCTGGTGATGGATCATTGAGTGTGACCGGAACGTCTTTATATTTTGAATGATCCAAAAACTAATACATAGTTGAATCTAGATACTACATACTTTAAGTTATAAGTTGTAAAATTATATTTAATTAATAGTGGGGAAAATAATTTAAATAAAATACTCAATATTAAATATGGGCTTAATGGTTTTGTAAGCACATAGTATTAGTCACATGGTTTTATGTAATACCACTTGGTGGTTTTGTGAGAGCTTGTTTCTATAAAAGCAACCACACAGGTAGTTGTTTAAGGTTGGATAGTTGGTTTCTTGGCTAAGTGGTTGAGGTTAGATCTTGTTAGCATTTGTGAGGGTTTGAAGCATGGCATGGGGTGTGTGGTTACATGCTTATTCACATGGATTGCTTGGATAGGGCTTGATGTTTCAAAGGTGTTCTTGGAGGACTTTGAAGATGTATTGTAATGTTTATTGTTGAATAATAACATGAGTGATGGATGTTTTTGGAGGTTGGGTTTTTGCCCTTTTGAGAGTTTTGTAAGGGTATATCTTGTGTCATTTTTGATGGTATGTTGTCTATTATTTTGAATATAGATACTAAATACTTGTTTGCATAGATTTGTCTATTTGAGTTATGTGGAAATTATCTTGGGTGGATGCATATTTCCTTTCATTTGATATCAGAGCCATGGTTGTGGTTGGATAACCCTAGATTGAGCAAATCTTGATTGAGTTTGAATCAATGGTATTGCATGAGAGAGTGAAATACATGGCAAGATATGAGAGTTTTGCAAGTTATCTATTGCAAATATGAGGGTTTTGGGTTTTTTGTTATGATGGGTTGTTTGCAAATTTGGGATTTGAAAAATATGTGTCAAAAGGGTTTTTTTATGGATGTTCTCAATGAAGGTTTTGTAGGGGAAATTTTGTAGATGACCCCTGATGAGGTAAAAATAACCTCATCATAATAAAATATGGAAAAATTACTTTTGCTAACTCAATCCTAAGCCTGTGCCAATTTATTAAACTTTAGGAGAAGTAATTTCTTATTTTAAGGAAAATTATGCTTTCTTTCTTTCTTTTGATCAATTGAGGAAATTTACAAAAACAAGTTTAATGGGTTGATTTGAGCATTTTTGTAGGGAACAACAAGTCATCATGCGACTGTTGTAGAAGTTTAACCAACATGTGCCTCAAAAGTAATGCTACGAACCCACTCCTAGATGCCTGGATGATGCACCGAAGGTTTGGTTTCAGTTTCTTTAAATTCTGTTGTTAAAAACTTTATGGCTCTTCTCAAGCCTTCTACATGTTTATGAGCTTTAAAGACATCGAAGTTAGTTTTAAGTTAAGGAAGAATTTTTCAATGGCTATCCATGCCATCTTAAATTTAGGATTTAGTTAAGAAGTTATCTATAAAATTGTAATTTCAAAATTAATGAAGGAGACAAAGAAGAAGTATTGTTATGCTGTTCATATGGTTTTCAAACATTGTTATCTGATTTCTATCTATTGACAATCCATTGAATTATGAATGATGAAGACTATACGTAATGGGTAGACTCTAGAACTAGTAGCTTATGTGATTTTAAGATAAGGTGTTAACCCGCGAGCTGACCACTCGAGGGAAGTAGCTTAGATAGATAAGTATTTTTCTGTTTTGTTGTTTAATTTGTTAAAGATAGATATTTGTTCAGTAGAAGTAATTGATTTTCTAAGAATCAAGTCTGAAGTTTCAGAGTACTATTGTTTTTCATTAGTATGAGTTATCTTTCGTAGTTGATAAAATCCTTTACTGTTAAAAATATTTCATTGTTTGTTCACTCACTTTTTTGCTTCCATAGTATATCGGTTGTTTAGTTTGCTTGTCTCAATGCTTTCTAGTTTGGTTCTATTGCTTTCTAAATTAGTTATCTTACTCTTTTTAATCTAGTATTTCCTGTTTTTCTTAAGTAGGACTATTTCCTAGTTGAAAAGAAATGGACTTAGATTAAAATTAACTCTGATAGTTGAAGATAAAATATAAAATATAAAATGAGTTATCCAAACCATCTTCTTTTGCAAATTTCCTTGGACACTACCCGGTTGACTAGTTGACATTCAATTATTCTAAAGTAGTAGGACCTAACGACAACCTATCAATTTTTGGCGCCGTTGCTGGGGAAATTCTTAAAAATCCTTTTTGCGTAAGTGTTATTAGGAGACGGTTTGAATACAAAGTTTTATGCCAAAAAATTCTCATTCGGCTTTCTTTTCTGCATGGTCCAGAAAAGAGGCCCTCACAAACGTTTTATACCAAAGACCCCCCCATAATACATACCAATCATATCTAGGGGAGCTCAAGGCTCAGACGACCACACTTCTGAAGAATTATTTGAGCCTACTCCACTTGCGGCTTTCCATTATTTACCTATCAAGCAATTGGCAGAACAATCAATTATAGAGGAAGTTGTTTTTGAGGAACATACTCTTCTGGACATCATGGGAGATTGTAGAGATGAACCTAACCACAATGAACCTCAACCTCCTAGAACGTTTACCTATCCTATTATGTTAGATGCTGATGATGATACTGTCATGAAGAAAATTTCCCCAAATTTCCTTCCAACCTTCTGTGGTTTATCCTCAGAAGACCCAGACCAATTTCTCTTTGAGTTTAAAGTCCTCTGTCAGACTTATGATTACAAGAACGGCAACCAAAAGTTGAAGCTCTTTCCGTCAACTTTTAAGGACTCAGCAATGTGTTGGTTTATGTGATTGGGTTCTGGTAGTATAACATCTTGGTGGGAAATGGAGACTATCTTCTTGCAAAAATACTAGAGTTATTGTAGGGTAAGTGATCGTAGGGAGGAGTTGTTCTAAGACAAAACGAGGACAAAAGTTTAGAGGATTATCTCGATAGGTTCCTCTTCCTCTCCAAAAGATGTGGAGAAACGACCATTAGCATTGACATTCTCAAAACAATTTTTCTTAAAGGTCTTGATGATGATGCTTGAAGAAATCTTGATTTAATGGGAAAAGGTGATGTATCTCAATTAACTCTTGAAGAAATATGTGAGTTATGTCAGAATTTCTCCCATACTCGGGGAGGAATCCACAAAACTAATATTTTTAAAGGGTCTAATGAGATAGGTAAGCTCCGCGAAGAAATAGCAAATATGAAAACGAACATTCTCATGCAGTTGAATACCAAATTAGATGGTATACAAGCTAAAACTCGCAACCCTGAGACCTTGTCAATTTATTGTCCAAGGTGTCGGAATAAATACCTATTGCATGAGTGTCCTTTGGATAAATTCAATGTTTGTCAACTGTGTGAGAAAAACCATCCTACAAACCAGTGCGAGATTTTGTTAGATATTAAGAATACTAAGAAAAAAACCATTCAGGTTGAAGAAGAAATACATGCCTTAAACCAACGTCAAAGGGGTAATTTCCCTTATGGACAAAATTCTAATCCTACATGGAGACCACAAAATAATTGGGCTCATAATCAATGGACTCCATCTTGGAATCAGTCACCTCCACCTCAACCTAACTGGGGAACTCCTTATTGGGGATCCCCTGAATGGGAAAACCACACATGGGGAAATCAACAGTCGTCAAACCAACCCCAACAATAGTGGTACCAACAACATACAACCCCCCAATGGAATCGGGCACAAAATCAGTTCTATATTGAACCAAGGAGGAATAAACAACATAATCTATTACCTCCAGCTCAAAGCCCTCCTCAGAATGAGAAGGTAAACCAATCTCAGCTTCCAGCGAAACCGCTTCCAAATCCTAAGAATAATCGCCAGAATACTCCAGTCTACTCTATCGAACATGAAAATGTTACAGGGCTTAATGCAACACACTTTAAAAATGTGCAGTTGTATTCTGGTTGAACTCTTCAGCCTCCAACCATTGAAGAAATAGTAGAGGAATCTGAGCCTAAAATTCTAATGCAAGATACGTCATCTAATCAGGATACCACTCTTAAAGAGAAAGAGCCTTTTTCAGCGGTAGGGGCTGCCGACTTGTCTCAGGGGGAGGAAGGCTAGTCCTTAAGTCAATATAAGGAGGATCCTATTCCAAAGGAGAAAGGGATGGCACCATATCTGAAATGTTTAAAGTCCATAACTCTGGAAGATACTCTCAATGTATCCTTGGCTACAGAAACTGCGTTAATTCAGGAGATTAAGCATTTGCAAATTGAAGTTCCTTTATTGCAAGCAATAAAAGAAATTCCTGAATTAAACTAGTTAATCAAACATATATGTATCAAAACACTAGGGAGGAGGCCAAAAAAGATAAATACCGTTCATATTGATGGTTATTTAGCTGATTTTTTGTCTGGAAAGACTATCACCCCAAAATACGATGATCCTGGGAGTCCACTTATAACCATTACAATCAAGGAGGTAGCAATACCAAATGCACTAGTGGATCTGGGGTAGCTATTAATGTGATGATGGTGGATGTAATGGAAAAATTAGGTTTAATTGATTTACGCCCTACAACCATAGTCCTACAAATGGAAAATCAGTCTATAGCCATCCCAAAGGGTGTCATTAAAAACATCCTTTCCAAAGTTGATGGATGGGAATATCCAGTCGACTTCCAGGTAATCCAGTCGCTTACACCTAAGGATAGCTACCCTATAATTCTTGGAAGACCTTGGCTGGCCATGGTTATTGCTAAGATTGATTGTAGGGAAGGGGGAATGACCATTTTGCATGGTCAAGATAGAAAACGCTTGTTCTTATATCCCCCTGCTAAGCCTACTGAGCATGAAAAAGTCTGGGTTGATGAACCTGAGGAAACCAATGGTTTAGAGAGTTTAGCCTCCCTAGCCATGGTAGTAATTAAACAAAATGGGGAAGAACTGGAGGAAGAGTTAGTAAGCGACGTTGCACGACATGCTATAACCCCGAATGAGGAAGAAATGATGGATGCTCCAAGGATTTTTGGGTAACCAATTGATATAAGTGGAATGGAGCACAATTATGTTACAATGGGAATGCCATGTCCCTTAGCAAATATGATTCCCAAAACAAGTTATTTCTTTGAAGATATCACGAGCTTTCATAGGATTATACCTCATAGTTTTCCTCTCAACACGTTGTTGCGACCTATGTATATTGTCACCTCGGTCCATCCTGGAGCAAAATCAATAATGTTTTTACCAGGAAAAACTTTGAATATCAATAGCTAGTTGACATAAACTCAAGAGGATAAGTCATTCAATGTGTTGGTTCAAAGGTCTAAATATTTTTCTTGGGATTATACAAACATGATGGGAATTCAACCAAGTCTTTATACTCATCACATTTACACTGACATTAGTATAAGGCCTGTTCGCCAGCCGCAGAGGAGACTCAACCCTGAATTAAAGGAGAGGAGAGACTCCTTCGTGTTGGATTTATTTATCCAATCTCTGATAGTAAATGGGTATCACCTATGGTGGTATTTCCAAAGAAAAATGGGAAGTGGATAATCTATGTAGATTATTGAGAACTTAATAAAGCCACTTATAGAGATTATTTTCCCTTACCATTTGTTGATCAAGTTCTGGACAACTTGCCTGGGAGGAAATATTTCTCCTTTCTCGATGGATTTAGTGGTTACAATCAGATACAAGTTGCTCCAGAAGACCAAGAAAAAACCACGTTTACCTACCCATGGGGCACATTTGCATATAAAGTGCTTCCTCTTGGAATGTGCAACGCTCCAACGACCTTCCAGAGAGCCGTTCTCCATATTTTCCGCTCTCGTTAATGACTGTGTCAAGGTCTATATGGATGATTTTACAGTCTATGGGTCAACATATGACGAAGCTCTTTAGAACCTAGATCGAGTTCTGTAAGTTTGTGAAGAAAATAGATTACCCCTTAGCCATGAGAAATGCATAATAATGGTGGAACAAGGAATAGTCTTGGGTCATCATATCTCCTCTGAGGGAATAAAGGTCGATCCTAAGAAAATTGAAGTCATCCAACAATTGACTATCCCTCAAACTTAGACAAATGTGCAAAGTTTTCTTGGACATGCTGGTTACTACAGAAGGTTCTATTAGAACCAAAATTTTCAATTAAAATCCTAAGCCTTTTTATCCATTTAAGCCCATATTTGCCTATCTTTTCATAAAAATTCTTCATTTCATTCCCCGTCCACTTTATCATACACTTCAAATCCTTACCGCTCCCTTAGAAATCATTTCATATGTCCTTCACCGCTTTACCATGACCTCCCACAATAAGCTCACGGTATGGAGGTAGCGGCTAACAAAGCAGGCAAAAGACAGTCACCATAGTACCACTGGCAGTTAGACCAGTGACCGCGGTAGCGGTTAGCAGACGAAGAAGGAGGAGCCAACGCATTACCGCAGATAGTCATTTGATAGACTGCAGTGACTGCGGTGATAGGGTTAGCAACCGGTGAGGCAGCGAAGTGGTGAACGGGTAGCAGTTATTGCGATACTGTAGCCGCTAAAAAAATGATGGTGGTGATAGCGGTCAACAACAAGCATACCGTGGTACCGCACGCGGTTAAACCATAGATCGCAGTGGCCATGGTGAGGAGGAAGTTGTTAATAGAGACAATGAGGAGACAATGAACGATTGGTGGACTGATAGTGGTGAACGGGTAGCAGTTACCGTGATACTATATCCGCTAAAACAAAGACCACGGTAATGCAGTAACAGTGAAGGCGACGAAAAAATAATCAGCAACAAAGGAGGCACTGCGTTACCGCGCATAGTCTGAACATAGACTGCGGTGACTGCGGCAATCTACGAGATAACTGGCAAGGCAGTAACGAGACAGTTAATGCTATACCGCGGCTAGTCAACAGGATGACCGCAGTAGAGTGGTATAAGCTATGACAGCCACGAGAAATATTAAAGTAAAAATTTAAAAGCTCGACTATAGTAAAAAATATTTAAATTGCCGATAAGGAAAATTATTTAAATATTTCATTCCTATCAGAATATCAAATGGTTATGGCGGGTAAAATGAAAAGTCGTGACTGTTGAGGTGTAATGTATAGAATTTTGGAAAATTAGTTGCAAAGGAGGGTGAGATTTTTTTCCTGGGAACAAGATAATGTAAAAAAAACCCTTATGAAAAGATGGCAAATGGGAATGATTTTGTGACCAATTTCCTTTTTGGTATTTTGCTATTGTGATGTTATAACCGTTAATTTTTTGCTCAATTCTCTCAAATTTTTAATTTTTTCGATCATTTCAATTTAAATATCAAGTATATTTTAATTCATCAAGTTGCATTTATGTACTCTGTGTGATTTTAGTTTATTGGTGTCTGCAAATGATAACTAAATTCCTTTAAAGTGAATCATAGTGTTCATGAGATTTATGTTGATCATTAAAGATGAACTGAGTAGGAAAGTATTTCAACACTGTTTATGCCAGTCATAAATTGATGAAGTCTTATGCCAGTCATCAAAAATTCACCCTTTAGAGTGTCTAGTAATTTGAATTGTGTCAGAAAGGAAAATGTATATGGAAGTTGTAATATTTTGACTCCGTTGCCTGATAAAAAGAAGACACTGATTTGCCATATCCCAAGAGATAGAATTCATTATAAACAATATATTCAAAACCTTTTATTTGTGTAGTAGGGGTAGTTTTAATGTACTTTTTTCTATCCATTCCCAATTGCCATTGTGGGTAGACTGTTTAGCAGGAAATTCATTTCAAATCTGCATATTTCACATACGTTCACTCACCTAGGTCTAGCAAAACCTAAAGAGTAGAAGGTTTAATTGAGTAATTGACCTTGTATGTTGTAAGAACCTGGCAAATGCTTATGGTTAAAACTTGAATTTTTGAGAACCAACAGTTTGGTGACTCTACTGGGGATCATAATCTGAAAATAAACCTTGTCATAGATTCAGTACCTTGTAGAAGACTCCGATGGGAATAAAGAATTGTAGATTTTCTCACTTTTGGAAAGTGAGTGGCGACTCTGAATGAACAAATACATTGAGACTAATAAATTGAAATATATATCAAAAATAAATCTTCCTAGAGTTCAGACCATCACAATTGCTCCCAAAATGCAAGGAAGAAGGTCTTTGTACAAAGATGGTGATGGTCCTAATGCCAAAATTAAATGGATAGAGAAGAATGATAAAGGTAATAAGGTGACTGATGACATGGGACCATCAAACAAAAATAAAACATCAAAAGCATCACTGGAGATGCACAGTTCATATGGTACATTAGCAAATGAAGACAACCCTTCCATAGAACCTCACACTCCTAAGGAATAGAGGAATCCATTTTATCAACCAGATCCTAAGAAGGTTGAAGAATTCATGGCTGAATGTGAAGCTGAAAGAGAAAGAAGACAACATGAATATGATCAGAAAATGACATTTATTGAAGAGAATTAGGATGGACTTGGCTATGAAGCAGCCTCTGAGGAGAATTATGAACTTATGGCCAGGGATGAAATAAATGCAAGATTGGAACATGAGCAACAAGAAGTGGAGAGAGAAAGAATAGAATATGAGCAGAGGCTCCAAGTAATTAAAGAACTTAAAGAGTTGAAGTTGAGGAAAGTGCAGATCAATACTCAAATGAATAATTTGGAAAAATATGTGCCACCTCATATGCAAGGGAACAATAATGCAGGCCCATCAAATTCCTCACAAGCCTACCAAAATCAACCGAGGAATCAAGGTAGATATCAAAATGTTCCACCACAAAATCAAGGTGTTCAGCCACCTCCGTATCAACAACATGTACCCCCACAAGGTCAACAATATGTGGCAAATAATAATCCATTGTACCAACGCCAGTATTACCAAAATCCTCCTCCACAATATACAACCATGATTAGGCAGTTTGACTTGGCTGGATTACAAATATGCCCTTACCCTATGGACAACTATTAGAGAATTTTGGTCCCAAAATTCACAAGGAGTAGTGCTATTGCAGCTGAAGAGCATTTAAGGAGCTTTAATGCTTTTATGCAAGATTTAGATATGCAGTATAATGCCACTAATTGAAGATGCCATAGATTGGTTTAATAGTCTACCAACGGCTTCTATTAATTCTATTCATGTGTTTTATGAACAATTTCTTGAGCAGTATGGGAATCAATATGCACCTGAGTTTACATTGCATGAGTTGGTGACCATTCAGAAACATAAAAATGAGTTAGACTATGATTTCAACCAGAGGTTTTCTAAATTGCATAATAAGATACCTCCTGGATCTAAATTGGTTGATCCTACTGCATTGAGTATTTTTTTAAAGGCTTTTGATCCTAAGGCAGGTTATGAGCTCAAGAACAGGGGTCCCAAAAATTTGGTTGAAGCTCAAAGGATAACACTCACTATTGAAAATAACAGGAAGGCTGCAGGGATGATTGCCAAGAGGGAAAACCCAAGGATTCCCCAATATGCTCCTCCAAATAAACAAGAAAACACATATAGGAATGAGAGGCCAAGACTACATGACATGCCTTATAATACAAATTGGAGAAATGGAAAGCCAATAATGGAGGGGACAAGAAATAAAGAAAAACTTGACCCTTTGAAGAAAAGAGGGACATACATGGCTGATAATAGTCCTTGGTGTTCAGTTTGTGATTTGCCACATTCTTCAGTTTATTGTGTTGTAGCTCAATCAGTGCCAGAAAAAGACATAGCAGGAAATGATAATGAACAAGATCATAATATCTACCTGACTTCTCATACTCTTCACTCAAAAAAGAAAGGATATTCATCTTAAGAGGAAGGAGGGTATGAATATGATGTTGATCATCAAAAATATAATGTTCACATGGTAGAACAACAAGTTTTTTTTGACTATGAGGAAAGTGATGATGAACAAGGTTTCCCTGCTGCATCATATCAAACTAATAGGGGAAATGTGAAGAGACCAACTGAGGAAGAAATTAAAAGATTGATTATTGCAGCAGTTGAGCTGGCTAAAAGCAAGTATCAACTGAGGAATAGAAGAGTGAATGAAAATGAAGATGTTCCAAAAGGAATATTCTTGAAAGATAAAAATATGTCCCATGAAATATTAAAAAAGATAAATGATGAGTGCCCTCATAAAAAAGAACAAAAGTATGTTCCCAAAGAAGAAAATAAAGAATTTCCCAAGCATAAAAAAAATGGATCAGACATCAAAGAGGGAGAAGGAGGAGTAAAAAGGTGAACCGACAAAGAAAAAGAAGTTGATAAGAGCTGAAGGTGCATCTTTTGATTTCGTGCAAGCTTTATCCCAGGTAAAAATATCTGTCCCATTACTTGAAATGATGAAAATTAAAGAGTATAGGGAAAGTGCTATTCAACTGATGTCTGGTGGGAGGAATCAAATTGTAAATTTTGAACAAAATGAGAATCTTGGAATTGCTAATAAGAAAGGAAAGATAAAAGTTTCAAAAGTTGGTCTGAATGATGCATTGATGAACACACCACAAATTGATCCATTTTTTACTACCCTACTCATAAATGGTAAATTTGTAATAAATTGCATGATAGATTCAAGTGCTTCCAAGAATATTATGCTAGTAGGGGTAATGAAACAACTCGGTATGTGGATAGATATTAAGGGTGGTAAGTATTATTCCATGGATAGTAGGCATGTCCCAATAGTGGGGATTATGAAAGATGTAGAAGTAAAATTAGCAGCCTACCCACAAGCAACTTATAACATTGATATAACTGCGATTGATATACCTCCTCAATTTGGAATGCTTTTGTTAAGACAGTGGACTATGACAGTTGGAGGTAATGTGCAATTTGATTTATCATATGCCACAATACCAATTAATGGTGAAGAGGTAAAACCATATAGAGAACAAAGGGTGAATCAACTTGTTGAGTGTGTTCCTCAAGAACAACTTAATTGCTTTTGTGATGTAGATTTGGGGAGTTTTAGAGTAGAATTATCTCAGCCGGAACTTGTGAGTACTGACCCAATTGATAAGCTTATCTCTAGAAATGAGCAGGGTGTGTGGAAAATGTACTTTGATGGGGCATGCAGTCAAGAAGATAATGGAGCTGGGCTAGTTTTCATATCACTTGAAGGTACAACATTTAAATATTCATTTTTGTTGGCTTTTGAATGTACAAATAATGTGGCCGAGTATGAAGCCTTGTTGATTGGTTTGAACATAACTGTCAAACATAAGATTAAATTGTTGTCTGTTTTGAGAGATTTTGAGTTAGTTGTGTCACAAGTTAGATCAAAGTATGCTGCAAAGAACAAGAGGCTGAAATAATATAGAAATGCTGTGTGTGATATAATTGAATTATTTGATGCATTTTCAATTGATTGGATAGATAGATCTAAAAATTTGAAGGCTGATTTTCTGGCTAATGTAGCCTTGAAGAAAGATGATATCACTTTGGCAAGAGTTTCTCAGGTTGAATTTAAAACAAGACCAACAGTCCTTGACAACATATATGGTTGGAAAGTTTTTGATGATGATACTGACCTTTTGAAATTTCTTCATTGTATAGATCAGTATGAGGCACAAGAGATTGATTTCAATGCCTTTGTGGAAGAAGTGGATGGGAAACATATTTTATTTGGGAAGGAAGTTTTGCAGCTTAAAACTAACAAGCTTACCAAAGGGCTTGTGGCATTGGAGAGAGTGTATGATGGGAGTGATCGTTCCCTCATAAAGCAGATGCCTGTTAAGAAAGAAGATATTGAAGAAATAAATTTGGGAACTGAATTAGCACCAAGAAGGGTTTATATTGGAAAGAAAATAAACCCAGCCATCAGAAGGATGTTGATTACATTGCTGAGAAAATACAAGCATGTGCTTTCTTGGTCCTATGAGGATTTGAAGGCATATAGAGAAGATATTTTTCAACATGAGATTCCACTTAAGCCAGATACAAAATCATTCAGACAGAAGCAGAGGCCTATCAACCTAACTCTGGAACCTAAGATGCAAGAGGAGATAGCAAAGGTCAGAGATGGAGCTATCATTAAACCCATTAGGCATTCAACATGGGTCTCAAATTTGGTTCTAGTCAGGAAGAAAAATGGGGACATAAGACTGTGTGTTGACTTTATAAATCTGAATGTTGCTTCCCTAAAAGATAATTATCCTCTTCCAAACATGGAGGCAATATTGCATAAAGTAACAGGGTGTGAGCTATTGTCAATGATGGATGGATTTTCTGGATATAACCAGGTCAAAGTCAAAGAATCTGAACAATATAAAACAACATTCACTACACCATGGGGAACTTATGTCTATATAAGAATGCCATTTGGTCTCACAAATGTAGGAGCTACCTTTCAAAAGGCCATGAATGTGGCATTTAGAAATCTAATCAATGCTATAATGGTGGTAGATCAAGATGATCTCACTGCTTATTCCAAAAGGGTAGAGAATCATGTTGGTGATTTGGAGAAGATCTTCATCAATTCTTTGGAATATGGTATAAGTCTTAATCCTAAAAAATATCATTTTTCCGTCACATAGGGTAAACTTTTGGGGCATATTGTGTCAAAAGATAGGATTAGGATAGATCCTGAAAGGGTAGATGCCATAGATAAAATTCCCATTCCTAAAACTGTCAAAGAAATCCAATCATTCTTTGGCCAAATAAATTTTCTTAGGAAGTTTGTGTCGAATTTTGCTGAGATTGTTAAACCTATATCTAAGATGTTGAAAAAAGGAGAAATATTGGATTGGACTGTTGAAGCTATGGATGCCTTTATATCTATAAAAAGAGCTATCAAAGACGCCCCTATCTTAAAGTCCCCTAATTTTACTAAGCCGTTTCAGATTTTTTCATTTGCTTCATTCCATACCATAACTATTGTCATGTTACAAAAAAATGATGAAGGTCATGAGCAGCCTATTTCTTTTTTCAGTAAATCTTTGCAGGGGTCAGAATTGAAGTATGATATTATGGAAAAATAGGCTTATGCAGTCATCAAAGCAACAAAGGATTTTAGACCTTACCTTGTTGGAGCTAAGGTCATTGCTTATGTCCCACATGCATATGTGAAGGATATTTTGGTGCAGACATAAGTGACAGGGAGATGCAGGTGGATTATCAAAAATCAAGAATTCAACATGGAGATTTAGATTACCAAGTTGGTAAGAGGACAGGGTCTAGCCAGGTTGATGGCAAAAACAAATATTGAAGCAAACCAAATATGTGATGTGGAAGGTAAGCATGAGATCATAGCAAGTATTGAACATACTCCATGGTATACAAATGTAATGCATTATCTGAAACATATGAAGTGTCCCGAAGGGTTGAATGATAATCAAAGGAGAAATTTAAAGTTGCAGGCTTCTAAATATGTTTTATAGGAGGGGACCTTTTTTGGAAAAATAGGGATGGTATATTGTTGTTATGTCTAGATGAATCCCAGGCAAAATATGTTTTGAGAGAAATGCATGAAGGGGTGTGTGGAGGCCATTATTATGATAAGACTACTACACACAAGATTCTCAGGGCTGGTTATTATTGGCCTAAGGTATTCAATGATTCCTTTGCATATGTGAGGAAGTGTGAGGCTTGTCAGAAAATTTCAGGAAAGTTGAAGTATCAGGGAGCATTGCCACTTAGAAATTTGCAGGTGGAAGCACCTTTTCAACAATGGGGAGTTGATTTCATTGGGGAAATATAGGAAAGATCAAGTGGAAGACATAGGTGGATACTAGTGGCCACAAATTATTTTACTAAGTGGGTGGAAGCTATCCCAACTAGGCAAGCAATGAGCAAAGTGGTAGTGAATTTTCTGATGGAGAATGTTATGAATAGGTTTGGCATTCCAGTCAAATTGATCACAGATAATGGGATGTGTTTTAGATCAGATGAGTTTAAAGATTTTTGCAAAACATATGGAATTAGTATTTCTTATTCTGTCCCATATCATCCACAAGCTAATGGTCAGGCAAAGTCAAGCAATAAAAATATTTTGAAGATAGTAAGGAGAATGCTTGATACAAATAAAAGGGCATGGGATTCAAAATTGAGATTAGCTATATGGGCAGATAGGATTACAGTGAAGAATGCAATTGGAAAATCTCCATTTGACTTGGTGTATGGGACACAAACTAGGATGCCATTGCAGAATATTTTGCCAGTCTATAACTTTATTCTGCAAGAAGACTTAGATATTTCTGATCCAATGGAGGAAGGAGTAGAACAATTTGCAGAGCTTGATGAAGTGAGAAGAGTGGCTCAGAAGAAGAATGTGAAATTGCAGTCACAAATAAAGTACCTTTTTGATAAAAAGGCCAAGAAGAGAAAATTTGAAAAAGATGACTTGGTGTTGATGTGGAATGCTCGGTGTTAGGATAAGGGGAAGCATGGAAAGTTTGAAGATTTATGGCTGGGTCCTTTTGTGATAACTGGTAAAGGAGGTGAGGATTCATATTTCCTGCAGAACATGTCTAGAGAAGAGCAGGAGTTGCCTATACATGGGCAGTTCCTTAAGAATTTATTCTCTTAAGGATCAATAGAGGGTCAAGGATTTCCAGTGCATGGAAAATTCTTAATAACCCTCTTTAAATATTATTTCCATGCACAGTAGTTTAGGAAATTTTGAAGGGTCTGAGTTTTCCAGTACATGGAAATTCTCAAGAGTTCCCTTTTTGAAAGGTTTTATTTCTTTCCATGTATAGTAGATTAGGGTCATTTTCACCTTCCATTCTCCATGCTCCACTTTCCATCTTCCATCTCCTTCTCTTTTATTCCCTCCATCCTCCATTGCCTTCATATTCTGGACCATTCATGTCTTGGTCTGCTCTCCCAGTTGCATTCTGGATTCTTGCAATGATTTCATAACCACTCATCTCCAACAGGAGCCACTATTAGAACCAAAAATTTCAATTAAAATCCTAAGCCTTTTTATCCATTTAAGCCCATATTTGCCTATCTTTTCATAAAAATTATTCATTTCATTCCCCGTCCACTTTATCATACACTTCAAATCCTTATCACTCCCTTATAAATTATTTCATATGTCCTTCACCGCTTTACCATAGCCTCCCACAATAAGCTCACGGTATGGCGGTAGCGGCTAACGGAGCAGGCAGAAGACAGTCACCGTAGTACCACTGGCAGTCAAGCCAGTGACCGCGGTAGCGGTTAACAGACGGTGAAGGGGGAGCCACCGTGTTACCATGGATAGTCATCTGATAGACCACGGTGACTGCGGTGATAGGGTTAATAGTCGATGAGGCAACAAAGTGGCGAATGGGTAGTGGTTACCGCGATACCATAGCCACTAAAACAATGACCGTGGTGATAGCGGTAAGTGGCTAGCAGTCAGAAATGAGCATACTGTGGTACCACACACGGTCAAACCACATACCGCAATGGCTGTGGTGAGCAGGAAGTGGTTAACAGAGACAACGAGGAGATAGTGAACAATTGGTGGGCTGACAGTGGTGAATGGGTAGCGGTTACCGTAATACCGTAGCTGCTAAAACAGAAACCACGGTACCACGGTAACAATGAAGGCGATAAAAAACAATTAGCAACGAAGGAGGCACCGTAATACTGCGCACGGTCTGAACATAGACCGCAGTGACTGTGGTAGTCTAAGAGATAACTGGCAAGGCAGTAACGAGACAGTCACCGCTATACCGCGACCAATCAACAGGATGACCGCGGTAGAGTGGTATAAGCTATGATAGCCACATAAAATATTAAAGTAAAAATTTAAAAGCTCGACTATAGTCAGAAATATTTAAATTGTCGACAAGGCAACTTATTTAAATATTTCATTCCTATCAGAATATCAAATAGTTATGGCGGGTAAAATGAAAAGTCGTGACTGTTGAGGTGTAATGTATAAAATTTTGGAAAATCAGTTGCAAAGGAGGGTGAGATTTTTTTCCTGGGAACGAGATAATGTAAAAAGAAAACCTTCTGAAAACAAGGCAAATGGGAATGATTTTGTGACCAATTTCTTTTCTCATATTTTTCAGCTATGATGTTATAACCATTAAGGTTTTGCTCAGTTCTCTCAAATTTTAAATGTTTTCGATCATTTCAATTTAAATATCAAGTATATTTTAATTCATCAAGGTGCATTTATGTACTTTGTGTGATTTTAGTTTATTGGTGTCTGCAAATCAGAAATAAATTCCTTTAAAGTGAATCACAGTGTTCGTGAGATTTATGTTGATCATTGAAGATGAACTGAGTAGGAAAGTATTTCAACACTGTTTATGCCAGTCATAAATTGATGAAGTCCTATGCCAATCATCATAACTTCACCCTTTAGAGTGTCTAGTAATTTGAATTGTGTCAAAAAGGAAAATGTATATGGAAGTTGTAATATTTTGACTCCCTTGCTTGATAGAAAGAAGGCATTGATCTGCCAAATCCCAGGAGATAGAATTCATTATAAAAAATATATTCAAAACCTTTTATTTGTGTAGTAGGGGTAGTTGTAGTATCCTTTTGTCTATCCATTCCCAATTGCCATTGTGGGTAGACTGTTTAGCAGGAAATTCATTTCAAATCTGCATATTTCACATAGGTACACCCACCTAGGTCTAGCATAACCTAAATAGTAAAAGGTTTAACTGAGTAATTGACCTTGTATGCTATCCAAAAATGTTGTAAGAACTTGGCAAACTCTTATGGTTAAAACCTGCATTTTTGAGAACCAACAGGTTCATTGAAGGCTTCAGTAAAATTGCAACTCCTATGTTTTCTGTTCTACAAAAAGAGGCAGAGTTTGTTTGGACACCTGGGTGTCAGCTATCATTTGAAACCATAAAGGAAAATCTTGTCTCTGATCTCGTTCTGTGAGGACCAAATTGGAGTATCCCCGTCCATATCTATGCAGATGCTTCTGACGATGCTATTGGTGTAGTTCTGAGATAAGAAGATGAGAATGGGGGAAAGTATGCTATATATTTCATCAGTAAAATTATTACTCCTACAGAAAGGAATTATACAACAACAGAAAAGGAATTCCTGGCTGTTGTTCATTCCATAAAAAATTCCTCCATTACATTACGGGGTATAAGGTCACATTTTATACATACCACTCAGCTATGAATTACCTAATGAACAAACCCATAGTTAATGGTCGAAATTTGAGATGGTTATTGCTTCTTTAGGAGTTTAATGCCACGATTCTTGATAAACCAGGGAAATATAAATCATTAAGCTTACTTATAGAAAGTAATTTTTGAACTAGACATGGTATATGCATCACATCATCAATCCCTTTATTATTCCATCAGGAAACTAAATTCTAACTCTTCCATGACCAACAATCTCTAGGTGAGAATCATCACCCAGATTCACCCTTCCACCAGCATAATTTTCATACTTTGAGAACCAACCTCTATGTGAGGTCATGTGCAAGGATGCACCAAAGTCAATCAGACAAACATCATTTGATGCCTAAGTTTCCAAGGCTTCTATGAAGGCATTTGCATCACTCTGAGAAGATTCATTTTCAGAAGAACTATTTTTCTTTTTCTTCTTCTCCTCTTTACAATCTTTTCGAATGTGTCTATTCTGCCCATAGTTCTAGTATTTCACCTTGGAATTTTTACCAAGAGACTTTGATCTCCCCTTTGACTTGGATTTAGACTTCTTGTCTTTATTCTTTCCTTTCTCCTTTGATATTCCTCAAACATCAAGGGCCTCCTTGTCCATCTCAAAATATTTACTTCACATTTCTTCTAACAATAATGAAGCAACCACATCTTCAATCTTGAAAGTGGTTGTTGTACTTCCAATATCCATTACCAAGTGATCCCATGTGTCAAGAAAATAATATAACAAGAGCGTGAAATAATCCTTGTCATCTATTTTCACACCAACATACCCCAATTGAGCAATGATCATATTAAACGCATTCAAATGATTCGTAACAGACACTCTTTCAACCATCTTCAAAGAATACAACTTCTTCCTTAGAAATAACTTATTTACCATATATTTCCTCTCATAAATGTCACCAAGTTTCTTCCAAAAATGTTTGGCTGTCTTCTCTTCATGGGAATTCAAGAGAACTAAATCGACCAAGCATAGTCTGATAAAACCCTTGGATTTTTGGTCCTTTGCATCCCAATCATTCTGCGAGGTTGCAGATGATTTTTTAGAGGACACTACATCCCATAACTCTTAATCCATGAGAAAATATTCCATCTTGAGTTTCCGCAACTCAAAATTACCACCATTGAACTTCTTAATCTCTATTCTCCTGGATGTGCTCACCATCTAAAATTTGCAATAAGTTATAAACTAGATTTCTTTGCAAAACTCCCATTGAACAAGATCAACACAAAAAACCCATCTTACCCACAAGGAAAACAAAGCTGGAAAAGCTCTAATACCAAATGAAAGGAAAGCAACCTGTAGAATATGCCTTCCTAATGCTAATCTTTAAGAGAGAGATACATAAAAAAATTCAAAACTTTGCAATTAAAGTTCATTTAATATGCACATACATGAATAAAAGAATATACAATAAAGAAAGAACACATGATTTGTGTGGGAAAACCATCTCGGTAAAAAACCCACACACCAAAGAAGAGATCTCTTATATTATCGTAAAACATAAATTACATACAAGTTACAGAGCTATGCTCTTTCAGGTGTTTATTCATAGAACGAATCCAATAGCATTCCCTTACAATTTCTTCAATAATTCATCGACTCAATGCACTATTGCATTACATTACAGACTTCTCAAGAATCTCTAGAAAACCGACATTCCAACTTCCATACCAAACAAACGATCATAAACAAACTAACCGTCACTTTTTACCGCTGTCGAAAACCCATCAGAATGTCAAAGAGACATGAAACCATGTCTCTCTGAATTCTCATTGTCACTTCGATATGCCTATTTTTACATTGAATTATCAAAGAGGCATAGTGGTAACTCTCACTGATATATGCATCTCCCTCCGATAAGAGTCCTTTGCAACCGTTCACCACTACCAAAACCTTCCATTGGGATATCAAAGAGACTCTGTGATGACTCCCTCCAATATGGGGAAGCCTGACAGATGAAATCTCATCTAAATTTCAAAGAGACTAAATGATGACTCCTTTCGATATGAAAAAGTCTTGCTGATGAAGACCCATCAGAATGCTGAAGGGACTAGAACACAACTCCCTTTGATATTGTAATGTCACTCTGATCCTTCTTGATAGTCCATCAAAATGTCGATGGGACTACTTATTATGTCCCACCGATATGTGTCTGTTGTTGGCAACACAAGGGAGGACAACTGAGAGGGGGGGGGGCGAATCAGTTGTCCCAAAATTTCAAAATTATTAATCTTATTAACCTTAATTCTTAGATCTGATTATTAATAGTGAAAACATGAATCAACAACACTTTAGAAAAACACATGACACCAAGATTTTTTCTGTGGAAACCCTGTTAGGGGAAAAACCACGATGGAGGTTAATCCACAAGTTATACCCTGTTAAAAGTATAAGAAGAATATAAGAGGAATGCACATGCATTCAAGTGCATTGCATAGAAATCATTACTCAAAGGAAGACTCACTGTATTACATAGAATATTTAGATGAAAACCATCTGAAGAATTTGAATTGAGAAAGTTGCATTTGTTAATGGCTGAGTACAATTTTGGTTAAGCACATGAACACTTCTTTACTATCTTTCACTCTTCTTCACACTCTACTCTGCCTTTGAACGATCTGAACCTTTTTCGCACATAACACTCACACACTTTGCATCTCACATGTCTCAAATAAGATAAACAATCGCTTATATATATCCGCAACAAGAAATTACATTGCATTATGTCAGCTTCAACAAAATAATAGAATGAATGCAAGTTTTTGGCCCAAAACAATATAGATTATCAATGCACATCAACCAAAGTCGGCCATAACATAGTAGAGACCTAAAAAATATCCTCAAACACAAAAAACTTCAAAGATTATTCCTCAAAGATCCACAACATGCTTCAAATACCTTGTCGCCCATGAACATGAAAAACATGAACACACAAGAGAAAATATTGGATCGCAAGCACAATGATCAATGCAGACGTGCAACATAGATAGAAAATGATCTAGAAACATCCACGAATGCCATAGGAACATACAAAACAACTCAGATTACTAGAATCATATTGTCTTCTTCCATGAACACCACTTGCAGTAACAAAATAACTGTCAAAACACAAAAAATTATAACTTCCTCAAATATTCATGCGCACCTCTGAATCTTACTGAGTAGAAACTAGATAGGCTTGAAAAAAAACCCTTTAATGCAAA
Organism: Sequoiadendron giganteum; assembly: GCA_007115665.2. Classification (NCBI taxonomy): domain Eukaryota; kingdom Viridiplantae; phylum Streptophyta; class Pinopsida; order Cupressales; family Cupressaceae; genus Sequoiadendron; species Sequoiadendron giganteum. The sequence continues at coordinate 151,554,702 of CM021100.1, read as the reverse complement.
AAATCTAGTTTACAACATACTGAAATTTCTACCATACTGATCTTCACTGCTTCACAGACAACCTGTAACATATTTATTACAATTTTCTCAATATCCTCGACATATACAATCTTAAAGAAATCAATGCTAATAGTGTTGACATCAATGAAAACCACATAAAATAAAAATAACCAAAACCTCCCTAAAATCACCTGATAAGAGTCCTTTGCAACCGTTCACCACTACCAAATCCTTCCATTGGGATATCAAAGAGACTTTGTGATGAATCCCTCCAATATGGCGAAGCCTCACCGATGAAATCTCATCAGAATTTCAAAGAGACTAAATGATGAATCCTTTCAATATGACGAAGTATTGCCTATGAAGACCCACCAGAATGTCGAAGGGACTGGAACACAACTCCCTTCGACATTGTAATGTCACTCTAATCCTTCTTGACAGTCCATCGAAATGTCGGTGGGACTACTTATTATGTCCCACCGATATGTGTCTGTCTCCTTGATGAAGCTTTTGGCTAATGAAAAATCTTGTTAGCTCCTATCATTTATTAGGTTCCATGGATCGGGGATCCCATAATCACCATGCTACATAGAGCTCAAGTGGTGCAGGAGCACCATTCATGCAAAATTGTCAATTTAAGTTCATAAGGTCTAGGCTTTAGAAGTTTTTGAATTTTATGTTAAAATAAGGTCTCTAAGACCATTTTATGATGTAAGTTTTCAATTTTGAGTCAATTTTAGGTGTTAGGAGGTTTGAGTCATTTAAAAATGCAAAAACTTGAAATATTTCTTTTATGGGGAAATGCAAAATTTTAAAAATTGTAAAAAGGATGAGTTGGAAAACCAACAGTCTTAAGAATTCAAATTTTTTTTGGAGGGAGTTATAAAGTCAGTTTAGAATGGAAAAATTATAAAATTTCTTGAGAAACTCAAATGAAGGTTGATTTTTGGATTGGAAAGAAGATTGGATCAATAAAAACTCAAATTTTCTCCATTTTTTCTGTATTTCTAGTTGTAGCAACAAATTGTACAGCATGTACATCAATTAGCTGTTCTATATTTATTTATTTTTTCATATTATATTTAATTATCTTTATTTTGAATCCATTTTGAAGGTTTTATATTGAGTTTTGTGTCTTTTATCATCAAATTACTAAAATAGGCCTGAACTTGTACATTTGAAGGTTTTGAGTTAATAATATGTTTTTTTGAAAGATTCCTCTTTATGTAGCCTCTGTAACTTGAGTAATGGGTCTGAAATAAAATTAATAAGGTGTGAGGATGTTGAATTTGTGCAGGGGAGTTTAGCAAGTGAGATGGGTGTGAAGCCCAAGCGTGGAAAAATTGTGTTTTCTATGAAGAAAAGTGAGGTTTTAGTGAGTGAAATTGAAAATTTGCCTTTGGCAACATGGTTTCATGTTGAGTTAAGCATTATTAGATGATTTTATATTTTTTTGAGTAATTGATAAGTTATGAAGTGGCTGGTAAGTATGTTTTTCAATAAACCCCTAGTTTTTAGGCTAAAAAGGAGGGTTTTAGAGTTAGGTGCCTTGGAGGAAGAGTTTCTAAGAAGTAATAGTGGATTATAGGGTTTTGACATGTGAGGAATTTATTCCCATGGGTTTTAGAGAGTTTTCAAATGTTTAGAGATAATTCTCTTTGTAAAAGAGGGCTAATTGGAGGCCTAAAACAATGAAATTTTGGGTTTTGAGGGTATTAGTCTGAAGTAACCATGGTCAAGTTTCTGATATGTTAAAATATGTCTAAATGGGTCCTTGAAAAGGTTTATTTCTTGGTCTATAAGAATTGAATCAAGGAGTTTCACCCGAATGAAGGGGTTGGGAGTGTTATAAGGAATTGAAGAGCACTGGTCGAGAAAGAGAGAAATTTGGAACTTGGAGATCTAATAGTTGATTTGTTGTTGAAATTGTGATAGGTTGTGTTATAGGACCTCATCCTACTACTTAAAAGTGGTATCAGAGAAAGGAAGTAGATCTTTGAAGAAGAAAGTTGTAGATTGTGAAAGAGAGATTGAAAGGTGAAGATGCCTCCAAAAGGAAAGAACACAAAAAAGGAGATGAATGATTTGAGAAATCAATGCACTAAAGAGATCAGAGAATTGAAAGAGAGATTTTCAGCCTTAGAAACCAATAAGAGAAGAGAAGCAGTTGAAAGAAGTGATTCAGAGGAAGAAGATGATGAAGATTTTGAGGATGTTGAAGAAGAGCTTGATCCAGAAGACCAGAGAATGGCCAAGTTGATAAAGGCAGTTAAAGTTGAAAAATACAAGGTAAAAATAAATGTGGAAAAGTTTGGTGGTAATTTGAATGAAGAGGAATTGTTAGATTGGATAGCTTGTTTGGATAACTATTTTGAATGTGAAGAGATTCTTGAAGAACATAGAGTGAAGATTTCCAAAACAAAGCTTAAGGGTCATGCACTTGTATGGCGGGATTATCTACAGTCATAGAGAAGGAAACGAAACAAGTCAAATATTGTGGATTGGGACAAGATGGTATCTAAACTAAAAGGTAATTTTATCCCTTTAGATAATCAAATTCAAATGTTTAAGAAGTTGCAATGTTTAAGGCAAAAAGAAATGGATGTAAAGGCCTACACTGAGGACTTTTATAGATTGAGCATGCGATCTAATCACAATAAAAATGAAGATGAGAAAATAGATAGGTACTTGGGTGGCTTAAGAATGAACATACAGGATGAGTTGGCTTTGAATAATCCTAGAAATGTAGAAGAATGCTATAAAATGGCATTCAAGGCTGAAGAGAAGATAAATAGAAGACAAGAGAAAACAGTAAGTGGAAGAGGTAGCACCATGAGAGCAAGAGGAAATTTTTCTACTCCAAGGCAAGCAACTGAAAATTAACAAGAAGAACCAAGCAAGAGAGATGAGCAGGTTGCTGATTTTAGAGGAGGATATAGAGGCACAAGGGGAAGATTTGGAGGTGGAAGGAATTCAAACACTTTTGTAGGTAGATGTTATCATTGTCAGGAATATGGCCATCCTGCTTGGAAGTGCCCTGTGAAAAGTGGAACCACATCAAGTGGAGGAGAAAGGAAGCCTGAAAGAAGAGCACAAATAGTTCATGAAGATGAGGTTGGGAGTTCAAATTCAAATTCACTACGTGCTGATCCTAAGGTTGGAGAGATGTTGATGATGAAGAAGTAAATCTTGAAGACCATGAAGGAGGAAGAGTTGCTTCAAAGAAAAGATTTATTTAAAGCAACCTACAGATGTAGGAATAAGGTATGCAAAGTCATTGTTGATTCAGGTTGTACATAAAACATTGTGTCTCATGAGATGGTAGAAAAATTGCATTTTCAAAGAGTACCTAGGAAAAGGCCGTATAAGGTGTCATGGGTGAGTGAAAATCAGTCTTTGATGGTGAGTGAACAAGCAAGGGTTGATTTTAAAATAGGTCCATATAAAGATGAAGTGCTTTGTGATATAATACCCATGAGTTATCATTTATTGTTAGGAAGGCCTCGACAGTTTGATAGGTTGGCCTTGCACATTGGTAGACAAAACACATACACCATAGAAAAAGATGGGAGAGAGTTTGTTTTAACTTCTTTGGTTGAGAATCTAGAGGAATATGGTGTGGTTATTATGTTTGGGAGAAAATGATGTGTGGATGAAGATGAAAGAAAGAATATGTGTGTAGCAGAAAATGCCATGCTTGCCAAAGATAGGATGGTAGGAAGAAAGCATGAAGATGACTTGCAGGAAAGTGGAAAGAAGAATTAATTTGTGTGGAAAAAGAAAGTGGAACAAATTGTGTCTCAAACTAGTAAAGTGCAGAGTGAGTGTGAAGGGACTTTGGAAAGGCAAGGAAGCAGTGATGGTATAGTTGTAGGGACTGTTATATGTCATGTAGAAGCAAAGAGAAAGTTAAGAGATGTTTGTACAAATGATGGTGAGATAAAAGGACAATTGAGGGATGATGTGATTGATGAAACAATTGGTAATACAATGTATAAAGAAAGTACAGGTCTAACAAGGACCATTCAATGCAAAGGTACAATGGAAAAGATAGAGGCAGGTCTGAGAAAGACTGGTGTTTGCAAGAATATAGTGGACAGTGATGGAAATATAAGTGGAAGGAACAAAGGAAATAGAGTAGAACAAGAGAAAATGGTGATGGAAGTTGAAGAAAGGAAAAACATAGGTGAAAAGAAAGATAAAATGATAGTGTTTGATGATGAAAAATTGAACAAACACCCCACAGTACAAAGAGGATAGTTGGAGCATCAAATAAGTGAAGGAAACACCAAGAATGTTAATGAAAATGAAGAATCAAAGAAAGAAAAAATAAAAAGAGGACAAAGGAAGGAATAATACAAGGGTGGACATGTAACTTTCATCTTTCCAAGGGACTTGGAAAATCTTCAAGATGGGGTGTATGGTGCAGGAGCCCCATTGGTGCAAAATTGTCAATTTAAGTTCATAAGGTTAGGCTTTAGAAGTTTTTGAATTTTATGTTAAAATAAGGTCTATAAGAAAATTTTAGGATTTAAGTTGTCAGTTTTGATTCATTTTTAGGTGTTAGGAGGTTTGAGTCATTTAAAAGATGCAAAAGGTTGAAATATTGCTTTTATGGGGAAAATGCAAAATTTTGAAAATTGTAAAAAGGTTGAGTTGGAAGACCAACGGTCTTAAGCCTTCAAAAAAAAGTTGGAGGGATTTAGAAAGTAAGTTTAGAATGGAATTTTTTTAAAATTCCTTGAGAAACTCGAATGAAGGTTTTGGATTGGAAAGAAGATTGGATCAATAAAAACTCAGATTTTCTCCATCTTTTTTGTATTTCCAGTTATAGAAGAAAATTATACGGCCTGTACATCAATTATTTGTTCTATATTTGTTGATATTTGCATATTATATTGAATTACCTTTATTTTGAATCCATTTTGAAGGTTTTATATTGAGTTTTGTGTCTTTTATCATCAAATTACTAAAACCGGCTTGAACTTGTACATTTGAAGGTTTTGAGTTAACAATATGTTTTTTTGACCCATTCCTCTTTTTGTAGCCTCTTTAACTTGAGGAATGGGTCTTCACTAACAGTAATAAGGTATGAGGATGTTGAATTTATGTAGGGGGGGTCAAGAAGTGAGATGGGTGTCAAGCGCAAGTATGGAAAAATTGTGTTTTCCATGAAGAAAAGTGAGGTTTTAGTGAGTCAAATTGAAAATTTGCCTTGGTCAGCGTGGTTTCATGTTGAATTAAGCATGATTAGATGATTTTAGACTTTTTTGAGTAATTGATAAGTTATGGAGTGGCTGGGAAGTATGTTTTTCAATAAACCCCTAGTTTTTAGGCTAAAAAGGAGGGTTTTAGAGTTAGGTGCCTTGGAGGTTGAGTTTCTGAGAATTAATAGTGGATTATAGGGTTTTTACATGTGATTAATTTCTTCCTAGGGGTTTGAAAGAGTTTTCAGGCATTTAGAGATAAGTCTCTGTGTAAAAGAGGGCTAATTGGAGGCCTAAACCAGTGAAATCTTGGGTTTTTAGGGTATTGGTCTGAAGTAACCATGGTCAAGTTTCTTAAATGTTAAAATATGTCCAAATTGGTCCTTGAAAAGTTTCAGGTCTTGGTCTAGAATAATTGTATCAAGGAGTTTCACCCGATTGAAGGCGTTGGAAGTGCTACAAGGAATTGAAGAGCACTGGTTGAGAAAGAGAGAAATTGTGAACTTAGAGATCTAATAGTTTATTTGTTGTTGAAATTGTGATAGGTTTTGTTTCAGGACCTCCACCTATTGCATCATCAAGCAAGAATATCAACAACCATACCTTTGAACAACAAAGAACGAAGTCCTTTCATGGGTTGGGATTCAGGGTTACTCAATACCCGATACTGTAGACTTCACAAGTAAAGCATACGATGGAACTCTGAAGTCCGATTGCCGAAAATCTTCAAATTTTCTAATTCTTTTTCAACTGCATTTAGTAAGTGATAAGCCTGAAGCCTGAACATCAAAACTAAAAAACTTCTAAGTGTTTTCTTGATATTAGAGAGCCTTAACTAGTAGTTTGAGATACCTTTTTCTCAACATCCATGAGAATCAAGTTGCAAATAGTGGATTCTAGAACGAAACCAACATCATGGTTTCACTTAGGAGGGCTGAGAAATAAATTTTGATATATAACACTTGGTATTTAGAGATTATGTTTCGAGTTTTTTTGGGCCAAGCCATGGAGGACTGTACAAAAATTTGTACAATTTGAAAAAATATACATTCAGATTGTCTAGCATACCATATTTTGTAGCATACCATTCTACATTAGTTTCTTGATCTGTGTGCTACCTCAACCTCTGTGCAATATTTTTTTAAATTTTTTTTGGTTGCTAGTACAATAGTAGGCATTAGGGAATATTTTGTTAGTTTTGAGAATATTCCATCAACTGATGTCAACATGATGTCATTATTTTTCATTTTTCATCCCAAAGTTTACCCCTTCACCATTGGCTTGATTTTATTTTTGGCTCAACTTCAAGAGCTTCAATCTCGAGCATACGATCATTTTTTTGAGTGAAATTTTTTATTTTATGTATTTTTTTGTCTTCTATCCAATGGTATTATTTTTTGTAGTAATGATGTACGTAGTTTGAAAAAAAATCAGATTCTCATAAGACAACCTGTAGTGTTCTCATTTTTGGAACTTCAAAGGGATCGTTTGGGCTCATACAAACCCCTTTTTGGGTCTCATTTTTTTGAACTTGCATTATTTTTTGAGCTCTACATAGTGGTGATGTTAATTTTTCATAATGTATTTTGGATTTTTAAACTATGAGTATGTCTCTTTTGAGGTTTTGTACATCAAATCCACTTTGTGGAATTTGTAATGTACTAAAATAAAGTGTCATATCACTGTATCATTTTAGGGGAGGTCATTCTTTGAATAATGGGTTTTTTTCATTTTCTTGAGGTTTGAAATGTATACCTGATATATGTCTTCATTGTCTAGCTCATGACATTAAATTGTAAGAACTCAAAACAAAAAATAATTATGTAAATGCACTCATATAAAGTTTCACAAGAACTAAATGTGTGTTCCTAATGAAGAGAATTTTGTACTTACACTGAATTATAGAGTGTAATGGGGGTTTGTGTATTGCCTTGATTTGCAATCACAACAATGGATCCTTTTGATTATCACCTCATGTGTGTGTTCCTTGATGCACACACTTTTTCAATTTCTTGTACATGTTTTTGGACCTAATGTTGGGTCTACATTCTTGTACACACTTTTGTGCCCAATTTTAGATGGTTTGCCTATATTTCTTCCTCATCAACATTAAGGGGGGAATTATCATAATTTTATGCTAATGCTTCCTTGGTTTCAATGGAGTAGTGGAGGAACCTTCTAATTTTGGGGGTTCTCATAGACCTTCTATCCTTATCTCTCCTATGGGGGGATTATTTTAGTGGATCATATTTGTGAGATTCTAGTAATTATGTAGAGCAAAGTGATGAATAATTTAGTAGTGTACTATAGGTCACTCATGCATTTTTTGATCATACTCTAGAATCATAGTACTATCCACATCCTAAATTTCACAAATTTTGATTGCATTTGTGCCATCTATGTATTCATAGTTTAGTAGCATTCTATATATTCACTCATGCAATGTTCTGTATCTCTTATCTCAATCCACATTTTTTTGAGGTTCGTTGATTCTAGCAAACACCAGTTCATCTTCAATAGATTTTATAGCTTTGACACGCTTTAGGATTTCTTCATCATCATGGTCTTACCTTCATGGGAATTTTTTTTAGGAGGTCTTATCCTTCTCTTTCTCTCTTTTGGAGAGGAGTTTATTTTCCATTGGTTTTTCTCCTTTTTCTTCTTTTTTAAGGGATCATTATTGTACATGAGTACCTTATAAAATATTGTGACTGGGACTCATCTTAGTGTTTAGATTACTCCCTAAGTATCACTTAAGCAAGGGTGTTAGCATGAAAATAGGTATTATCAAAGTAGTTAGCTTTTAGAATACTTAGTAGAGTCTTATTCACACCACACTTAAGCTCACCTAGAGGTTATCTAGACTTTTGTCTCACCTCACAGAGACTCACCGAGTGTCCCAACACTTGTACTTATATTCCTACACTTGTTTCATACTTGGAGGGGTAGTTAGAGTCTTACTCCTAAATTCTCCCCTATTCTTGCCTGGATTTATAAGCAAGAATCAGTTGTACATTTCATAATATATAATTTCAAAATATAGACACTCCTCAAATTATTTTATCAATATAGCTAGCAAAATATATTTATTTTAACTCAAAATGATATGAAAATATAATTACCAACACAATAAGGTATGATAGTAAAAATCCTAAAAAAGATAGTGCCATCTCTAACCATATCACATTTGACAAGCATACACACCTTTGACATCAATGACAAATTTTTTTCAACAATCTCCCCATTTTTCATGGATGACCAATAACAAAATGTTTGCCACACATGAAGAAAAATTTGTATCTTCTCCACACCAAGTTTCCATTTCTTTCCTTAGAGGATATATCATTTTGAGTTCCACTTCTCCCCCTTTGAAATAAATAGAAAAGGTCAACAAAATCCCCCCTTGTGTATTTCTGGTACTCTGGACACTCTAAAAACATGTTCCCAAATAGACTCCCCCTAAGTCCATACTACATTGATTTTGAAAAAATTGTGCAAGACCAACAATCCTTCTTGTAGTATGGAGACCAAAATACCCCATAATATGTACTTTCTCTTGATTCAAGAGGAGGGTGCAACAACTCCCAGCTTCTTCAAGAGAAACTCAAAATTATCCTTAAGAAATGGTTTTATGAAAATGTCTGGTAGTTGCTCCTTGGTTTCAACATACTCTAACTTTACCTCTTTCTCTACAACCTTCTCCCTTAGAAAGTGATACTTGATTACAATATGTTGTGTCCTTAAATGCATTATCAGATTCTTTGATATGTTTATAGAATGGAAATAAGTTCATAAAACTTAGCCTTCATATCCTTCAAGTTCTATTTCATCCATAACACTTGAGTGCAACATGAAACTGCCACAATGTATTCTACTTCTATTGTAGATAAGGAAACTAAATCTTGTTTCTTGCTCAACCATGATACACAACTATTACCAAGAAATAACACTCCATTGCTTGTAATCTTTTGATCGTCTATGTTTATTAACCAATTTGTATCTGTGTATGCAGTCATAGTGGAATTTTCACTCTTAGGATACCAAAAACCAAAATTAATTGTAGTTTTTAGATATCTGAATATTCTCTTTACTGATTTGACATGTGTTTTCTCAAGTTCTTTCTAAAATCTAGCTATCATTCCAAATACCTACATTTATCTGGTCTAGATACAATCACATACCATAAACTGCCAATCTTGAACCTATACAAGGTTTGGTTTGTTGGATTAGATTCATAATCCTTACTCATCTTACATTCGATAACCATAGGTGTATATACTCATTTACATTCTTCCATATTGAGATTTATCAACATCTCCTTTATGTACTTGTTCTGAGAAATAAATATACCTTTATCTGACTAAAAAATATGTAAGCTAAGAAAGAAAGACAATTATCCAAGAATTGAAATTTTAAATTCACTTTGCATTGCATTTAAGAACTCTTTGCACATGTCATCATTGTTTCCTCCAAAGATAATGTCATCAACATAGAAAAAAAAAAAACAATAACTTGTGTAAGAGAGGGGGATCAACCACCGCAAGGCCCCAAGTCACAAAAGGCCAAGAGCAGAAAGCCTACCCTAACTTACCTCAGTTCAAAGGAAGGTTAGGATGAAAAAGGATGAGAATGATGAGGACTATATGTCCTTTGATCACTCTGTGATCCTAGGAGTTGCAAGAAAACCAAACGAGTCACTTTTCTAGAGTTAACTATGTGTCTCAGGTAGCTCTCTATCTGAGGATAGAAGCGCGGTTCTGGGATGATAGCACGACGTGCTAACATCTCATAGGTGTGCTAGCATCCATACAACAAAAGAACCAAAAAGATGAGGTTGGAATCTCGAGAAAGGACTAATAGTCGAGTCTAATAGTTTTGAGAAGAAAAGAACGAGACTAAGAAGAGAGAAAAGTAAATACAAAAGTGATAAAAGAGGTATATTACTGAGAGGGTGACGAAGATGATCTCACAGAATATCCTCCTCGCTAGCTTGCTTCAAACTCTCTCCACCTGGACACAATAAAAGGAGAAATTTTTGGGGTTGTATAGGGGCTTGCCTTAGTCAAACCCCCATCTTGGTGTTTCCACCTCCATAGACAACCAAGTTTGGAATGATAGGAATAAAGATAAAGAAAGGAACTACAAGCTATGTAAACACACAAAATTACAAGTACGTGCTTACTCAATCGAAAATAATAGGAGAGATTAGAGGAGCTTACCACCTTCTTCCAAAGCACTCAAGGCTTGTGGAGGAGAGAACGAGAGGGACTCAATCCTTTATTTTCGTGGTGTCTGTCCTGTGCTCACCTTGTTGGGGTGATGGAGTAGTGGATTGTTGCAATGGAGTGAAGGGTGTTGCTAAAAAGCTTGTGAATGCTTGGAAATGGTGGAGAAAATGTGAAGGTATGGATTCAATATCTTACCAAACTCCGTCTAAACTTGAGAATGGATTAGAGAGTGAAGATTATGAAGGAGAATGTGAAAAATGGCCATATTCGGGTTGGCCAACCGAAGATGGACGTTACTCTTCGACTTCCAATTGAAAATGTAATGCCTTCACAGTCTCCAGCTGCAAGAATCTACCAGGGATGTAATCACACTGCACGGACTTCTACGTGCCATTCGGGCATCCTCGAAAAAAATGTCCCCACTGACACACAAACAAGGCGCCAAGTGGAATTTAAGCATCGAGCTTAAGTGGAATGCAAGCAACGGGCTTAAGTGGAATTAAACTTCCTCTTTCGGTTTTCTAAAGTGTAAAGGGGTAAAAAGGGAATTTGCGTTAGGGGTGAAAATTCACGTTCATATAACTTGTCACCTTTCATTTTTATGTACAATTTTCTATCCAAACTATCTCTTTGTAACACCTATAGTTGTAGATACTCGTCTAGCCTAGAATACCAAGCTCTAGGAGTATGTTTAATACCATACAGAGCCTTCTTCAACTTGCATACAAAATCTAGATTATTTGATTAATGAAATCCTTCTAATTTATCAATGTAGACTTCTTCTTCTAGTTGACCATTCAAAAATGGAGACTTCACGTCCATCTGATACACCTTAAAATTATTGAATGTTGATAGAGCCAAAAACATTTTGATTGCCTCTAGTCTTGCTATCAAAGCAAATGTCTCTTCAAATTCTATTCCTTCAACCTAAGCATATCCTTTACACACAAGCCTAGCCTTGTTCTAGATCACTTCTCCATCTTCGTTTAGTTTATTTATGAAAAACCACTTAGTACCTATAACACTCTTGCCTTTAGGTCTTGGAACTAATTCCCAAGTTTCATTTTTCTCAACTTGATTCAATTCTTCCTTCATGGCTTCTATCCAACTCTTTTCTTTTTTGGCTTATGTATAGGATTTTCCTTCAATTTATGATAAAAATACAAAATTTACTTGTCCATTTTCTTTTCCAACCTTTCTCTAAGTTTGTAATCCACTATTCTTGTCTCCTATAATCTAATATTCATAATGGTTTTTCTATACGTACCTTGTTGGATTCTTTGTAATAGTGTTCTCAGAATCATCTTTTGAATCTCCATCATTGGTATGGATTGGATCTTCATCATATTCTACTTCTAGAATTTTTTTAGACTGAATTGTCTTATCAACCCTTACATTCAAACTTTCCATAATCCTCTTCATCCTCTTATTGTAACATTTATATGCTTTACTAGTCATAGAGTACCCAAGGAAAATACCTACGTCATACCTAAAATCAAACTTACCCAAGTTTTCTACATCTCTTTTGATGTAGCATTTCTCCCAAATATCCTGAGATGTTTGACTAAAGTTTGTCTTCCTCTCCAAAGCTTATATGGTGTTTTATCAAACTTAGGTTTGATCTGTGCTCTATTCAGAATAACACCGTAGTCTAAACTTCTTCTCTCCAATACATATCCGATATATTTGCTTGACTCAACATTGTTCTTGGCATCTCTTGTATAGACCGGTTCTTCCTCTCTTCAACTCCATTTTATTGTGGAGTCTAAAGAGAAGAGAATTTCCTTTAGATCCCATGTTCTTCATAGAATACAACAGACCAGTTAGAATTAAATTCTCCACTTTTTTTTGATCTTAGGACCTTTATTGTCCTTTTGGTTTCATTCTCAACTAATTCTTTGAATGCTTTTTACTTCTCAAATGCTTCTGATTTATCTTTTAAAAAATTAATCCAAGTCATTCTAGTGTAATCATCAATAAGAATCATGAAACTCCTGCCACCTTGTAGACTCTTTGTCCTAATTGGTTTACACAAATCCATATGGATCAAATCCAATGGTTTTTATGTAGAACATGTTGGGAATGAGTGCCTCAACTTCTTGTTTGGACCTCTGAAAAAACTTGGCAAAATTATCATCTTTCTAAGTCTTTACCGCTCTACCGTTGAGAGTCTTTCATAGAGGTGCAGTATGTCGGTTTACCGCCTTACCGCAGGCCTCTACCGGTCTGTCCACGGATGGGCGGTGTTACCACCATACCATAGGGTCTCCATATTAGGCTGGTGAAAGCATGGTTGATAGGCGCAGTCAGTGCAAAGCCTTACCTCCCTACCGTAGAGGGTGTTCATTGGTGGTGCGGTGACCGCGGTGAACGAAGATAGTTAAGCAAAGTTTTCTTACTGCCACAACACGATGGAATTTCGGCCATGTCAGGTGGTGTAGTAAGCCATGGGAGGTCAGAGATAATGGTTACCTCATTGCCGCAAAGGTCTTGTGGTCAGGGAAAGGTAGCACGGTGGAGCTTGACGGTCGACACAGGCAATTACTACCATACCGCGGGAGGCTTTTCTTAGCCTCGCAGTTGGGCGGTGGCACCGTCATACCTTGGAAGATTGTTTTGAGCTCGGTGGTGACACGATGTTATGCAACAGGCTAGTAGACATGCCGCTACCTTGGTACCATGAGGGTGTTAGAAGGGACCTACGGTTGGGCGGTGGCACCACCATACAGTGAGAGGTCTCGTGGGGCTCGACGGTAGTGTGGTGAAGGTAGCAGACGGGTTGACAAGGGCTTACCGCCATACCGCGGTGGCTGCTTTTACTCAGTGAGGTAGCATGGTAAGAGATGTTTGTCACTTGTGTTGACTGATCTGACTTGATTGGAAGTGGGGAACAAGTAGAGAGGCGACTTGTGAAAAATTATCAACATTTGATTGGTTGAAGTATGAAGCGCTGAAAATAGTAATTGCAAGACGTGTTTTGGCTGATGACAAAATCCGATTAAGTCAAGTGAGTTAATTCTTGGGTAGACCGATGTGTGTTTGCAGGGTAGATCGGTCAGAAGATCAGATTGCTTGATTTGGTGATCGGTGCATTATTAAGGCTTGTAATTGGTTTGAATGTTAAATGCGATGTAAGACTTGTATAGTCAATTACATTGATATAAGTGATGAAGGGTGACAGTGAGATAGAGGGACAAAATAGAGAGTTGTATTCATTGTATACCGGAAGAAGTATTGTAATGGTGTGTGCATGAAAACTCAAGTCTATTGCTATGAGCTAACTTTTAAAGAGTGAGGACTATGAAATTTGTTTGAAATTTATTTTACTATAATACAAAGTGTCTTCTCTTGGTGTGGTGGGTTTTTTCCTGAAAGGGTTTTCCCATGTAAATATGGTGTTATCTGTGATTGCTTATTTATGTTTCTCTTGTTACCTTGTATGTGTTCATCTCAGTTGTTTCAAGAAGCTTTAAAACTGGTCTTTTGCACTTCTCCTATGTTGTATCAGCGTTAGGAAAATGATTCCGCACTTTTATTTTATTTTCAAGTGGTATTAGAGATTGGCCAATTGTGTTATCCTTGTTAGTAAGGCTGGTTTTTTGTGCTAATATTGTTCCAGTGGGAGTATTACAAAGTTAGAACCTAGTTCTGTTTGAGATGGTGAGTACATCAGGTAGAGTAGAGATTGAAAAATTCAATGGTGGCAATTTTGAGTTATGGAAACTCAAAATGGAAGACTTGCTTGTGGATAGAGACCTCTGGGTTGTTGTGTCTGGAACGTTTCCACAAAGTATGAAGCAATAAGATTGAGACCTCACAAATAGAAAATTGAGAGGTCTGATAAGACTTAGTGTGGCCGATTCTGTACTCCTGAACATCCATGAGGAGAAGTCTACAACTTAATTATGGAAGAAGCTTGGTGATATTTATCAGGGACTGTCTCTGGTAAATAAGTTATTCCTGAGGAAGAAGTTGTACTCCTTGAAGATGGAAGAAGGTGCATTTGTTGCAGACCATCTGAACTCATTTAATATGAGTGTTGCTCAGTTGATATCTATGGGTGTAAATATTGAGGAGGATCCTTGCATGCTCCTATTATGTTCGTTACATGACACTTGGGATCATCTTGTAATGGCTATTGGAAGTATGACCGATACTTTCAAGATAGAAGACGTTGTTGCCTCACTGTTGTCTGAAGAGATGCAGAGGAAGTTTTTAGAGATGGCCAAAGAGGCCCTTTCTATTCGAGGTAGATTGAAGGAGAAAGAAAAGAAGAAGGACAAGAATTCCAAATCTAAATCTGTAGGGAGATCAAAGTCTCTTGGTAAAAAGTCCAAGGTGAAATGCTGGAACTGTGGACAACTTGGTTATATACGAAAGGATTGTAAGGAGAAGAAGAAGAAGAAGAGTAACGCTTCAGACAATGAATCTTCTCAAATTGATGTAGATGCCTTCATTGCAACCTTGGAAACTCAGGCATTAGATGATGTCTGGCTGGTTGACTCGGGGGCATCCTTTCACATGATGTCTCATAAAGAATGGTTCACTAAGTACGTGAATTATGATGGTGGAAAGGTGTACCTGACGAGTGATTCAACATTGAAGATTGTTGGCCATGGAAGAGTCAAAATATAGTTCCTTGATGGTACAATCAAAGGGATTGGTGGCATAATTCACATACCAGGTTTGGTTTGTAACTTACTTTCTGTCAGTAAGCTGATTGATACTAGTGTATAAGTTTCTTTCTTGAGTAAAGGATGTAAGATGGATAGAGGTGCAATGGTGCTGGCTAAGGGTGTACATACTGGCACTCTGTACAAGCTAGATGCATGTCCTGTTCAATGCAACAACGCCTCTGTAAAGTCAAGCAAAGTTGTTCTTGTAGAGTAAGATGAAGATGCTTCTCTGGCTGCAAATGCCTTGGAGATGAAACTCCCAGCAAAGAAGACCATGTTGTGGCATCATAGACTCGATCACATAGGTGAGAAAGGTTTAAAAACCTTGAAAAATAAAAATCTTGTTGAAGGGCTTGATGATTGTAACCTTGAGTTTGATTTTTGTGAACACTATATTTATGGAAAGCAACACCGTGTTTATTTTTATTCGAGTCCTCATAAATCTTCTGGTGTTACTGGGTTATGTCCATTCTAATGTGTATGGTCCAGTTAATGTTCCTTCATCATCGAAGTCTAGATATTATGTTTCCTTTATTGATGCCTATTCGAGAAGGGAATTTATTTACTTTCTTAAGAGTAAATTAGAAGTGTTCGGTCGGTTTAAAGAATTTAAAACTTTGATAGAGAATAAGACATGAAAGAAAATTAAATGCTTGAGGATGGATAATAGTGGAGAGTTTTGTTCTGCATAATTTGAAAGGTACTACATAGACCATAGGATTAAAAGGCATAAAACTACACCTTATATTCCACAACAAAATGGAGTTGCTAAAAGGTTGAAAAACATGTTAATGGAAAGAGCGAGAAGTATGTTGAGTAGTTTTGGTTTGGAGAAAAAGTTTTGGGTTGAGGCTGTGGCTACGACATGTTACCTGGTAAATCGTTCACCTTGTTCTGCTCTAGTTGACAAGCCACCTTTGGAAGTGTGGTCTAGTAAGAAGCCCTCTCTTAGACATATTTGTGTCTTTGGCTATGAGGCATATGTATATGTTCCCAATGAGAAAAGATCAAAGTTGGAGAACAAGGCTATTAAATGTATCTTCATCGGATATGACGTTGGTGTGAAGGGATACAAGCTTTGGAATCCTGATACTGAGAAGGTTTTGTACAAAAAAAGTGTAATATTTCATGAGATGAAACCTTCAGTAGCTGATCCATAGCTAGAGATAGATAAACAAGAAAAGAAGAATGATGTAGTTAAGATTCCTCAAACTCTAGAAAAAAGAGGAACTACATGGTGTACCTAAAACTGAGGAGAGTTGAAGCAGCTCTGAGAGTTTTGAAGATGAAGAATCACAACCTCAACCAATAAGAAGGTATGCACATGAAAAATGATAACCTAATAAGTATGGTTTATCTATGTTAGATTCAAACTGTCTATGCTTTGATTACTAGCACTGATGAGCCTAGGACTGTAAAAAAAGCTATTAGCATGTCTGATTCAAATTATTGGTTGGAAGCCATGAACGAAGAAATGGAATCATTGAAGAAAAATGAAACCTGGGATTTGGTACCTTTTCCTGAAGGGTGAAATCCTGTTGGTTGTAAATGGGTATTCAAGAAGAAGACTAGTCTAGATGGCAGTGTAGAAAAGTATAAGGCAAGGTTGGTTGGAAAAGGTATTTCCTAGATAGAGGGAATTGATTATGGGGAAATTTTTTCCCCTGTAGCAAAGCTGACATCTATCAAATTTTTGTTGTCATTGGAAAAATCATATGACTTAGAGATTGAGCAGATGGATGTGAGGACAAAGTTTCTCCATGGAGAGTTGGAAGAAGAGATTTACATGTTCCAGCCCGAGCACTTGATTGAAAAGGTAAACAAAGTCTGGTATGCAAATTAAAGAAATATTTGTATGGTTTGAAGTAGTCTCCTAGAATGTGGTACCAAAAATTTGACACTTTTGTGTTGTCTATGGGATTTCTAAGATCAAAATATGATCATTGTGTTTATTATAAATCTAAAAATGATCATGTTCTTATTATTACCATGTACGTGGATGATATGTTGTTCATAGGAAATAGTAAGTCTATGATTTCTGATCTTAAATTGCAGTTGTCTGCAAAGTTCGAAATGAAAGATCTGGGTGTAGCAAGGTATATTCTTGGGATGTAGATATCAGGGACAAAATGAGTAGGAAGCTTTGGGTTAGCCAGGGTAAGTATGTTAACACAATTCTGGAGAGATTTGGTATGGATGATTGCAAGAAACTAGTTGTTCCAGTTATGCAGGGAACAAATCTATCTATTGAAGACTATCCTAAATCTGCTACTAAGATGGACGACATGACCAGGGTGCCATATGCAAGTGTTGTTGGTAGTCTAATGTATGCAATGGTCTGTACAAGGCCAAACATTGCCCAAGCAGTGGGAGTTCTTAGCCATTTTATGGCGAATAGGAAGATCGCATTGGGATGTTGTGAAGAGAGTGTTCAGATATTTAAAGGGGACTTCAAAATATGCTTTGTGTTACCATGGTAGTTCGGTTGCATCACAGAGAACACTCAAAATTCGTGGATATGTAGATTTTGATTGGGTAGGGGACATTGACAACAGAAGTTCCACCAATGGATATAATTTCATGTTAAATGGTGGTACAGTCAGATGGATGAGCAAGTGATAGGTTGTAGTCGCTTTATCCACTATAGAGGTCGAATACATGGCAGCAACACACACCTGCAAAGAAGTAGTTTGGCTGAGTCGTTTGTGTTCTGATGTTGGTTTTAATGTAGGGCAGATTAAAATATGTTGTGACAGTCAGAGTGCCATTTGTTTGGCAAAGAATCTGACTTTCCATGCCAAGACAAAGCACATTGATGTGCAATATCACTTTGTGAGGGACATGGTGGAAGATGGAAAGATCTGTTTAGAAAAGGTTAACACTTTGAAGAATTTTGCAGATGCATTAACAAAGCCAGTGAGCACAGACAAGTTCAGATGGTGCACAAAATCGATGGGCCTTGGGGCCCATGATCGTCAATTTTTTTATGAAGTCTAGAGGAAGCCAGGAAGTCTTTGTCACGTGGGAGCTTGTTGGGAACAAGTGCCTCAACTTCTGGCTTGGACCTCTAAAAAGACTTGGTGAAATTATCATCTTTCTAAGCCTTTACCGCTCTAACGTTGAGAGTCTTTCATAGAGGTGCAATATGATGATTTACCACCTATTTGTGGGCCTCTCTCGGTTTGTTCGTGGTTGGGCGGTGTTACCGCCATACCATAGGGTCTCCATCTTAGGTTGGCAGTAGCCTGGTTGACAGGCGCAGTCAATGCGAAGCCTTACCTCCCTACCGCGGAGGGTGTTTGTTGGTGGCATAGTGAATGAAGATAGTTAAGCGAAGTTCGCTTACCACCACATCGTGATGGCCTTTCGACCATGTTGCGGTGGTGCGGTAAGTCGTGGGAGGTCAGAGATAACGGTTACCTCCTTTCCACATAGATCTTGTGGTCAGGGCAAGGTAGCACAGTGGAGCTCGATGGTTGGTACAGGAAGTTATTTCCATACCGCAGGAGGCTTTGCTTAACCTCGTGGTTGGGCAGTGGAACTGCCATACCGTGGAAGATTGTTTTGAGCTCGGCGGTGATGCGGTGTTATGCGATGGGCTGGCATACATGCCACCACCTCGGTACCGCAAGGGTGTTAGAAGGGACTTGCGGTTATGCGGTGGCACTGCCATACTGCGGGAGGTCTCGCGGGGCTCGGTGGTGGTGCGATGAAGGTAGCATACGGGTTGACAAGGGCTTGCCGCCATACCACGGTGGTTGCTTTGACTCGGCGAGGTAGCGTGGTAAGTGTTGACCGGTCTGGCTTGACTTGAAGTGGCGAACAAGTATAGAGGTGATGCGTGGCAAGTTATCAACATCTGATTTTTCAAAGTTTGGAGTGGTGAAAGTAGTGATTGCAAGACGTGTTTTGATTGATGACAAAATCTGATTAAGGCAAGTGAGTTAATGCTTGGGTGGCCCAATGCATGTTTGCAGGGTAGATCGATCAGAGGATCAGATGGGTTGATTGGGTGATCGGTGCATTATTAAGGTCTGCAATTGGTTGGAATGTTAAATGCGATGTAAGACTTGTATAGTCGATTACATTGATATAAGTGATGAAGGGTGACGATGAGATAGAGAGACAAAATAGAGAGTTGTATTCATTGTATTCTAGAAGAAGTATTGTAACAGTGTGTGCATGAAAAATCAAGTCTTCTGTTGTGAGCTAACTATTAGAGAGTGTTTATTGTGAAATTTGTTTGTAATTTATTTTACTGTAATACAAAGTTTCTTCTCTTGGTGTGGTGGGTTTTTTCCTAAAAGGGTTTTCCCTCGTAAATCTTGTGTTATATGTGATTGCTTACTTCTGTTTCTCTTGTTACCCTGTATGTGTTCATCTCAGTTGTTTTAAGAATCTTTAAAAATAGTATTTTTCACTTCTCCTCTGTTGTATTAGTGTTAGGAAAATGATTCTGCACTTTTGTTTTCTTTTCAGAACATTCCTTTGTAGGAAATTTGGAATTTGTCTATTTTCCCTCACGACATAGTTTGCAACTTGTAGAGTAAGGTTTTTTGATCTTTGAAATATCCTAGACCATTCTCTTTGAGCTAATATTTACAATGTCATCAAATTTGATGTGTCCCAATCTTCTGTGCTAAATCCAACTTTCTTCTCTTTGTATAGTAAGGTATTTTTTCCCATTCAACTCACTAAGATAATATATATCTCTATTTTTCAAGCTTCTTTCTGCAATTAGTTCTCTGGTATAGGATTCTTGGATCTCACAACCTTTAGCACTAAATGAAAGTTGGTAACCCTTGTCACACATTTGATTAACACTTAACAAATTATGCTTTTGTCCTTCAACATATATAACATCATGAGTTTTTGTCCTACCACCATGAAAACTCAAAGTAACGTTATCGGTAATTTTAGCAACATAGTTATTTCCAAGAGTAACAAAAGGTCCATCAATTTTTTTGAAATTCATGAACTTAAATTTGTCTCTAGTCATGTGTCTTGAACATCCTTTGTCTATAATCCATAGATTTTTATCCTTTTGAGCATGTAGAGCAATCTGAGCAATCATGGGCTTCTCTAACTTTTTCTCTTCCGATATCTTCTTTCAAACTTTATTTGATTCATGACTTTAAATTTTTTTCCCTTTTCTTCTTGTTTCTGATAGAGAAGGATTCACAAAATTGATTTTGTAGTTCCTAGCAACGTGTCTAAAATTGTTGTATTTTTAACAAACAATATTGAAATTGTACTGAGGTACAAATGCATTATACTAACAAAGTTGTTTTTTCTTATCGAGCCTTTTCTATAGTCCACATCCTTGTGACCACAATTATTGGAATTAAAATAAAAAAAATAAAAATTGAACTTGGTAATTGTATTTTTGTCTTTCAGATCTTATGTTCTTCTACACCTAGATAAAACCATCATCCTATCTCTTGCTTTCATAAGTTGTGGTACCCTTTTCAAGTTTTCAACTTTCAAAACTAGTCTCTTCTAGATTCCCTTTAATAGGCATTACTGGCTATTTTGTTGCTTTGTTATTTTGATGATCAAAGAAAATACCAATTTTGACACGTGAGGATCATTGACATCCCAATATCTGACCCAGAGTCTCAATACTCTTCCCAAACTTCAATTGCAACTGATGATTTACTTTATTATCGAGATCTTTTCTTAGTGATAATTTTTGCTTCAAGTTTCTCATAGTCCTTGTCTTTTTATAGTAGCCTCCTAGTCAAAAATTCTTCAATCCTCTTTGCTTCTCCTATGTACGTCTCAGATCAATGATCATATTTTCTGCATCCTCAAGCTTTTGAGATAAACTATCTTTAGACTTCACTTCTATAATTATTTTCTTCAGTATTTTGATCTCGTTTATGGCATAAAGCAATTTTTCCACAAGATATTCTTCTTCATCTTCATTTTTTAAATTCATCTTTGCAACATCTTCAGTAGATTCCATAGCCATGAACACAACTCTCTCTTTTTCATCTCCAGAGATATCTTCATCTTCTTCATCAATAGAGTAACCTTCCTCATTAATGAGGAAACTCTTTTGTTTCATCTGTCCTTTATTCCATTTATGAAATTATTTTATTCCAAAAAAATTCCTAGTATTGTTAGAGTCCTTATAAGGAAAATTAGCCATAAAATGTCCTACTTCATGGCAATTAAAAAATTTGAAAGGTAACTTGTATTTATACTTATCAGAACTGTTGCAAGTATGAGAAGATTGATGTCAAAAAACTTGTGTTTTCATTGGTGTCAACTAAATAACGAGGAAGATCATAATTGATGGAATCTTTTGTGTGATAAGTTGATGTTATCCATGCCTTGATTAGTTACATTATGCTGTCATTAGTAAGCTACTAGTGTCAACCTCTAGTGTTGCTTTGATAAGATTCTATGATTTATGATTGATTTTCTATGTTGTAGTTGGTTCAGTTAGGTTGAGGAAGTACTGAAGATGATGAGGGTGTATCTTTGGTGCTTGTTTTCCAAGTGCTTTTGAGAAAAAATGATAAAATGAAGAAACAGTGTGTTGTAGTGGTGTTTTGTGTTGCAGGGTTGTATTTTTGTGTTGCTTTGCATTTCTTCTAAGTTGAATACCTGCCTATGTGATTTTCATATTTTAATAAGAGATGTTCAAAGGTGTTGTATCTAAACTTTGGTGTGTTGTATCGATGTGAAAAATTTGTGTTTACCAGAGTGTGAACTGTGTATTGCAAAGGTGTTTGGGAGAACTATTTTTTCTCCACATTTCAACGTAGTTATGTTTTAGGTCTTGCAGATCTGAAGGAGTTTTGATAATTTTGTATCTCTCTTCATTTGAAGTGGATCAAGGTTTGGTGCTTTTGAAGTTAATTTATTTAGTTACAGTGTAGGGCATAGTAGTCTAGATGTATTGGGTGTGTACATTGTTCAGGTGAAAATTGTTGCAAAGGAGTTTGTTGGATTTTTGGGTGTTTATGTTGGATTTTGTTGTTGTGTTGCTGATATGTGGTTGTCATTGATGTCAAAAATATTAGCATTAGTGTGTCTAAGACTATAAATGTCAAGGATATTGAGAAAATTATAATAAAATATGTTACAGGTTGTCTGTGAAGTAGTGAAGATCAGTATGATGGAAAGTTCAGTATGTTGATGGTGAGCAGTTGTGGATTAAAGGGTTTGATTTCAAGTATATCTAGTTCATCCACCAAAATATTTAGAGGTGTGCATGAAGATTAAGCAAGTTATAAGCTTTTGTGTTTCGACAATTATTTTGTTATTGAAGCTGGTATTCTTGGATGAAGATAATGTGATTCTGGTAATCTGAGTTGTTGGGTATGCTCCTGTGGTGTTTGTGGATGTTTCTAGATCATGTTCTATCTGTGTTGCATATTTTTATTGATCACTATGCTCGTGGTCGATGATTTTCTCTTGCGTGTTCATGTTTCTCATGTTCATGGCTGATAAGGTGATTATAGCGTGTTGTGGATCTTTGAGAAAAAATATTTAAAGGTTTTTTGTGTTCAAGGACATTGTTTTGGGGCTCTAATATGTTGTGGCCAACCTTGGTAGATTCACATTAATAATCTTTATTGTTTTGGGAGGATAGTTTGCATTCATCTTATTATTTTGTTGAAGCCATCATGAAGTGATACAATTACTTGTTGCAGATATATATGAGTGATTGTTTATCTCATTTGAGGTATGCATGATGCGAAGTGTGTGAGTGATGTGTGAATACAAATCGGATCATTGGAAGGAAGAGCAGAGTGTGAAGAAGAGTGAAGAAGAGTAAAAAAGTGTTCATGTGCTTAACTAGAACTATAATCAAGCATTAGTGATGAGAGCCAATTATGTCATATTTTAGCTTATTTCATATACCTTCACACCCACTTTCACATTCCATTTTCGTTCCATATCATACTATTTCCCCATTTTATGTTGCATATGATTAAATATGTATACGTTGTATTTAATAGAGTTTTGGATAAAATATGGAAATTAATGATTGGTTTTCTTTACTAGTAAGCATTGTGGTTTTCAGACTTGAGGAATACAACTTGTAGCATGTTGATTAGAATAACTTCCTGTCACCTTTTATGCAGAATGTCTTCCTATCATTTTTTGGTCAGGAACTTTTGTGTATTACCTTTTGACCAATAATTATTTCTATCATCTTTTTAAAAGACGACATCATCATCCAAGGTGGCGTTAGTTACCCTTTATTGCTAAATTCAAATAAGCATAGGAAATCATGGTTATTTCCAAATAGAGATGTAATTGTCGTCTATGAAGAGGAAACCAAAAAACTTCACTATTTATTATAACAAGATGATTCATGGTCCACAAAAGATGGAGTAGATGCAATCGGTCAAGGCTCCACATGTGTTATTCTTATGGAATAAAGGAGGAAACCAGTGCTAGATATTTGTTGCTAAATAGTTGGAGGAAAATCTGCAAAGATTCACGTCCTTTATTCTTGCCTACATTTATAATGGGTCTGTTTTGCGTTCTAATTTGTGAGCAAATGAAGACGAATCTTGAAAATCTAAAACATGGTTTTTGTACAGAACGGGCCCAATTAAGTTTCCACGTGAAAAAAATCTCAGAAAATGAAGGAGCGGAAAAATATAGGTGGTTTTTAAAGACAACATTTTCTAATTTATTGTTGCGACCAAGATTACATGTACACCATTATTTTGTTGGCCACAGGCCAAAATAAGTTATTTTGATTATGTTATTTTAGATATTAGTTGTTGTAGCCATGGGCTATAAATACCTATGTAATATCAACCCAAAGGAGATTAATATAGATAGACTTTAATAGAATTTGATCAACACTCTTATAGCAGATTTTTTGTATTATCAAGTTGTGAAATAAAATATTATTCTACTGATCCGTCCAATGTAAAAAGACATTTTATTTCTACTCACCGTGTGAACCAAAGGAAAGGCCCACTCTTGGAATGCTCGGTGAGGTTGCTACAATAGTTAGAATTTATATTTTGTGTAATTTAATTTTCTGCTGCATTTTATTTATGTGTAATTTAATTTCTTGTGTTTTATTTACAAGTTGGTTTAAATTGATCTTTATTGGATATTCATTTCAGATGTTGATATTCTGTTAATGTTGGTGTGTTTATCTAAAGCATAAAGTGTGAGTTATATTCTGATTTATAAAAGAGGTTTAGATATGGTCTATAATAATTCATGTCACTGCTGCTCCCAACACAGATTATTAATAGTTCCTGTCGTGCTGTTGACAAAAAGACAAATTAAGAAAGTTGAACCAGATTTTTAGTAGGAAATTTACGTGTGTTTTAGTTGCATCCATTCCCACTTGATTCATCATTTTTATCCCTTAGGTATAGTGCCACAACACTTCTCGCAAGCTACGATCCCCGGATTGACACTTATAGACCGAGCTGAAATCTTTCTTTATTCTTTACCCTAGTTTTGGCCTATCAATTAGCAGATGCTACTTTCCCAGTTCAAGGTCTTCAGATGGATTTATTCTGAATGTTTCTATAAGATAGTGAGTCTTCCCTTATATTTGAGCAGTGAGCTCTAGGCAGTGTGTCTGAATGCATGTTCATTCCCCATTTATTATTCTTATACTTTTAACAAAGTATAAACTTGTGGATTAACCTCCACCATGGTTTTTCCCCCAACAAGGTTTCCACGCAATAATCTTGGTGTTATGTGTATTTTTGATGTGTTGTTGATTTATGCTTTCATGGTTATTAATCAGATCTGAGAATAAGGGTTAATAAAGTTGATAAATTTGAAATTATGTGACAACTAATTCACCCTCCTCTTAGTTGTCTGCCCTTGTGTTGCCAACATCTGGTATCAGAGCAGGTTCCTTGGAAGAAGTTTAATAGCTTGAGGTGATCTGGGATGGTGACATAAGAAATATAGTCTAAGATTTGATGGGACAAACTATTCTTTATGGAAGACTCGAATGGAGTGTCATCTAAGATGCATTGGTGAATCTTACTGGAACATTACAAGTAATAGGTATGTTATTCCTCTAAATGGTCCTACTACTACTGTCGAGATTAGGAAACTTTCTTGAGTTTTTTGACTAATTCTGAGATGACAAATGTTATGGATTTGAAGACTGCTTATGAGATCTAGAAAAAGTTGGAAACTTTGTATGAAGGTGATTCTAATGTGAAGATTGCTAAGTTACAGAGTTTGAAAGGGTAATATGAACTTTTGAAAATGGGTAATGATGATAATATTACTACTTTCATGCAAAGAGTGAATGAACTTGTATGTGGTATTAGATGTGCTAGTGGATAGTTGGATGAATCAGATATTATTGCTAAAGTGCTTAGATCCTTGCCTGATGCATACAAAATCAAAGCTACAACTATTGAGGAGCTTCGAGTTGTGACAAATGTAACCAAAGATATTTTGATTGGTAAAATCATTGTTTTTGAGTTGAGTGAATTCGGTGGTGCCCTTCCTAAGATAGAATCTGCATTCAAAGCTACTACCTCCAGAAGAGACAAGCAAAGATATGATCCAGGTGAAAGTTCTTCTAGAAAGGTATTCAAGTATGAGGAAGAAATGAGATAGATTGAAGAAGAAGAAAGATAACTAAATGAGCTTGAAGGAATTATTGTGAAAAGAGAAGCTA
The DNA here is from genome assembly GCA_007115665.2 of Sequoiadendron giganteum. NCBI lineage: Eukaryota > Viridiplantae > Streptophyta > Pinopsida > Cupressales > Cupressaceae > Sequoiadendron > Sequoiadendron giganteum. Next base: position 151,528,946 of record CM021100.1, on the reverse strand, counting down.
GAGGAGAAGGTAAGTATAAAGGAAAGTTTCCTATTAAATGTTTTTCCTGCAATAAGATAGGTCATTTTACATCAAGGTGTCCAAAAAGAGTCTCTAAGCCAAGATATAACAAGCCTAGATTTAAAAATAAGTGTTATTATGTTGTTGATGAAGGTGTGACAAATGATGAATCTGATAAAGGGAATGTAAGTGAAGATGAAGAATTTTTTATTTCTATCAAGGAAAATAAACTTGTGTCTATTGAATCTGCTAGTTGTACAAATGTGGAGAAAGCCCTAGCTGCTCGAGTTGAAGAGAAGGATGAATGGGTAATTGATAGTGGATTTTCACATCACATGACAGGTAATAAAAGTAAATTTGTGAGCCTGGAAAATTATAATGGTGGTGTTGTAAGATTTCGTGATAACAATGGTGGTATAATCCGCGGTATAGGATGTATTTAATTTGATGGTAAGAATAATACAGATGATGTTCTTTATGTGGAAGGTTTGAAACATAATATTTTAAGTGTCAGAAAAATGGTTGATAAGGGATACAATATTCAATTCAAGGATGGAAAGTGTAGAATATTGGGAAGTTCTGGAAATGTGATTGCTTCAGGTACAAAAACAAAAGGTAACATTTTTCACTTGAATGTTGCTAGTAAAAGCTGTTTGATTTCTCAAGTTGATGAAAGTTGGTTGTGGCATAGGATAATGTGTCATGTAAAATTTGACAGTAATATCAAGATAAGTTCTACTCAGGCAGTGAGAGATCTTCCTAAGTTGGTAAAACCCTCTAATTCCATATGAAAGGAATGTCACTTAGGAAAGAAAACTAGAATTTCATTTCGAAGCAAACAACATTGTTCAAATGAACTATTGGAGCTTGTGCATATTGACTTGTGTGGTCCTACTAGAATCAAAAGTTTTCAAGGTTATGGGTATTTCATGTTGCTTATTGATGATTATTCTAGGATGATGTGGGTTACTTTCTTAAGGGAGAAATCTGAAGCTCTAGAGAAGTTCAAGATTTTCAAGGCTATGGTTGAGACAAAGAAAAGTTTGAATATTAAATGTCTAAGATTAGATAGAGGTGGTGAATTCACTTTTGGTGAGTTTAATTTTTCTGTGAAGTGCATGGGATAAAGAGACAATTGTCTACATCGCGGACCCCTCAACAAAATGGAGTTGTAGAAAGGAAGAATAGGACAATTCAAGATGCTGCTAGAACTATGATGCTGGAAGGAAATGTTCCTCATATCTATTGGAGAGAATATGTGAGTACTATTGTTTATATCCTCAACCGAGTACAAATCAAAGGTGATACTGGTAAGACCCCTTTTGAGAAATGGTTTGGTCATAAGCATACTATTAGATATTTCAAAATCTTGGGAGTAAATGCTACATAAAAAGAGATGAAGATATAGGAAATTTTGATACTAGGAGTGATGAAGGAATCTTTCTTGGTTATTCTACTAAGAGCAAGGCCTACTGGTGCTACAACAAGAGTTAGAAGAAAATGTTTGAAAGTGCAAATGTTAAGGTTGATGAAGACATTGCTAGACCATCTAGAACCAGTGGATATTATTTTGATGAACAAAATGATAGTACAAACAAAGGTCAGACTTCAAATAAAGTTCAGATCGTTTCGATGAATCAATAAGATCAAGAAGAAGGAGAAACTAGTGAAAGTACAAGAGAGAGATCACAAGAGACTGAAGTTCAAGAACAACCTAAGACTCCAAGGTATGTCAGATTAAATCATTCAAAAAATTAGATTATAGGTGATAAGAACAAATGTGTCCAAAATAGGAGAAGAATTGTAGAAGAATATTGTTTGATATCAAAGACTGAGCCAAGTAATGTAAATGAATCATGCAAAGATGAACATTGGATTGAAGCAATGAAAGAAGAACTACAACAAATTGAGAAGAATAATACATGGATTCTTGTTCCTAGACTTGAGGATAAAAATGTAATTGAGACTAAATTGATCTTTAGAAACAAACTAAATGAACAAGGTGAAGTTATCAGAAACAAAGCAAGACTGATATGTAAAGGATATTCTTAGATGGAAGGAATTGGATTTGAAGAGACTTTTGCCCCTGCTGCTAGAATTGAAGCTGTGAGACTATTTCTTTCCTGTATTCCTTACAAAATCTACAAGGTTTATCAGATGGATGTCAAGTCAACATTTCTAAATGGCGAATTGGAAGAAGAAGTGTACATTAAGAAACTTGATGGATTTCAATTGACTGATCAGGGAGATATGGTGTGTCAGTTGAAGAAAGCATTGTATGGACTAAAGAAAACCCCTAGAGCTTGGTATGCCATATTGGACAAGTATGTATTGAAGCTTGGATTTAACAAAGGTACTGTTGATATTAATCTGTATTTCAAGATTGATAACGATAAATATTTGATTGTGGAAGTCTTTGTTGATGATATCAGTTTTGGAGGAGATGATTGTTTGTGCATGAATTTTGTTGATGAGATTCAAAATGAGTTTGAGATGTCAATGATTGGAGAGATGAAATTATTTTTGGGATTGAAAATTACTCAGTTAGATAAAGGGATCTTTATATCTTAGTACAAGTATGTGAAAGATTCAAA